>OZ038476.1:67398824-67428824 GCA_964036315.1 Acanthosepion esculentum | reverse complement strand
AATTACCTATCCTTACTTCTTCTTAATCATATTTATTTAGTATAAACAGTTGCAGTGGTCAAAAGTTTGCATTTTAAAATAATAATTTCTTCCATTTCCAGTTTTTCTGTACAGGAAATTCACAAATGAAGCCTGGGTCAGAGGATTATAATTGGATTTTATTAAGACATTTAAAAAAAAAAAAGAAAGTGTTATATCATTAAGTTTTGTTTATTGCCAGTTGTTAGCAGATTTTTTTTTTAATCATTTCCCACCAAGCAAGGTGATAATGCTACTTAGATTCCAGGGGTTACTGAGAATGAAAAAAACTTTAGTTAGGAGAAAGGACAATAAAAGAATAGGATTCAGGAAAACAAAAGATGGCAATTAGTATTGCATTTAAATTTTTGAAGAGGTCAGAAGTGTGAGAGAAGAGACTATTAGACTAGAACTTACGGTTACATCTAACAGTTTCAACAGTAAGACAATGAGACCTAGTTGCCAATCTAGTAGTATGCTTAAATTCATGGAGTTGAGGCACCAAAGAGGAGAGCTGATTAGAACAATTGCCATGAAAATATGTACAGAAAAGACAGAGGGAATTAATGTCATGGCGATGAGAAAGTGACTGAAGTAGACACCGGATCAGAATTGTTCTTTGGATTTTATTGAGAATCTCAAGACATATCAATATAACACCAGACCAGATATGGCAGCAATATTCAATGTTTGGACAAATGGTAGATTTATAAATCCTGATTATCTCAAGGTAAATTGTGTAATTTGTTTTTAGACTAATACTTCTTAGTAGGATACTAAGTTGTTATACTCATTAAATTTTAGATATTTGTTTGCATCATTTATGAATGTGAGTGGCAAACTTTTTTTGTAAAGGAATTGGCCATGGTTAAATGTAATTGGCAGAAGTGTCCAACAAACAGAATTGACAAAGTTTTCAATAAACAATAAGAAAGAAAAGAATGGATAAAAATACTACTAAGCAAACAATATATGCAAGACAAAAGTAGGTAAAGCAACAGTAATAAGGCAAAAACGTTCACAAAGTAAGAATGATTTTAATGCACAAAAGGGATACAAACAAGTGATTGCAGTGTTCTGACTTCAAGACAAGAAAGAACAAAAATATGGCAGATGACACCAAAAAGTGACCTATCTTATTGACTAGGAAGAAATCCCAGCATGCATCTGTATGATTTTGTCTATAAATTTGGGGAGGGGGATGTTTTTACAGTCATTCCCAGTGATTAGAACCAACATCTTGGAGATTAAACTATTTCATATACTATATATGGTACACAATGCACTCTACCTAATCCACAATGTTATACTAATTCTAAATTGCTTTATGCTTTTGACTGTTTGATAGGAAGGTGGTAGGAGAAGGATGTCAACAGTATTAGTAGTCTACAGTTAGTAATCTAAGGTGATTTTCTAAATGTAGTTAGATGTTGTACAAGGCTAAAAGTATGGAACACCCAATTAGTAATATAAGTATCCAAAAAAGTTAATGATTTTCCTTTTGATATAGTTTTGTATTTATACAAAATTTATAATTTTATTATGCAAATCAATACTTTCACAATAAAATTGATATTAACCAATTGATACTAGCTATATTTTTATTTTCAGGACATATTGATATGATAAATATACCATGTGAATTTCTGCTTATAATATCTGCTTTTTACAATTATTATAACAACTTATTTTGTGTGGGTTGTTCATCATATTATAAATAAATATGTATAATAGTATAGATAGTGATATTTATTTTTTTAATTTCAGATATATAAATATTGTCATGGGTTGTAGAAAAAAATTGTAAATTAGGCAAAGAAGTATATGAAAATTAATTTCTCAACACCTACTAATTAAAATAAAAAGTTCCAGGTTAATAAAAAAAGACCCTCTGGTATTTTCAGAGAATAGAAAATTTGAGTGTAGTTGGTGAATCTATGATAATAAGCTTATCATTTGGCAACAGAGCATAGTTTACTATCAAAACTACTGATGGTACTGTCTCTGTGGTAGGTGCCATAAAAATAAGGCGCATGTAGTGCCCACAACTGAATATAATCAGCTGGAGAAATCTTCCAAAAATTCATTGACCTTGGAAGTTTGCAAGGCATCCTCTTGACCTGTCATTTTCCTTCAGCAGGTTTTTTTTAAGTCAACCACCTTACCTGCTTTTTTCATCAATGACTTACTCAGCAACAATGGTATATTGCAGTCTACTACATAAGTCTTTATTATGACCTTTTTCCCCAGCCATAATGCAAGGGATACTGACACTTTATAGAACATGCTCTCTCTCCATCCATATCTAAATTTGTATATAGAATTTTATGGCTCAGTTTTAACTATGCTCAGCCACCAAATGATGGGCTTAGTAGCATAGATTTGCTAAGTACACTCAAATTCTATGTTTTCCAAAAATGTCAAATATCATTTCCAGTGATGTTGATGATGAGGATACGGAGATAATAAGGATAGAAAGCAATTACTTCTTGACTTGAAATAGTTAAGACTGTTATATTCAGAGAAGCATCCACACAAGAGTTTGGTCTACAGAGTAGCAGTTCTTGGGGGGAGCTGTTTCAGTGTAACTTTTTCCTTACAAATAGAATACAGAAGAAATGTGGGTGATTTAACTCTGTGTATGTATTGTAACATGACTAGTTATCCTGAGTAAGACAATAAACTACATCCAACAGCAAGGCCTCTGATCAGGAGGTTTTCAGGAGCATGGAACCACCTCTTAATTGCTGGTGTTCCCTGGTCCACTCTAACTCGGGTTGGTAGTACCTGTTAGGGCCCCAGCTATGAGCAAATAGTTAACCCCCAAACTGGGGTCAAACACTATGAAAGTGTAAAAATAGGTTGTAATACCAGCAATACATTTTTGAAAAAAAAATATTAACAACATTACATTTTGGGAAAAAAAAAATATTAACAGCAATAAAGATCTTGTTGGCATTAAATAATCCATTGAGGTTGATATGTCGTAAAACAAACCAAACCAAACATAACATGGCTAGAGCAAGCTATAAAATGAACTGGTGGAATTAAAAAGTGGAGCTCATCTGAAAATATACTGTGGAAATAGGGATAGAGTATGTGTATGCAGGAAAGAATCTCTGAAAAATCAATCGTCAGTATCTTCTGGTAACAATGATTCTAACCTTATTGTATATATATTTCAATCTAACAAAGTTCTTTCCTTATTTGCTTTATTTACATTTTGACTGTCTTCATATTTGGTGTTATTATCGCTGAGTCTGTACTACCCACAAATTGAACTCACAATTACTATGACACCAAATTAACACTCTAACAAGTTGACTGCCGGAGGTCAATTACAAAATCTGACTTCAAATGCCAACTAGTTTGGATATTGGACACCTGTTGCTTTTCAAATGCTTCATTTATTTGTTATATTTTCAATAAATTTCTCCCATAAAATGTTTGTTTATAGTTGCCAGTACAATCTTTCATTCCTGCCTGAGATGCTAGGTACCATTTATTTGTGTTAAAAACAATGAAAAATCTTTTGATTATAGCCTAGATGGCAAGACCACAAAAACAAGATAAGTTTTGGTCGGCATCACAATAATAACTGCGAAGTATGAGTTATCTTGACGTTGGCAGTCAATGTGGTTATCAACTTGGCTATTATTGTCTTGTGGTTATATATTACACACTCAGACTTGGTGGAAACAGAGCAGTTATAAATGAACAATACTAAAAATGAACAAAATGAGATATCTCAAGACATGGAGAGCAGTATAAGAACAATCTCTTCCTATAGATTAAATAAAGGGTTCAGTTTGAAATTCCCTGGAGGTTACCCAGATTGACAAACACCTAAAGAAGGCCAGAGAGCACAACACCTGAAATGATGTTTTAAAAATAAAGTTGAGGACATTAGTAACTAATGATAACTCCTTATACTATAAATCCAAACAGACGTCTCTTTCATATGCATAAGTTTAATGCCAAATTTCAAGCCCAACTTTTTAAAATTTAACTTATAGACAGGTATATATCAATATGGTCTGCTATGTCTGATTGCATTTTTACATACGATTATAGCATAATAATATATTATAGTAATATACATAATGGTACTAATAATATACGTTACTATAATATACAGTATATATATGTATGTACACTATATTTAAAAATGCTAACATATATATATATTACAATACTATACAATAGCTGTAATTCTATAAACTTGATATCATGTTTAATATTAATTCTGATCATCATTTTTTAAATAATTCTTGATTTTCTGCCATTGTTATTTAATTTTTGATAAATTTTTGTTTCCTTTTCTTTAACAATATTGTGGACAGTGTAGCTTTGGTTTTGAATATAATATGGCTTCTTCTTTTGCTAGTTTTGACACACGAGGCAATTATTTGAATTTATATTAAATTTAATCAAGTTTACAATTTTCAATAACACAACAGTATTGAATTACAGGAAAGAATTCTTATTACCATCACAGTCATAGTAATTGATTGGTCCTAGATAAATAAATATTTAAACAGATGTCTTATTTTTCACCAAACATTTCTTATCAGTACATCAAGTAATGTCCACCAAATGCTAAAAAGTAATTCTTCATCACAAGTGCTTCATATTTCCTATGTGTACCTGTGTTTTATGGATTATGCAAAAGTATTTGATAAAGTATGTCACAAAGAACTGTTGGAACTGCTAGGTAGCCTTTACATAATTAGGAAGAATATTAGAATAATCCAGAACCTATACTGAATACGAATAAAAAATGTGTTCTGTAAATACGCAAAAATAGAAAAAGGTGTAAGTCAAGGATGTGTCTTCTCAGCAGATTTATTCAACCTATGAAAGTGAAAGGAAACTACAAGAACTCTTACAAAAGGTATTGAAGGAAAGCAAAAAGAAAGGACTAAACATCAATTGCAAGAAGACAGAATGCATGGTTGTTATCAAAAGGAATCGCCCAACATGCAAATTACAAATTGGAGATACCAAAATTAAACAAATACAACAATTTAAATATCTGGGAAGTCTTTTAACAAAAGACAGAATTTGCAACACTAAAATCTGAAGGCACATTGGGATAGTGGAAGAAGCCTTCTAAGTGGATGCTGGACAATCTCCTCAAAGATGAAGAAGAGACTTGAAGCAACATAAATGTGGTTATACAAAAGAATACTGAGAATACCATGGACTGAACATGTGAGCAATGAGGAAGTTTTAGAGAAAATGGAAACAAAAAAACACTTAGACTTAACATCAGGAAGAGAGAGTTGAAATTTATAGGGTACATAATGAGAAAAGAGGGATTGGAAATTTTGATAATCACAGGACTGATTGAAGGAAAGAGGGATAGAGGAAAACAACACATCACAAACCTAGAAAGCTTGATTAAATATGGCAGAACAGGGTTTAAGAAGGATAACAAAAAGAAAAAAAATTATTAAGAGCTACAAAGGACAGGAAATTGTGGAGAGTCATGATCACCTATGTACTGAATTGCCACTTATAGAAAAATACTGATTGGCATTGGTGTTCAAAAGGGAGACACAAAATAAAATAGACCTATTTTCAAATATTCCCTAAGTTTGTTCCAAGATTTTATAAGTTTCCATTCATTGTATGAAGGTCAGGGTTTCTTTGAATAGGAAATGAAAAGGATCAACATAACTATGGCCAATATCTGTCTCATCCTGGTCAGATTATTTCAGCTCAAAAAATCAATTTGGTTACATTTGCTAAGATTTCTTTTTGTTTTCTGACATCAATGGAGATTTTTGGTGGTGTTGTAGTTGTTTCAATATTCTTAACTACAACTTGTTTTCTATTTTTAATTAAGAATTTCATAATTTTGTCTGAATTTCTGGAATACAGTCATCATTATTTATATTATGTATATTTGAACTCTTGTCCTCATCTTTGTTGTTATTATCACAACATTTCAGACCTGAAATGTGATACCAGCAGCAAAGATGGGAACAATAGTCTGAATATAAATAGTATAAATAATGATAATTTCATCTCAATATGTCATGGAGTATTGTTTATCAAGCTATTCATAGAAACTATTCTCACTGGATGCTCTGCATATGTGGCCTTGTGTCATACACAGTTTATTAAATCCATTAATCTCAACTGTTTTTCTTTTGTCCTTTGTCTGCAAGTCATCATTTCTTCTAATAAGGACCCACTTTTTTCTTTGATTTTTATTCAGTCTGATTTATTTTTTAACCATTTTATATTATTATCATATAATTCTGCTTATTCCTTAGTTACTTAGTTTGCATGTACATTAAGCAACTGCCAATAACTAAATAATGATTATTCTATTTTGATCCCAAGGAAAGATAGAAAAGACATATCAGAGACAGTGTTTGGTTTCAATGAGAAAAAAGGAAGACAGTTGAAGTTATAGCACACTCATATATTTAATGTCTACTTGAGTGAAATGGAAAGACCTGTCACCTTAAAATCTTTCCATTTGTACCCTCTTACTTCTTTTAATAATGACCTACATTAATATTTATAATTGTTATTGCAATATTTTGTTAAAATTGTTAAACTCAAATAGTTAAAAATGCAATAAAGGAATTTTCATGTATATTTTGTAGTTGTGGAACTCACAAGGAACTTATTCAATTAGTAACTTAAGTATTATGATTGAGCAAAAAATTAAAGTAGAAAAACTGAAATTTTCATGGGTATTTCTAGTTATTAGTATTGTGTATGATTGCTTTGTGAGTTGTCCTCAAGTTCCAACCAAATACTTCAAGAGACAATGAGTTTTTTGTATCAGAAGAAGCAATCGAGGTGAAAAAGATGTAATTGTGGTCACTGCATGGAGAGAAATTTATATAAAACTGGAGAAGTAGCCATGAGTATGATTTTTTGCAATTTGTATATTTTTACTTGTTCTACATATTTGTTTGCTCCTTTTGAAATCATTCCCAAAAACTCAATAACAACAGGTAATTCTGTTTCCTCAAGACACGACATTCTACTCTCAAAACAATTATTATTATTGGATTTGATATTCCCTCTGACTCTTAGATGTTTCAGATAGGTGATGATGATCATATCTCAGCTCCCTGCAGCTTGGAGGCAGAACACTTTCCTCAGCACATGAGGAAAGTGCCCTGCCACCTGCACACTCCCAATGATACCAGGTATCCCCAAGGCATCCTGCATAACAGAAAGTTTCCTGAAAATATAATAATAATTATTATTTCTTTTTATTCATCAAAGGATGTCCGGTATTTATCACTGGAAATTGAAGTCTCTTAAAATCTTTAGTAATCTTATTGTCTATACAGTTTTAGTTCTTCCCCAATTTTCTTGATTCCCATGATTCTCAGTTCCAAGCAAGGTTACCAGAACAGACTACTTTTTGGATACCCAGCATACTTTTTAAAACAAGCGAATCTATCTGACTATATGATAAGCAAGCCAAATCAAAATTTAGCTATACTGGGCTTCAGTTTACAGCACATCATCATCATCATCATCATCATCATAATAATAACAATAATAACAATAACAACAACAAACAAACAAACAAACAACAACAGTCTCCTCTCTTTCTCCATGTACATAAAACTTTCTATTTTTTTGAGACTCTGGGTTACCAAATTGAGCTATATTTAAAAACCCAGCATTACTAAATTTTGAACTGGCTTTAAATTAAAAAACTTAATTGTATTGGACTCTCAAATGTAGCCATATATAACAACCCTGTTAAGGCCTGTCAGTTGTGAATTTGATAAAATTAGTTTTGATATTCTGTCTCCTCTGTACAGCTACATTTAGATTATTTCTTTTTATAAATTCTTTTGTATATATCTTGAATTTTCTTCTTGTTTTTCTTTTGTTTTTCCTCTCTATGAAGTTATTTATTTAGTAATTTTTATAGTTTTTAGTTGTATTATTCCTTCATGGTTTTGTTTAGTTTAATCTTTTAGTCTTTTTTTTTTCTTCTTTTCTCTTTGCATGGAGCTTGTCAACCTCATCTCTGGGGTGTTACACTTTATGCATCACACTGATTTTCTAATTTTCCCATCTAGTGACTTGAATTCCACTTTTCTCCAGAATACCTAATTATGGATACTGTTATGCATTCATAGTTTTCATTAGAATTCTGTCATTTAATTTTTTTTATATCCTTCCCAGTTATTCTCAGGTATTCTTTTCTATTTTTCTTTCATTTCTTCCCAATTTATTACATCACTTTTTAATATTCTTTCCTATTTTTGTAGTCATTTGTATTCTTTGTCCCGATTACATTATTTTCTCATGATCAATTCTTACCCTTGCTTTCTTTTTCCTTTGTACATGACTAACATTACACACTTCTCCAGTCCTAATTCCCTGTCGATTTGCTTGCTGAATATCTTTACTGTTCAAACTAATGTTTCTTGTTCCATTTTGTTTTTTGTTTGTATATAAAATATTTGATTATCTTTTATTGAATATATGAATTTGTACCTTCGTATATAATTCTATCTATAAGATTATAATGAACAGTTTTGTGGTTATAAAGAAGTGGAGATAATGAATCTCCTTGAAAAATCCACTCTTTAAACTGACTTTGGCAAGCTATTCCCCAGTTGATGTCAATTCTACCTTCCAGTTTTTCATTGTATTGAATATGAATTGCATAATGCTTCCTACAACTGTAAACATTTCTCTTGTTCTTAGAATACAGCTTTGAGGAATTCTGTCATAAGTTTTCTATAATCAGTCCATTCCTTGGCTTCTTTTCCTTCTTGTTTTTACATCTTCCAGAAATGGTTCATTTATTTATCACCACCACCACCACCACCACCATCATCATCATCATCAGTAGTAGTAGTAGTTCTTTATTAGTTATTTTATTGAAAAAAAATGTTTGAATTATTATACAATGAGAAGCTAAATTATAACCTTCATAAAAAAAATTACCTTTATCAAAAATCATCAGTAATCATGTCACAAGTCCCATAATTCATTGGAGTCATTGGAACACTATATGCACTGCAGCCAATAGCAGTAGTAGGTGTGCCTAAGGCAAATTAGCCTGACAGAGCACATCCTTCTTCAGGCTGGTTTTGAGTTTATAGTTTTTTTTTCTCTTTGACTGGTTGCTATCCAAGACTAGAGAACCCAGTTTGTCCTGTTCTCTAGTGTGGGTGAAAGATGGATTTATACATTTCCAAGGATATTTGTGCAAAAGTGAACACAGCAGACTCAGCTGGAATTTGAACACCAATCACACTTTCACTGCTGATAACCACTACACTAAACACACATCTACTTTATCAATAATAGCAGTACTTTTTTGGAAAAAATAAAATAGAATTAGAGTAATTAACTAAAGTATAACCTTAACAAATGTTATTTTTAAAAAAATCAACTAATGAACACATTAATATAGAATTAATGTTGTTTTTATTGTTGCTTAAGTTATTACTGAAATTCAAAAGCAATGCATCAATAAGTCTGTGGTCTGACATATTGTCATTAGCTGAATTTTGATCAGAAATTTTCACTGTATAATGTCTGATTTATGTCATTAATCACTACAGAATTAAGTGCATTGACAAGGCAGGAGTTTATGTTGTAAAATAAATATTTATTGTGTAAGATAAATGCTTCTTTTATCATTATACCACAGACTTAGTGGTCTACTTACAAATATTTTAAATAAATCAATTCTGTAAGAACAAAAAATATCTGTTCCCTTCAACACCTGAAAAAGGAATGTCTGTCAACCTTTTTTTTTAGTTGCATTCTTGTCTGATTTTGTTTTTTTGTTTGTGTTTTACTGCGTTTTATTTGACGGATGACTTTGCACTCTTTGAATCCTTTTTCCTAGCATCTGGTTTTCTATTCACTTAATCCTGTTCATTTCTCTTTCTGGAAACTTATTTATGGCCTCCACTAAGCCATTGACTCAAAAGGCACTCTGCTCATAACAACAGTATGATTATAACCTCAAGGAGTACAACATTACTAGATTTAGAAATTTACCAACTTGAGATTCATTATATAATTATATAATTCCATTATTTATATATATTCCCACTACTGTAATATAGCTTCTTTGTACCTTTTCTATAAATATTTTCATGGTAATTGTTCTGATAAGCTTTCCTCTTTGGTACCATAACTTTATGAATTTAAGCACAGTACTAGATTGGCAGCTAAGTTCCATCATTTTACAGATGAAATTGCTAGATGTCAGTGTAAGTTCTATGCTAAGTTTCCTCTCTCCTACTTCTTGCTTTCCAGTTAACTTTAATCTTCAAAAATTTAAATATCAAAAATTATCTCGTGTCTTAATTTCTGTTCATTTATTATTCTCATTCCTTAAAGTTCTTTTTCTCATATCACTTTCACATTCAGTAACCCCTTGAATCCTAGTAGCTTTATTGCCTTGCTTGGAATGAAATGATTAAACAAAAAACAATAAAATTTGTGTATGTATGGTGCATGGCCATGTACATATCTATGCATGTGTGCACTTCCTCAATATGATTCAAATAATACCAGCCAATTATTGTTTATGGATGTGTGCATAGAATAGCACTTATCAACACAGAAAGTAAGATTGGTAAGCCAAGTTGAAATTCTGGCTATTGCATTCACATGTTGTGCACAGATATGAAACACTGAAAAAGTGAATGAAACAAGCGACAACATAAATATATGAAAAGTTCAAATAAAACAAGTCTTTATATAAAATTTCTTGCATATATATATATATATATATATATTCAAAATTCTTAATACAAAGTTAGCATGTATCTACTTATCTGTTTGGTTTGTCATGAGCCTGAAATGCATGCATCTTGATACCTTGACTTCCAGGAGCAAAAGAGAAAGATTTCCTGACTAACAATGTCATGTGCAGATCTCATCAGGTCACATGACTGTTTTCTATTCTCATGTATATTTATAATTATTATTGTTATTTTTGTTTGGTCAAGGGGAGATAACATTTTGTCTATTGCTACACACTATTGAACAAATGCCTTTGGGGATAGTATGAGTCCATCTCTTCTCTGGGTTAAATAACAAAACAGACAGAGCTCTCTGGCCTTGGTTGGCATTCATCTAAGAGAAAGACAAGTCTAAAATTAAAACTGGTTGGGTAAGAGATTAACATGGTTTGGCTATGGCCCTATATTCTACAGGTTTATGAAGAAGAAAAGAAAAATCATTGTCTGAGTCTTTTTATAAGACTATATCCAAATTTGTGAATAATATATCTCTCTTTTAAATACTATATGCATTCAGAATGAAGGCAATCATAGTTCTAGTAGAGTGTTTTGCTGGTGTCTTCCAAGGTTCAAGCTCAGTTTACCTGCTATTTCACTTGTTGCTGAGGTGAAGAAAGTAGGATTCAAGCCTTTCCCAAGACCATTAGTGTCAAAGTAAATGAAACTTGGACAATAAATAAATCTTATTTAGTATTTGATGGAAAGTGACAAATCATATAAATGTACACAAGTTTATCATTATTGTCCTAGAAACAGATTTTTTTATGAAGAGTTTGTATTTTGCACCAACTTCAAGATCTTCATGCTGTTATGAAATAATTTGGCTAATATTTTCATCCTTTTCTTCAATATATGAGATATTATGAGTTTTATGCTTTTTAAATTATCACTTGCAAGACCGTTACCCTCACTGAACAAGTACACAGGTGGCTTAATGGCTAACAGTACAAAAAACAGAATCACTGCACAAAGTTCAAATTTTGCTTGAGACACTTTGTGCTCATTTCATACTAATGTCCTTAGGGAAGTTATGAATTCATCTTTTCATCCTATTTGTTGTAAACTGGTCTAGGAGAAAGACAACTCTGAATTCAAAACGAGTGAATTGGTTGCAGGGTTAGCAACCTCATTCTTTAATAAAATTCTACTTACTCCTGAAAGTGTAGCCTTAGGGTAGTTGTAACCCCATGATTGACACGGAGTCTACAGAAAGAAACAATAGCTGCAAAAACTTTTAATAAATCTATAAATCAACCATTTGCCCTTGCATGGAGTATTGCTGCCATATATGTTTGCCTCAGGGTTCTTGATAAGATCCAGAGACGGATATGCAATGTAATTGGCCCTGATCTGTCATCTCATCTGCAGTCGCTCTCTCACAGACACGCCATTGCCTCGCTCTGTCTTTTTTACAAATACTTTCATGGTAATTGCTCCAATGAGCTGCTTTCGCTGGTTCCTAGGCCTCATGAATTTAAGTGTCCTACGAGGCTGGCATCCCGTTCCCACCCCTTCACCATTGAAACTGTTAGATGTAGACGTCTCTTCTACTCCAATAGCTTCATGTCTCTCACACATCTCACCTGTGGAACTCCCTTCCTTATTCCTGTTTCCCTGACAAATATAATCTCCAACTATTTAAGTGTAATGTCAATCGACATCTCCAGTTGCCTTGATCTATCCACTTCCCTTCTCCACATCCTTTCCCCTTTCATTCCTATCTGCTCTCACTCCAAATCTTCTGTAACCTTGATCGATCCACTATCTTTCTCCACATCCTCTCCTTTACCACTCGTATCTGCTCTCCCTCCAAACCTTCGGTAACCCCTTGCGTGCTAGTGGCTTCCAGCCTTGCTTGGGATGATAAGCTTAAAAAAAAAAAAAAATTAATAAATTTTCACTGCACTCTCTATACTACACTGACTGGATTAATTAAAAATATAAAAATAAAAATTTAAAAAATTGTCATTAAAATTAATTTCCTTAAAATTTATTTAGAAAATAAGCTGTTATAATATTTACTAAAGTTAGAAAAAATGATTTTCTTTTGTCAATCCTCTAAATGGGAGGGCTTGCTTGCCTTGAAAATCAGTACCTTTCTCCTAGACTCAAAATGGTCACTGGCACCAGTTCAAAATATGAAACTCTCTCAGTCACTAGGCAAGCCTAAACTGATCTTCATTTTTTGTATACAGATACATCCAGATGATAATTATCATGCTGGTAAAGAATTATCATATCTGAAGCCATATGCATGTAAAATAAATGACAGTATTATAATATTAAGTTAGGTCCAAGTACTGGTTGTCAAAGGTGTGTAAGTAAACATTAACTTATCAGATTTAATTTAGAAGACCTGAGAGATAATTTGTCATTTTTAGAAGGATACAAATTGGAGTCTTATATAACAACAAATATATTAATTTCCAGATTTTACATATAAAAGCTAAAAAAACAGGGTTTTACTATAACAAAAGTAACTGGAGTAAAAATTGAGTTTTGATGGATCCACTGCACATACATTGTACAGCTAAAGAAATAGTTCTGTAGCAATGAGATTAACTTGATTTAATTGTTTGGTTTGTTAATTAAAACACAAGTATCTACATTTTGGCCACACAAACACTGCTTATAACATTCTTGATTCTATAGTGAATTTATTTTAGTATATATTTTAAACCCATTTTCTTATACCACTGCAACTATGTCTACATGGAAGAAGAATTTATGCACAAAAGCTTTTGCATAGATATTTACAGGGGGTGCTGCTGAAATATCTTTGACATGACCTACATCCTAAAATCTGACCAAATAACAAAAAAATCATTTTTTTTTTTTTTTTTTGTGGGGAATCTCTTATTGGTCAGGCCAAGAACTTTTCTGCTTCTGTATAGAAATTTATAGGTGCTGAAAAGTTCTTGATATGACCCACATCCCAGAATTTGGCCAAATAGCTAAAAATCAGATTTTGATATGTGGAACTCCTCCTTGGTTTGGCTGAGAACATTTTAGCACATTTTATACATTGCTTTGCTAAATTACAAAATGTTAATTAGCCTGTTACAGTCGCTCTGTTCTAAACAAATAAGAATTAGGCCCAATTAAAATTTATCAGCTTTTTACATTGGTTTGAAATTATTTTTTATTCTTTGTATTGTTTTTATTCTCGAGACAATTTCATCATGAAAATGAGGCTTGAGGCAACAGAGATGTGGTTCTACAGAAGGATGTTGGGAACACTATGAATACAACATGTGAGTAAAGTGGTGCCTTGATGGTATTTTAATAAGTAAATGACAAGCATTACTCTTTGATGTAAATTAGTAAGATATGTGAAAAATTAACTAAAATGATTAATCTTTTCAGATGGACAGGTGTGGATCTCTTAGTCAAGATCATATTCTGACCACATTAATCTTCATTTATTTACTGTCAGTGTTTTGATGGTACTTACCTCCTACATTATCTCTTCATCTGCTTTTCCTTATAACTTCAGCCTAGCTAATTGAAATTTTGGTCAGAAGAATGGTCAGTCAGTATTTTCTGAGATATATTATTGGACAGAATATCTGCTCAAATGTTTCTGATGCCCTTATTTTTTTATTGTGTATTGCAATGACACCCTGAATTGTATGATGCAAGTTCCTTGTTTCTGTTGCACTATTTGGTTGCTTCTTTGTTTGAATGATTAGTATAAACAAAAGTGGCAAAATGTTTTTCACCAAGATATCTGAGCCATTTAAAATATATTCTTCTTCTTTATGTACTGTGTCCTCTCAGAAAATAGGCAATCATGGCTCTCCACAATTTCCTGTCTTTTGTGGCTCTTAGTAAATTTTGTTTTTGCATTATTTCTCCAAAACCCTGTTGTGTTATTCATTCACTTATGCACATCAAGTATGTTATGCACCGTTTTCCTCTATCCCTCAGTCTGTCTTGTGAATATCCTTCCTCATTATGGGCCTCGGAAATTTCAACTGTTTCTTTCTGATCTTAAGTATAAATTTCCTTTTTGCTTCCATTTTCTCTAAAACCTTGTTGTTGTTCACATATTCCATCCTTGGAATCCTCAGCATCATTCTGTAGAATCAGTTGCTTCAGTTCTCTTCTTCATCTGTGAGGAGATCATCCAGCATTCATTGCCATATAGGAGTACAGATATCAGTACTCTTTTCTTTGTTTTTAATGAAGTTTTTCTGTCTCTTAATACTTTGCTTAGTTTTTAGAATGCATCTTTGGCTATTCCAATGAGTTTTCATATTTCAGTGTGTACTTTCGATCCTCTGTTCTCAGATATTTAAATTTTTATACTTGTTTGACTTTGATATCTTTGACTTATAATTTGCATTTTAAGGTTAGGCTTTTGCTAACAACTAATGCCTTCTGTCAGTTTATGTTTAGTCCTTTCTTCTCACTTTCTTTCACTACCTTCTGTAGTAGCTTTTGTAGCTTTTTTTTGTTTTTTTTTCAATGTCTGCTCTCAACACTGTGTCATAGCCCAAAACCAAATAGGGGAACATTCTCTGAGATTAAAAACAACCTTCAAAAAGAGAAACAGCCAAGTACAATTATTTTGTAACTAGAATCTGATGAATTTTTGCAAAATACAAATGAGGCCTGGGGGCCACTCGATGTAGAGGGTTACATTAAGGAGTAGTTTATATGGATAGGCGAAGAAGGTAATGGTTGTCTCTAGACTTGGACAGGTTAAGATTGTAGTTGGAGGAAACATCCTCTTGGGAGTCTGTTCCATAGAGCAGTCATTCGCAGGAAGAAGCTGTTTGAGTGGAACTTACTTCTCACCGATCCAATATGGAGGGAATGTGGAGTTGTTTTCTATTATTTTATTTATAATTTAAAATAGAATTTACAAGTGTAGTACCGGAAAATAAACAAGGAAACTGATAATATTCAAAACATTTGGAAGTCGTTACTTATTTGCTATAGTGAGTGCCTCCCAATTATGATTTAATATTAGTTTAATCCTAAAAGTGTTAACTATTTTGACTGAAAAACATAAGCTATGAACAATCCTCTTGATTACATAACTTACTTCCACCACGAGCAAAGATTCAAACGTACCTTGTATGTAAACTGTCCAAAGGAGAAAGAAATGGTTGATTCACAGGTTTCACATTTAAAATAGCTATATCCCGGAGTAAGATACTCTCTTGTGAGATTATGTTTGTGCATATGCAAATTTTGGCTGCCAGTGATGCATAAAAACAGGAGTTGACAGTATTTTTTCCTTTTATCCTTGTCTCCTTGTTCTTCCTATCTTGAACTGGCTATATATGTCATGAATGAGAGAGAAAGAACTGATTGTAGGCATTGCTTGCAAGAAAAAGTTTAAAGCTTTTTTTGTTACATATACCAACATGACAGTTCATATCATAATGGTTGCCTCTTTATATCTGCTCATAATGTGTGTGTATCTTCAATGAGGCAAAGTTATTAGATAGCCTCTCAGATGTTTGGTTCTAGAGATTAGTGGCTGCTCTGTAAGAATGTGTTGAACAAAACTCCTCAATATTGTCTCTCTTCAATCAGTTTGAAGTATTGCCATTTACTGTTGATAAAAACAGAATGCTTTGCTTGGAAATCCTCAAATCTTCAGGAGTAGCTTTGCCTATTTTCCACCCCTAGAATTGAATCTCAGCTGAGTGATATGCACATAATTTCATCCATTGCTTCTGCAAAACTAGATCCCCACAAGTCTTGAGGACCTAATGGTATCACTGTAATTGTCCTATAAATGTGCTCCTAAACCTTTTCCTTGTTTTCTCCAGACTCAAATAACAAATGCCTTGCTGGTTCTTGCTTTCCAGTTTGTTAGAAAACCTCCTTTGCAGATCCTGTCTTTAAGAACTTCTGATCCATCAAATCATCATTGTGGAGGCTCTAATCAACTCCAGATGTTAAGCATCTCACTCTACATGGCCTTATCTCAGATAAACAATATGGCTTTTACTTCTCTAGGCCAACCACTGATATGTTAATGGTTATTACTGAAGTTGTCTATCAGCCTTTAGATAAGAACAACAAGGCTCAGGCTGTGGCCTCAGGTATATTGAAAGCATCTGACAGGGCCTGGTATGCTGGCCTTCTTCACAAGCTCAAGGGCTATGGTGTTTCAGGACAAATATTTGACTTAATCCAATCATTCTTAACAAATCATGTAATGAAGGTTGTGTTGAATGACCATGCCTTAGACTGTTTGCTTCCTAATAGCATCATTTCTGCAGGATAACAGTGCATGTATTTCAGGAGGGAGCAGAACTTATTGAACCAATTGACCATTTTTCATTCATACATAGTCCAATTATAACACTTGATGCTGACTAAAGATATGTTCAGACATCGGTTAATATGGGTACACTGTGAAACCTGTGTCTTGGCTACACAATCTTATATACAACAAGGTTCAATGTATTATATGTTATAATGTGCTTCTTCCTTTACCTTGTTTAAAGCTGTATGTATTTTGTGCCACAGTAGATCCTCTTTTGGCATTTACTTAACAGGAAAAATATTGTTTATGTTTTGCTTCGATAAGTCATGGCTGCCCAATGACTTTCAGTAGTTGGTTATTTTTCTCTCCACTAGACCACTATCAATAATTAATCACAACAACTTAATATGATCCTCACTATTTTGGAATTCCAATATTTCAGGGAATGCTGGACAACCTCACTAGGGATGATGAGAAGACCTAAGACAAAAGAAATATAGTTCTACAGGGGGATGGTGAGAATACCATGGACAAAGCACATAAGCAATAAGGAAGAATTAAAGAAAATGGTAGCAAAAAGGACACTCTTATTCAGGATCAAAAAGAATCAGTTGTAATTTCTTGGATACATAATTAGTAAGGAGGGCTTTGAGAATCTAACAGGACATATCAGAGGCAAAATGGACAGTGGGGGGGACTCTTTCTTTTTCACATAACTGCATCATTCAACACATCAAAATTAACTGAAACCAGTTTATACACCTCTGACTATAATATTCACAGTTGTTATGAGACAGTAGCTGTAATTCTTGACATATATTACTAATGATAATATTTTGGCTTATCTGTATATATCCTATTAGTATAAATATATTTTTCCTCATTATACATGCATATGTTTAATGGCTTCCTTTTTTTTGCTAAAAAAGAACAAACAAAAATAACCTGCCAAAACCTATATCACAATGACAACTAAGTAACTAGATAACAAGTAACTTTTGAGGAAGATCTTAGGTAATAATTAACTGGTTTCACCTACAAAGTTTCCATATCTTGTGTGCAGCAAAGTGTGTTTGTTCAGAACCTTTTTATACAAGATGAGTGATTTGCCTTTTTCACTGTGTTTTCTGTTGATTATTACGAAACTGAAGCACTTTCCTTGCTACCCATATTACTGTATGACTTACAGGAGAAATGAAAGCAGGTGAGAAAATGTCATGTGGAAACAAAGTGTAAATCAATCTCAAATAAAGAGCTGCATCAGCAACATCCGATGCAAAAAAATAACTGCAAATAAAGAAAGTGAGATCAATTTAATAAAAATAAAACAGGCTAGGAAGAAATAAAACAAAAAAGAGAAAGACAAATAAGCATTGGTGGCTTATATGTGCCTAAGAGCTATTTTGATACTTCATGAAGTACATTGTCAAATTTGTTTTTTTACTGGTGAGTAGACCAGGTGAGACACCTGGGATGGGGTTATCAGTTACAGAAATTAGCTGGAGAACAAGCAAAGAAAACAAAGATCAAGTATCTAGAATGTGAAACTGAAGTTGTGAGATGAACTCTTTAAGAGTTGCATAAGAAATCTCTTTTGCCAAAAGCTAAGATCTTTGATATAAGGGCTCTTTATTTATTTCTTTTTTTCCAGAGCCTTATTTGGACTTTCTCGCCATGAGGCTGGTTAATTCAGGGAAGCAACTGTTTTATTTTTCTTTATGTATCTTATTATAACTATTATTTAACTACTTTTTCTTCTTAAACCTACATCTTCACCTTCAAATGGCACTATTAAAAACAGGCTCTTCTTGTTCTTATACCAATGGTAACTGTGGGCTACATTAGAGATTAAGTGACAGCAAATCTTTTTGATATTCAAGTACTTTTAGTATTCTATTTTCATGAAGATATCAGAATAGTGTTGATACTTCTTCGGATTTTCACTTCCACTAATCTTTTCTCCTGGCTTGACAGAATCTTTCTTTTTTTTGTTTTAATCATAGCAATCCAAGCAAGGTGATAAAAGCCACTAAGACACAAGGTTACTGAGAGTGAACAAAAAAGCATATACCATTACACAAATTATCCCTTAAATGCAAGATGTGCCCACACATATAACTAATCAGGAATAAATTTTATTCAGCTAATTTTCTGCAATCAAAATGTTTCTCTTGTTATTTTTTTTGTAAATGAATCATCGCCTAGAGCTTGGTAGCAAGATTTGTCTTAAAATAAGAGTTTAATGTGGGACAGCAGTGCAAATTCTTGGGTGTCAATTTCATCTGTAAAAGCAAATATTTTTTTAATTCACTTGGAATAAACACAATAAAAAAATATAGAATTTTTCACATTTTTTTCCCCCTGTTTTAATATTTTAGAATTATGAAGGGAATGAAAATGCTAGAAGAATGGTAGAGATCAGTATTTGAGTTTAGTTCTATTTTTCAAATTAAGAAAATAAAAGAAAGTTTACACTTATTCTAACAATAAAAAGACAAAATTAGATTCCTGGTAAACAAATTGAGTATTTAAGCATATATATCTGTATGAATATGATTTATGTGTACATTTGTGTGACTGTGATGATGTGTATCTATATAATTAGGTGCCTTTGTGATAAATTTAGGTTTGTTCATTCTTCTGGAAAAGAAAATGACAATGATGAATGAATTAATATAATTTGGCCTTATTCAGTTTCTCAGAAATAAGATCAACATAGAGTTTGAAAAATATCAGTGTATTTTTGTCTATAAATACCCCTATAGAATATCTAATTAAATTTAGCTAGTGGATATATGCATAAGAGTGCAGAGTAATACAATCAGATCAGCTAAGTTTGAATTTTGGCTTTTTCTTCTATGTATCATGTCCCTTCATGACGTGGACGATCATAGATCTCCACAACTTCCCATCCCATGTGGCACTTAGCAGTGTTTCTCCCTTTCCAAAGAACCCATCCCCATCATCTATTCACACTTCATCAGGTAGGGAGCGTGATGCTTTACCTATCTCTCTTGCTCTCAATATACCCTGTGAGGTTCTACAAGCTATCTTATGTGTCCAAGAAACTTCAGCTGCCTCATTCTTATTCTAAGCATAAGTGTTCTTTTTGTTACCATTTTCTTTAAGACTTCATCATTGCTTACTCGCTCTGTCAATGGAATTCTCATTATTCTTCTGTAGAAACACATTTCTCTTGCCTCCTGTTTTCTCTTCATCATCTGAGGGGAGATTGTCCAGTAATCAATGTCATACAAGAGGATTGATATCACATGGCAATTCAGCACTCTTTTCTTTGTTTCTAATGAAATTTTTCTGTTTCTTAATACTTTGTTTAGCTTTTGGAATGCATCTTTCATCAATCCAATATGCTTTCAGATTTTGATGTCACATTTTCCATTCTCTGTTAAAACACTTCCCAAATATTTAAACTTCTATACTTGTTTGATTTGACATTTCCAATTCATAGTTCTTGGGCTTTTTCTTTTGCAGATAACCAAAATGGCTAGTCCTTTTTTCTTTACTAAATTTGCTTATATCCATTTCATGCCTTTGTCCTTAGAAAAGACATGAACCTTCTTTTTTTTTTTCAATGCCACAAAATGATTGCCAGATATTGTCAATCAAATGCCATAATGGTTGATGGAGACAAATATGAGTGAGTGAGCATATGGGCAACCATTCTAAACTATTCTGATAAGAGCAGCTAGAAGTTGTTACAATGATAGTCAATCTTAAAGGAACCAATAAGATATGTGTATGCAAGTGTGTGACCGTGTATGCATGAAAAAATGTATGTGCTTGTATAATGAAATAAATGTATATAAGTTTATGTGTATTTACATATTTGTATAGTAATAAATTTTTTTTCCTACTGCATCCAATACTAAAATGTTTTTGTATACTCCAATTGTCAGTTAATAGCTTACAATTATAACTGAGACAAGAATTATAGTTGCAATGAAAGCTATCTAAACACATGGTCTAATTTTAATAATGTAAAAAGTGTAAATCAGATACATGGAGTTTAGAGAAATAACTCAGAATAAGCCAACTGGATAATATGAAACTTATAAAATTACTTCATAAATTGGTATTTTTTAAAAACTGCAATAGGCATAAATTCAAGATTTTTGGCTCATTTTTAAATGCTCTGACCCGTTAGGACATAGGTGATCATTACTCTCCACAGCTTACATTTTTCTTTATTATCTGTCTGCGAATTGGCATAATCCATTGTAAAAAAGAGTGGAGTAGTCTTTCTCCTAGATTAGTTGTCATCCAAGATTAAAGAGTCTAATCTACCCTACTATTTAACCCATAACTAGAGAAAGAAGAGATTGATTCATACCTTTCCCAAGGGCATTAGTGTGAAAGTGAATGCAATAGACTTGGTTAAAATTTGAACTTGGCCCACCAATTCCACTTTCTATGCCAGTAAATGCTGTTGAGAAATTATTAATTGATGGTACATTGGAGTTTCTTCAAATAAGAGTAAAAATGAATATACCAAAAGTTGCACACAATTAACAACATATTTTATTGCCAGAGAAAACTAAATGGAAAGAATACAAAAGGAGTAAATGAAGAGATGTATTTAGATGTATGTGTGAAAATTTCTTATCAAAGATTGTAAAAGGGTTACATTTCTTCATATGTTGGTTTGGTAGAATTATTAGATATGTCTGTGTGTAGTCAAGTGTGTATGCTGTATATTATTACATTGGGTTCACTGGGGACCAAAAGCTCCCACAAAAGGAAATGAGATATTTCTTATCTCTAAGACCCCCTGTAAAAGAAGTGGATAAAACATTTGTACCCTGTGTATATAAATACAGCTTTGGCATTGCCATCTAGTGCTCATTTGCAGAGGCTCTTTGCCATATTGGTAAAATAATCCCACACAGTTCAATGAAACAATAAGCCCTTATTGTTTAAGAAAATAGAACCTATTTAATACATTGTCCTATGAATATTAAAATAAATTATCCATTTTCCAGAATATGTAACCATGATTAAACCTCGGTGATTATTATAGTAGTCAAAATAAGTTAGACTGAGTTCATTTTGATTTTAAAAAAAAAAAAAAAAAAAAATGAATCTGCCAATTTTGTAGTCACATTGTATTTACACAATGATTTTCATATACTTCTACAAAAGTTTGCCAGAAATCATAGATTTTGACTCAATTTATAAAAAAGCATCCAAATAAAAAGAAATATATTTACCGTGACCAGAAATTATTTTCTTTAGTCTTTCTCAAGACTTCTCCATCAAGAACATCATGTTTTTCATTTGAAAATATCTACAGGCAAATCAAAGAGAAACATATTTTCAGTAATATATGCAGGTGTTATCAGCATTTCTTTTTCTGAATTTTTCCTTTCCTAATGGGAAATAAATATAGAACAGCTCAAGTCAATTAACACTAACTGCAGGATTAACAAAAAACAAACTTGCATGCTGATAAATGAAAGCTAATATTAGTTTGTGTGGTTTCTTATAATCAAAATTGGTTTCTCAGTAAAAAATGGCCTATGATGTTACTTCTTATTACAACACCTTGAAGAAATTAGATTAAAAAGCAAGTTAAGATAATTAAAAATAAAATACTATAGTATAAAATGGATCTTGTCAAAATTACTCAGGCATTGGATAATTTATATTAAAAATTTCACCAGGAAAATGGTTTGAAATTAGAAACAAAAAAATCTTTAACAAAAAACTTTTTTAGTTCTTTAAGCAAATCTGTATAAATTAAAATTTTATATCTAAGTACACCTTTCCACCATTTTATATATATATATATATATATATATATATATATATATATAAAGAGAACAGTGAGGTCAACATCAAACAGTAACAGTCTGTTTCATGCTTGAACACAATTTTCTGGCCATGTATGTTGTGTTTTGGTCCAAGTATTTATTTATACTGGACAATAGTGCATTATGGGTAGTAAGGTAACAGTTATGTTTCAAATTATTCTTAAGGTTATTGAATAGAAATAATTTTGGATCTGAATGCAGTTTTTTGTAGCTATTTTATAGTGCTGCTTGTTAAATTTTTACTCATTATCTATTATTGATTACCTTATTTGATGATTATTATTATTGCATTTAATTGTGTTTTTGTGCATTCATAATTAATTTGTTTATTATTTACTTAATTTGTTTACTTATTTATTTAGATTTTTTGTTTATTTTATATTTACACACATATGAAACAAAATGAAATAAAGTAATCAATAATAAATAATGAGTAAAAAGTTAACAAGCAACACTATAAAATAGCTACAAATAACTGCATTCAAATCTAAAATTATTTCTATTCAATAGCCTCTAGAATAATTTGAAACATAACCATTATCATCCACCTAATAACTGTTATGATAATGCAATAGACTTTACTACTTATAATGCACCATTGACTGGCATATGTAAATAGTCAAGCTGAAACACAACACACATAGCCTGCAGATTACTTTCAAGCATGAAAACAGACAATCATCGCATGATGTTAACTTCAGTGTCCACTTTTATATTTACATATGCTCAATCTTTGATATTGTGCACTTTAACTTATATATATATATATAGGGAATAAATTTTCTGCAATCATGGAATTGCAGACATAATCACAGAATTGTTAGTCTTAAATGGAATCTGGGTTTTTAATGTAATTTTCAATAATAAATAATTTTTTTTTTGTTTTTTCAGATTTAAAAAAATTTTTTTTCAAAACTTAATAACTATCTCTCCAATTTTGTTAAACATTTCAATAAACATAACAATAACATAACAGTTTTTTCCTTAAAATTTGTTTTTACAGTGTAACCCGGATATAAGAGAGATTTTCTCTGGTCCCAAATTAGAGCCTGTGTTAATAAAACAAAATATACCAAACACGGATATAAGAGAAACCCGTATATAAGAGACTTCTCCGGTCCGGACAACTCTCTTATATCCGGGTTACACTGTACAAATCTTTGTAGTTATTTTCTTTATGAAACTCAAATGTTTGCATAAGAAAAGTGGATTGTCAATTTTCTGAGAATATGTTGGCTAGTCTATTTTTAAATATTTTATAACTTTTCTAAGAAACTGTATGTTGCAAACTAGATGAATGTCAGAAGGTCACAGCTCGGTCATGGCCATTGAGATCCATTGCTAAAGTGGAAATGGAAGACAGACATTAGTTGATGTCAAAATTGGAGAGGAGAGAGAGAGACAAAGATCAAACCAATAAATTTAACAAATTCATTTCCATTAAATGCTATCATGTGCCGACCATACAATTTAGAAATAAAAAACAATTCTCCAAAAACTCCATTCTATCAACCAACTGGCTTGTCTAAGCTTACCGTCACACAACAATTCTCCCAGATTAGTAATTGCATCATCTTCAGTGCTTCACCATTGTAAACAGTTTTACATCAAATAAAAAATCCTTCAATAACATTAACTATCAATGATTATTTTTTCATCTTTTATTTATATTTTGTAATCTGAACCAGTTGCATGAATAAGCAACAAATTGCCAAGATGACTAAATCAAGTCAATATAGTGAATCAACCTCTAAAGTTGGGCCTGCTTCTCTAAAAGAAAAAAGAAAATGATCCCAGTATGTAAAATTTGTGCTAAAGCCAGAATAGAGCAATTTCCTGATGACTTTTATGCAGAAGAAAATATGTTATTTTGCAGATTCTATCTCCATAGTGTTGACACAATCAAAGATCACATCAAATCAAAAACTCATTGTCAAAAAAAGTTTTCAAAAAGTTGGCTCAACTGAAAAAGAAAACAATCACAACTTTGTTGAAAAGTAAAGAGGTACGAGATGATTTTGTCCTTGATTTTTTGAAAATGTGCACTTTGTCTGACATTCCCTTACACAAAATTGACAAAATGAAGCCATTCATATTAAAACATTGTAAAGAAGTTGCCACTTGTGTTAAGCAACTTCATCTACCAAAATTGTTTGCTTGTCACTTTGCTGCCATGAAAGCCAAGCTTGCTAATCAATCAGCCAGCATCATAACAGACAAAACAACTGTCATGACTACAGCATTATGAATGTAATTGCAAGCATTCATGGGGAGTCATTTCTCATTGATGTTGTAACCTTGGGAGAATGCAATCATCAAACTGTAAGTCAAGCATGCATCTGAGCTGTAACTCTTGTGGATATTGCATTTGAGGATATTATTGCCTTTGTAACAGATTCTGCAGCCTATTGTAAAAAAGTTCATAAGGAAGTGTTGTCAAATGTTTTGTTAACAGTTGCCATGTGTTGTGCTTAGCATATACTTTAAATCTTGTTGATGAAGTATTTTCACACTGGCCAGCATTTGATAGTTACCCAGCTCACTACTTTCATCAAGTTAACCTTTTTTTAAAAGCCTAGTCAGAAAAAGCGGTACTGAAAGTGGCTTGAAGGTTCCTTGCCTATGGAGCAAGTGAAATTATTCCCTGTAACAGTGGCAACCAGATGGAATTCATGGTTTAATGTGGCCAAATATCACTCATAAGCAAGAAAAGAGCCATGGCCTTGCAGTAGATAGGATTCTAGAATTAGTAGATGATGGTCGACTACATGCCTCTTACCATAATTTGCATCTAAATCAGAATTTTATAAATGAGAACTTCACTTGCTTAATTACAGCTTTGACAAACTTAAAAGAGACTAAGTCTCCACTTGCATGTGTTGCATATAACATGATGGAGGATGTAAAACAGTATTTGCATACTGGTACATCAAAATCAACATTTGGCCTAGAAACTGATTGTCTTCTGTCTGAACTAGAAAACACAGAGAGGGAGAGAGTTATCTCAAATTTCCAAGATTTTTTCAGCACATCTTTTTCAAAATTGAATAAATACCTGGATCCCCACACTGTGTATAACTTTTACAAGGCAACTCACCTGTTTGATCCTAGATAGCTACCCTGTACAGGCCATGATTTAGACAGTTTTTCAGCCATCAAGGACTTGCAATGTCCTTCTACTGATCTTCAAGAATTCCAAATGTATGTGAATTACCAAGATGATTTACCAACTCTTTTTAATATCTCATCATTTTGGAATGCAAATAAGAGCAGATTTCCTCTTCTGGAACAGATTGCCAATGAGGTCATATGGATGCCTGTTACCAGCATAGATGCTGAAAGATTGTTTTCTAGATAAAAATTTACTCAATAAACAACGCAAAAGTCTTACCACTGAGAACACCAAGCAACTCACAATGTTGCATTACAATCGAGATTTAGAGAAGAGATTTGAAGATTAGATATTTCCCAAATTAAGAAATTAGTAATTTTCAATTTGAGCAGAATTTTAACTTGGGATAAATTGTTTTATTTAAATTTTGAATTAACATGTCCAATTTGTTTTTTGATATTTTGTTACAAAGATTCATTTATTATGCTTTAAGTACTGTTTTGTAAAACTTTAGTCAAAATGTTTGACATTATTCAGATATTTATTATTGAGATTCAAGTTATTTGCTGTTGATACTTTAAATGCGATTTTTATATTATGAATCAATTATAAATCAATCTAAATACTTTTACTTAAAAAAAAACAATTTGTGTTTTGAATGTGTTCTTAAAGTAGGAGGCTCTGATTAAAAGTTCTACCTCAAAGATTATTATGTACTGTAACATTCCATTGTTTTATTGTCTAATGATGCTACACTTTTTTTTATTTTTACATATAATTTATTTTTGGACTTGGATTTTAACATTAAAAAAAATTTGTAGATATTTGCTATTTCTTTATATGCAATAAAACTTTGAATTATGTTTTTGTCTTCAGTTTTAATAATAATTATAGCATATTGTATTGCAATTTTCTCATAAAATACTATAAAAATGAAATTTCACAGAAGTAAAAATGGGAAAAAATGGAATTTACCAAAAGTGGAAATGGAATTAAGGAAAATTTGAAATAAAATATCGGGAGCCATATATATATATATGTAGTGGGGAGAGAGATAGAAAAGAGAGAATGGTGTGTAGTGTATAAAGTATATAGATAAGAGTGGTATGTAAGAGCAATAAAAAAGAGACAGTGGTATGGAAGAGAGATGAGTTAGAGTGAGTAGTGTGGAAGAGAGATAGGAAAGAGAGAATGGTGACAAATAAATAAGGAAGGATTGTAAAATTTCCTATAAAAAATATACCAAGCATTTCTGAAAAGCACATGATGTTTATGTAACTATGCAGCTATTATATATTTGTATATTATTTTTACCAGACAAAAAAAAATTACTAAGAAAAAAAAATGTGGGAATATTTTCAATGCTTACATGGTAATCTCCAGAGATTCCTCTGATTTTCTCAAGAACAACTGAATTCTCTCTAACATGTTTTTCATTTTCAATATATCTACAAGCAAACCATATGAAAATGTATTCTTAATTAGCAGGCACAGGTGTCACTTCACTTTTGTTTTTGTTAGTTAATACTTGGCTGTTTTATCTACTGGGATTTATTTTACTTTTTAATATACAGACAGAACTCAGTAAAATACGACCTAATACAATATAATATCAGATTCAGTATAAAGAGGTTCTCACAATTCTTTTGAAAATATAATCAAAATTGAGAACATTTTCCACCATTTTCATGTGTTTCAAACAAAAAAACTAACAAATCCAAGATGGCTGGCATGAATCATTATTGCAGACAATATGAAACTGGTTGTAAACTGAAAATACTTGCCACATTCTTTACATCATATTGACCACATCCATCAAAGGAGGTTGTTACACTGGTTTAAAAATTATAAAGAAAATAGTGAGATATATCAGAGGTATCAAAATGCATCAGATTTTTATGTATATTTTATAATAAAACTCAATTACTTTCTGCATTATGTACACTTTCTGTACTTTGTTGTGTTTGATGTAAAAAGACAAAAAATGTCTCACTTCCTTTTATCAACCATGAATCATGAAGGCAACCCACTCTATTATTTCTAAATGTAAAAGAAACAAACATTTTTATTAAATTTTTGTATAATAGAATATTTTATTTCCTGATAATTTTCTGCTATAAAACAAATTACATATAACACACTGCTCCTTTCTAGACCTCAAGTATCATGTCCTCTCAGGGTTTGTTGGAAAATTGCAGATATACTTAGAATTCTACAAGAACCTTTAAATCACAATTGTACAAACTTAGAAATCTTTCAATCATGCTTTATATGCCAGAATGTTCTTATTAATGTGACATGTGAGAGCCTAACAATTCAGTATTTAGAACTGAATCAACAGGTTACATACATATATGATTTGATTATCATAGTAAAGGCTTGTGTAGAACCAGTTACATGTTTCATAAGAAATAGTAATAGAGAATTTGTACACAATAAGCCACAGTCTCCAAACATCCAGAGTGTTTTCCAATCAAAGCTAAATATTCCAGTTGCTATTTAACCCATAACTGGGGAAAGAAGAAATGGATTCCTACCTTTTTCAAGGGTGTATATGAAATGTGCAAATGTATTAAACTTCAAACTCTGCTTGCCAATTTCTCTGATTTGCTAACCAGTACACACACACACACACACACACATATATATATATATGAGAGAGAGAGAGAAGATTAGTATGACAAGACCAAATTAAGAAGACTATATTGGCTCAGTCTTACAAGTAGAGAAAGCTTGTTTGTGTTGAAAATCAAAAAAATCTTGACTTTTTCTTTTGTCTTAAACACTAATAATTAGTACTAAAAGAAAATATGCAACAAAAAATATATGGGAGGATGGACTTACAAAATTGCCTGAAAGATGGTATAAAATAACAGAACAAAACATCAAATATATTATTAAGTAAAATGTTAAAAATTAAAAAATGTATTTTATTTTTACTTTTTAAAATTAACTGTTTACCAAAATAAGTAAATTCTTAGCTGTTTCAGTTTTATTTTTGTTATACTTTGCATATCTCTCTGTATAGTAGTAGTTGTAGTACAGTTCTCTGTGTCCTTAATAGCAAACTGGTTTGCTAGGCATAGCCCCTATGTTCACCAGTTGTTCTTTATTTATACTTGTCTATTTAATTTGCATACGATACTACAAATTTATTTTCCCAAGTACTTTCAATCTCATCTGAGATCTTCATTTTTTGTCTTAACAATTCACCCATGAAGATGATCTTAGATAAGATTGAAAGTACTTGGGAAAAGAAAAAACTATGGTGCCAACTTTAATGAATATATCAACATTAAGAAGTCAATAAAAGAATTCAAGAGAATCAAAATAAATAGACATATTATGTCTGGATTATTCAACCAAATATACATGACTGAAGATCTGTTGCCTATATATATATATATATATATATATATGCTCATGTAGCCATACCATAAAATAACAGTCATTATTAGAAACTTTTAATATTGAGATGCAATGCTTTGATGTATTGAAATCTAACTTTTACAATTTAAATACGTCATTTCTTAAAAGTTTTTTCTATTATATTTATTACATAACAAGCATTACAATTATCTGTATTTCATTATATTACAAAATGAAAATTTAGAATTCACAAATGAAGCAGAAACCACTGAAGTGCTTACACAATTAGCTCCCTTATTATATTTCTTGTAATAAGTAGTTTTTGAAAAGATTTGGTTGCCTTTACTTTTGATATCAAACTGCAAAAATGGAAAAATAGCCTCAATCCATGTGTAGCAGATCTCGGAAGTCATTTTCAAACTCACTTAAACAGAATCTACTGATGAACTGTTCAGTCAAATTACTTTTTTTAGTATGTTTCTTGTGAAAGGTTTCGTTTTGAATAAGATTGCTTTAGTTGTCTTTATTTTCAGTTTTTATTTTGAGTCTGTTTTCATTTTTTATTCTACTGAGAGCTATGTACAGGTATTCATAAGCAAACACTGGGGCAGGTAAATAGTCACCAACATGTGAAAATTACTGTCCTTGCATTTTAATAGAATTACATAT
>OZ038476.1:67368824-67386324 GCA_964036315.1 Acanthosepion esculentum | reverse complement strand
TTGTTATTATATTAAAACAATTCTCACAGAAACACGCCATCAGTTTACAGAATTTTTAAAATATTCTATATAAAATGTCAAATAATCACAATTTTAGGAAGATGAGGTAAGTAAACCCTAAAATATTAATGAAACCCACATATTTGTCTATAAAATATAGTGTAATAAAATATGTTTCATGAAAGAACCTGTAATCTTTGTCTTGTGGTAAAATCTATAGGATTAGAAGTTAACTTTTACTTTATTTGAAATCTTGGTTATATAGAAAATGAGAGTTCAAACTAAAGGTAAAATATTTGGATCAACCTCATATATATATATATATATATATATATATATATATATATATATATATATATATAAAGGGGATGCTGAAAAATTCTCAATTCAACCCACTTCCCAAAATTAGTATTTTGATGTTTGATTATTGAAATAATGATTTTAGGAAGTTGACTGGGCTGAGAACTTTTCAGTACCCACCTCTGTTAACATACATGTAGCAAAATTCCTCTATATGTCTGTTCTCCTTATTTGTTGATAATTAAGTGACCAGTAAGTGTATATACACAAGGGTAATATAAAATATCTTGGAAGTGTTCTAACAGAGGACAGAAAATATGATGCCAAAATCTGAAGTTGTATTTGAATAGGGAAAGATGCCTTACAAAGGCTAAGCAAAGTATTAGGAAACAGAAATATTTTTGTTAGAAATTTTAAAAAAATAGTATTAAACTATTATTTAATATCAGTTCCCCTCCATGACAGTGAATTTTGGACAATTTCATCACAGATGAAGAGAAATGTGGTTCTACAGAAGGACGATGAGAATACTATGTGAGTAATGACAAAGTTTTAAGGAAAATGGAAACAAAGAGAACACTTATACTTAGAATCAGAAAGAGATGGTTAACATTCCTAGAACACATAATGAGGAAAGAGGATTAGAGAATTTGATGCTCACAGGATATAATGAATGCAAGATGGACAGAGGAAAACAGTAAATAACCTCCCTAAAAAGCTCATGTAAATGGATGACAGAACAATAAAGTTGGTCTTTTCACCATCCTTTCCAATTCCTAAGAGTTACAAATGATAGGAAGTTGTAGAGAGCCATGATGACACATCCTGAAGGAACATGACACATAGAATAATATATATATATATATATATATATATATATATATATATATATATATATATACGCATATAATTTCAATATATTTAGTTTATGCAATTATTTATACAATAGTTCAATAGATTTATCAATCATCTTACCCTGATGAGCATTTCATCACATAACTCTTGAATCGGCTGAACAGATAAGTCACTTGAACTTTTGTTGATTTATTGAATATTATAACTCTAGGTATTTGTTGAGAGAGTTTTGGCAGAAGTTCTGCTAACCTGAAAAAAAAAGTTTAAATTTTGTAAATTTCACATATCTTTTCAGTTGTATCATCATAATAATGGAGTCTCCCGTTGGTTTCGATGTATGAGGATCTGACAGCTTAGTTGATACAGTTATGAAATTTTGTGCGATAATCTTAAGTGGCATTTAAGACCCACTAGTGATTTACAAAGGAGGCCACATATGAAGCAAGTGTGAAGAGTGTGAGATGAGATCACTGTTAGATTGGCTGACCTTTTAGATTTTGCTCTCACTTCCTGAAGATGATTCAAACAAGCAGATTGAAAACTGCTGAGTCCACTAATACACGTTGATCTCCATTCTACCCACTCCAAGGCTAAGTGCTCAAGGGTGTTATGTGGTATATTACTGCTGACAAATTGCTTTTCAGTTTGTCTTTGTATCTTAGACATGGGCATCCTACATTCCTGTAGCCCTGATCTAACTGGCTGTACATTAGGATCTTGGGTATCCTGTCATCAGATATTCTGAAGACATGACCAGTACACCGTAACTGAGACTGTATGAGAAAAGTCTCGGTTCCTCCAATATTACACCTGTTAAACAGGTTTACGTTAGATGTCCTATCTTGAAGTTTAACTCCACAGATTGCACACAGACAGCTTTTACGGAAAACATCTAGCTGGTGTATATGGTACTATATATATATATATATATGTATGTATATAAATGCATTAATAATTTTAGTTATCAATGCATTTAGATATAAGTAAATTCTTCTTCTTCCAATAACAAATGTTCATTGAGAAATGTATATATTTTATAGGTTATTATATTTTATATATCAATATAGATATTTTTATATCCATAAATATATCTAGTCAGAGGAATCTGCTTTGGAGTAGTAATTATTATTAATTACAGAAATAACAAGATTAATTTAAGTGCAGTACTAGATTGGCAGTTAGGTCTCATCATTCTACAGATGAAATGACAAGATTAACCATACATTCTATGCTAACAGTTTCTTCACTGACACTTCTCATTTATGAAACTCTCTTCTGGTCAACATTGATTTAAATGCTGTGTCAATCATTATCTTCTATCTTAATTCCTATTCTTTTATTGTTCTCTCTCCTTAATAATGTTTTCTTTTTCTCATATTCTTTCACACTCGGTAAACCCCTTTGTCTTAGTGCCTTTATTGCTTTGCTTGGGATGAAATTATTAAAAATATTCCTTACATAATACCCCAATATTGTAGCTGTGTTCCACAAGAAGCTACAATTAGTAAATATTCATATACTTATATATATTTATACCTGAAGGAAGTTTCTATTTAATAACAAGAAGCAGCAGTTGGTGCAGAATGCTTGCATTGAAATAAGATAGGTTAGTATATTTTGAGTATAGGCTTAGGAAATAAGTGATGGCTTATATCCTTGATGAATTACTCGCTCTCCTGTTTGTACCCCAGGAATAGATTGGGAAAGAGAAATTCTTTGAGAGCATCACCTGGGTGCATTGATTATTCTATCTTTAAAAAAGGCTTGTCATTTTGGCCTTTAACACATAAACCTTATGAAGAAACACTCATTAACAATGTGACTTAAGTCTCTCAGTCAGTATACACAGAGACAGAATAATCATAAGATCAATATATTCAATAGACAAAAGGGTATATACATAAATGCTCATATATATTCAAGGTGGGTGCTGATAAGTTCTCAGCCTGATTCACTTCCACATAGCTGATTAAATGACTAAACCTTTGAATTTTTCTTTGTAATCACTTAGGTTGGCTAAGAACATTTTCCATAAGACTGATGATGCAAAATCATTGATTTGTATAAATTTATTTTTGTGTGATGTATTTCATCCTTTAGGACATCACTAGACTAAAGAAAGGACAAAATGCATCACGCAAAAAAAAAGATTTTCCACTTTATGATTAATTTTCCTAACATCATTCTGGTATATAAACATTTATATATCATTTTCTCCCATAAATTCATATCTTTATTTGGTCATATAAGTATTCTCTGTGGCTTTTTATGAACTGACAGCTTTTCAACTGAAGTATTTACTCTGTCATAAAAGACCAACTTTAGTTTTGATTCAATGAATTCTTGAATCTCTTGTTTGAGCTGATGACCAGAAATAAGTAATCACATGAAGATGAACAATCTTGGTTCAATAATCAGTTGCAATATGAAGATTGGCATTGTCCTGCAGCAAAATTATTAGTTGACTTTTTCACACACATGAACAAGAAGAAAATAGATCATGGACTTGAATTTAAATAAAGAATAAAATTGATTTTCTCTTTCATACATTTATGGTTCAGATTTGAATAATATTTTTAGTTACTTATTCTTTAAATAAGTTATATAGATTTTCCCTTTGCTCTCAGTGTAACTTAATATTTCATAACGTTTTCATTATTCGAATTCAACTAATACATAGACTGCATAATTGCATGTGGTAAACAAAATCAAAAATGTTAATTCATGTTTATTAAAGATTACATTAATACAAATCACATGACCTGTAATCTATATTACTATAAGTACTATATAAATTAGATGTAAGTTACAGATTTATGAAAAGTATACAAAATAATTCTTACTTCATTTTAATGTCCATAAATTCATATCAAATTTTAACATTAAAAATGTCTGTTTACAACTAAAACATGCTAAAAGTTTTCTCTCTGCAGTAAAGATTGGTTTCTTCTTTGTGGATGTGTGCATAACATAAAGGTGTGTTTGTTGCATTTGCTTTCACACAAATACCATCGGAAATGTTTTCTCTTTTTTTTGGCTGTGTTAAATAGCAGGACAGACAGGGCTCTGTAGAAGAAGGATAACTGAATTAAAAATTAGTTGGTCATGGGGCTGGCAACTCTACCCCATAAATGCTTACTTCCTACAGAAGCTATAACAGCACTATCTAAGATGGGGAGGCTGTGGCCCTATATCTCACAGAGAATAACAAGGACTTTTCTCTTTCTCTGTGGAGTAGATGTTGGCAAACTTCTCATGTAGACTATTACTACTACAGTGAGTGTAGTATCCTTACATTTTTGGCCTTGTACCAGATTAAACTATGCTTAGTGAATATGTTTTAGTGTATGTTTTGTGGTTAAAATAGTTGTATATTTATAAGTAGATTTCCTCCACTTATAAAACTTCTGTTTCTCCCAATTTGGTTTTCTACTGTATAAAAGTAAGCACAGAAAACCCCAATAAGTACAAAATGATTACTTCACAAGAATAATTTTTTCATTCATTGCTGAAATTCAAACACATCAAGTTTTTTCAAGCATTTACCTCTAAATTCAATAAGTACATTTTGCTACAAGCATGCTTTCAAAAATATGGCACTTCTCTAAAAAATAATTCTTAAATCTATAGAAATAACAAGCTTTCAAATTGATAACTTACTTTACTTTTTTATGCCATGGCCCATTTCAGGCAGAGGAAAACATAGCACCCACAGATTCCTTTTGATGTTTGAATTTCTATCACTTCCTGGGAAATATAATGAAGTAGATTCCTCTTGTCTTCTCTACAGTTTTGATTTCAGAATTTTCCTTCCATTTGACTGATTCCTACCCAAGGCAAGAGAGCCCAGTATACCCTGCTATTTAACACATCTTTGGGATGGAAAAGAGATGAATTCATGCCTTTCCTAAGAGCATTATAATAAAGTGAATGCAACAAACTTAAAATACATAGAAGAGGAACAAAAATCAAACCATTTTTAATTTCTTAAGAATCAACTACCAATAGTGAACATGATAGACAAAAAAAGAATCTAAGCAAAAGAAAATCTATTTGTATAAATTCCAAGAGCCACTGTTGTTTTCTTTTTAAAAAGAAACCATTTTGTAAAACTCAGAAACACTTCAATTATGTTTAAAGATGGATTATTTATAAAGATGCTCAAGTGGCTTTTAATTTTAATTTTCATTTAAGTAAGCACATACAAAATCATATTTAAATAATAGACTCTACATACATTAACCTGCTATGTAAGTACAATGTGTTATGCTTTATTTCACAAAGTGTCTGTCAAAAGAGCAGATAACACTTAGGGGAAAGATTACCACATTAGAATAGATTTATGGCTGAATCTCCACTGACAGTTCATTAACTATAACACCTAAAAATAAATTCTAATTTTTAATTATATATTACTTTTAGTTATCAGATCTGTGGGTAAGTGAATGACAAATTGAAAAAAATCTATGTATATTATCCTCTAAAAGGACATTATCAGACTGAAGTAATGTTCTATTTTTTTTAAAATAATGTTCACCCTGTACAAGGCTCGAGAGCCATTCGAGGTGGAGGGTTACAAAGTAAGAGGCACAGTTTATGCAGATATGTGGGGAAGAATAACAGTTAACCCTAGACTTGAACAGGTTTAGATTGTAGGGATCGGGGAACCATCCTCTTGGGAGATGGTTCCACAAAGTAGCAGTTTGTGGGAAGATGATGCTCAAATAAAACATGAAATCTCATCAATGAAATACAAATGAATGTAGTTCACTACAATGTGCATAACAGGTCTTATCCGTGAAGTTTAAGACTGGTGGAACTAAGGATTGTAGTTTATCTGAATACTTTCCATGGAAACAGTGATGGAGCAGTGAGAGGCTTGCAATGTTTTGTCTCTGGGAAAGGGGTTGGAGGTTGGAAAATAATTTGTCACTCACAAGTATGTTTTTGGCCTCTATCAAGACTGGAAAGTGAAAACTGGACAGCTCCTGCATATATATCACAACTGTACTTCATTTTCAGCCTGATTTGGCTCTTGTAAACGTAAAGGATAGCAGGAGGAGTCAGCTAATTACTGGTGTGGTACAGGGAACTGACCATTTTTCCAGTATCATTAGTGATGGATTGTATATACGAGTTCCACTTGAGGTCTAGGTTGAGTTTAAGTTCAAATAGGTAGTCAAGGCATGTGACCTCCATGAGGGAACATCTGTTCTTCATGATTGGCGATAGATCTGGGTCTAGTTGGTGATGATGGAATGTCACTAGTTTGGTTTATGAGACATTGTATTTGACCAGCCAGTTTTTCTCCCACTGAGCTGTTAGAGCTAGATCAGAGAAGAAATCAGCTGCCACTCTCTGGTCATGTAGGATTTTGGAGGTACAACCATATACTGTTGTATCATCAGCATAGATATTCACAATATTCATTTCTGCAAAGTAGAAAGAGGGTTGGACTGAGTAGCAAACCCTGATGGCTGTCTGGGTTGATTATGGAATATGATGTGTACTAAAGCATCCAATAGATGTATTTTATGAAAATATATATATATTTTCATAAAATACATAAATTGGATGCTTTAGTACACATCATCAGTGATGTTCCTAGCCAAAGTTCATTAGGGGTTTCGGGTCTTTCAACATCATACCCCCTATCTATATTGACCCAGCCGATACTGATCGGGTATCGACTTGTGTACCTTCTGTCAGCTACAATTTTTTCCATCTTCTGAAGTACACAGCATACGATTCTGCTTGGAAATTTGTTGTCCAATCCCGGATGACTTCCAGTTCACCAGCAATGTATGCTCCTCTATAAAAAAAGGAATCAATTGCAACCACAATTTTCAACTGATCAGGAATATGGCGGCATGCTTGGCTTCAAGTGGTAAGTACCAATTTGATTCCCCTCACTGAGACACACACACACATATATATATATATATATATATATATATATATATATATATCTGCTCTACTCTGTATTGAGCACTCTTTAAAGAATAATAATTGTTGGTTATTGGAATTTACTCCGTATATACCAATCCCAAACTTGTATATATATATATATATATACACACACACACACACACACACACACAGAAACACACTCAAGCCTCGCATTCTATTACACTTATTCCATTTTTCCACCAAAGAAAAAGAAAACAAACAAAAAAAATTTTCTTTTTCCTCCTTCCCACTTTTTCTTTTTTTCTTCTCCTTGACCCTCCTACAATATGAGTTACACACTCACACATCTAAAAAAATAATAACGTAACCCTGGTGGGTGGTGGGGGGCAAACAAATGCTAGATCTTAACCAGGGATGACCCGTACGTAACAATGGTTCGGGGTACCCTAATTCTGTCCCTTATTCGAGATTCCATTGTCAGATGTAGTTTTAGATCATACTCAAGAGCCCCCCCCCAAAAAAAACATACATACATACATATATATATATATATATATATATATATATATATATATCAATAGCAACTTCTTTTCATTTCCTTACTGACTGTCAATCACTTGATCTTCTTAACCAAAGCTATCTAGAAGCCTCTTCCGTTGCCAATGTTATTGAGCAAATAGCCTTGTTTTTTACCAAACCTGTTACACCTAATTTTGGTAACATCTTACATAAAAAATGCCCAGCAAAGCCTCTGTGGCTAATTTCAATTGGTTCACATTGAGTTCACCAACAATGTCTTTTACATTCCTCTACAATCAGTAAATATTTCCCAAGCATGCTTTCGTGGGCTTCATCCATATTTTCTTCCCAAGGGACTATTAATTCCAACATGATGATTCGCTTGGTCTTTTCACAATAAATAACCATGTCTGGATGAAGCTTAGTTTGTATTCTTTACACAGGAAATTTAAGCAGCTTGCCTATATCTACCCTCACTTGCCAGTCCAGGGCAGAGCTGAGGAGGGATGTTTTCTTTTTCTGCAATGTCTTTACTTTTTCCTCGGCTCTGACAGAATTCATCGTCTTATTATTCAGTTCATACATGTTTTGTTTTAGACTCCTTGATGCTATTGTTGCAAGGACTCCTAAAAGTTTATCATGGTGCCACAGGTACCTCCCCTCGCTTAGCAACTTGAGGCAACTGCTCAATGTGTTGGAGGGATCCTCTCTTCTGGCACAATGGACAAAGTGGAGACTCACTCTTTCCCCACATGTGGAAGTTTTCAGGGCTGGGCAGTGTATCATACACTGCCTGCACAAGGAAGCTTGTATTACTAGGATTGGTATACCAGAGATCTGTCGAGGAAATCTTCCTTTTTTCCAGGTTTCCCCATCTTGTTGAGGCCCCCTGTTGGCCTAAAGCCACCATTTTACTTGATCTAATTTCCTCCACACCCGCTCTCACTTCATATTGCAGACGGTGTTTATGATCTTTACTTTTTTCCCTCCCTCGTGGATTGGAGCAGTAACGTAGGCCTGATTTGCCCACTGCTACTGTACCTACTAGAGTTTTCTGTCTCAACTTTTGCTCTGCTGTACTGAGATTGTGGGAAGCCTTCCACTTTCTCCCAGTTTGAACCTCAATGCCTGCTTCTGCAACTTTAGGATCTTTTGAATCCCTATATAGGATTGCCTCCCTCGTCTTCGCCACTTTAAACTCTTCCACTAAGGGAAGTTGCAATGCATTAGAAACTACATACAGAGCTTCACTATATATATTTATAGGAGAAGGGGGAGATATAAATGTAAATGTTGGTTATAATTATACAATGAATAAACGTAAATTGCTGAAAAACGTAAGAACACTAAATTTAAAATTTTAAAATTTCTGGTGTCTAACTGACCTGTGTGTCTAGACATTTTAATCTTATTTAGTTTCCCAATGTTTTTATTTTTATTCCTAGTGTTTTTAAATATCCCACATTGTGATGACAGAAGACTTAAGAAAGTGGAAATGTAAAAACCTGGACACAGATTTACTGTAGAAAACTTTCTATACAGTCTTACCTCAGTAAATTTTTTTATGTGCCATGTCCCTTCAGGACATTGGTGATCATGACATTCTATAATTTCTTGTCCTTTGTAGCTCTTAATAAATTTTGGCTTTTTATTAGCTCTCCTAAACCCTGTTCTGCTATCCATTTAGTCAAACTTACTAGCTTAGTGATGTGTTATTTTCCTCTATCTCTCTTGCCTTCAATTTGTCTTGTGAGAATCAAACTTTCTATGACATCTTTCCTTATTATGTCCCCCAGGAATTTCAAATGTCTCTTTCTGATGTAAAATATAAATGTCCTTTTTATTTCCATTTTTTTCATAAGTTTTGTCATTGATCACATGTTAAGTCCATTGTATTCTAAGCATATTTCTATATAACCACATTTCAACTAGGAGAACCCAGTCATGGCTGCCAGTCAATTTCTGTGACCACATCACCCTTTACATCTGGACACCTAACTTCTCAGATTTCAGCCCCTTATGTGAGGGGCACAGTTGAGCAAGAAACCAACAAAACTCATAACACCAAAAATGATCTGAAGGCAAGGATTATGACAGCATTGACCAACTTAAACAAGGAGACTGTCCAGAAGAGTTATAGGAAATTCCAAAGTCATCTGGAGGTTATGGTTGAAACTAATAGGATTTTATTGAGTAAATGTTCTCTTTAATATTCCAAGATAATTTTGTGTAAGTTTGGTAAATAAATCTGTTAAAATGGGATGTCAGTGTTATTTCCATTTTTGCGTAATTTAGATGACAATTTATCCATCGCACCCAGTATATATCGATAATTCAATTGTAGATTAGTCACAAGGAAACTAATATTCAGATGTCAGTCAAAGGAAATAATGTAAATATATTTATGTTGGTTTATCTATTATCATATTTCTAGTCAAGATTTTCCAACTACCTTTATCCACTTTACAGTACGTCTGAAATTTTTTATTCAAATCACATAAAACACTAACTCAAATTTGCATTGAAAAACTTTTAAAATATTTTTTTAAATTTTAAACGATTAATTTAAACATCAAAACAAAGCTTGAGTTAAATTTCTAAGTAATTTAAGCATGTTTTATTAACGTTATTGGATTTATTTTAAAAACTGCAGACTGGAGTTGTTATGCAAAACCAGAAAATCACTTTTTACTTCAATAACAAAGTAATAAAATCAGCATCAATTGATCAACACCTATAATAGAACAAATAACAAACATATAAGATAAGTCTTTGAATCCTTTACATATTAATTTAATCTCCTTTCTCAATAACAGCTAGCAATCTATTATCTGTTGATTTTGTTACATTTTTTTTACTTCAGCAGGTTCAATTTCTTTTCTGGTGGTTTTAATTGCTTCAAATAGGCCTTCATTGCTATCATATTGTTTGCCACCTTCATATGATTTCATCTTCACAATTGACCATAGATTTTTGATTGGATTCAGATCAGGATTAATGGTGGTCATTCAATTATGTTCTCTCCTGTAAACCTTTTATGCTAAGAAAATTTATGGGTAAACTTAGATACATGAGAAGGAGCATTGTCATGCATAAATACACACTTCACTTTGAAATTATGAGGCTGAGACTTTTACTATTTCAAAAAAGTCTTGTTCATGAAATCACAATAGTTAGTACAGTTCAGTTTAACTCCTACATCAACTTTGAATGGTTCAATAATGGTTTGCTTGACAATTCTATCCTATATCATAACATTGCCGCTGTCTTTTAGCCACAGGCACATCTGCATCAGATAATATCCATCCTTTGCTCATCTATCAGTTTCCTTGGGTGTCACCTAAGATTTGTCTATGAAAATTGCTTTAGAAAAGTTAATTTTCATGTATTTCTTGGCCCAATTTTGATGCTTAAAAATATTTGGAGATTTCTTGACAGATCCCAGTTTGTGAAGTATTTTGCATCTTTTGCCCTTCTTGACTTCCTCAATTTCAGCCTGTTCAAAGATCTGAATATTGGTCAAAAGTGGTTGTTTCACTATAACTGACTTTAGTTTACATTTCTCTCAAGTATACAAGTTCTTAAAGCCTTTTCCTTTGCTTCTAGTTCTCAACATAGTTCTATTTTCAACAGCCCTCTTTATCGTTCGATGATCTCTGCAAAGCTCCTTTGATATCTCCAATGTGGACATTCCCTCACTCAGTAACTTTGTTATTTTCTCTTTTTCAGCATTTTTTACATCATTTCCATTACCCATGCTGCAACATATATTATGGAAAAACACTTAAAAAATAGTTTTTATTAGATTCCCAAGGCTGTAAATTAATATTAGTTTAATCTGCATAATAACATCAGACTGTAGTTTTTATAGTAAATCCAATTTCTTTAATAAAACTTGTTGAAACTACTTACAAATTTAACTCAAGCTTTGTCTTGACATCCAAATTAATCGTTTAAAATTTGACAAAATGGTTCAAGGGAAATTTGAGTTATTGAGGTTTATGTGACTTGCATAATAACTTCAGACAATCCTTCTCATCTTGCTGTGTTTGCATATTTATCACTATTATTGCTTGCATAATTGTCACTAATTATCTACCATTTTAGAACAAATTTAGTGTATGAAACAAGGAGATTGAACATAGAATAGGCTATGCTAGGGGTAGTTTTACTCAACACCACAAGTTGCTAGAAAACCAAAACTGTAACCCAAGAACTAAAGTCCTGTTCTTAAACAGCCTTGACAGATTGAGACATTCATATGGTTATCATGCATGGCACCAAAGTCATTCAGAAGTATCTAAATTGTCAGCAGTGTGCAACCACTTTCTTAGATCAATGGTTAAAGATATGAGGACATATAGAATAGATATCGGTTGCTTCAGGACTTGAAAAGACCCAGATTGTAGTCATCATGGAAGCATCCTCTTCGGAGTTTATGCCACAAAGAAGAAGCTGAGAAGAAGCTGACTTAGTGGAACTTAATCCTTTTCCAAGGAACACAAAGAGAATGGGAATGATTGCCAACATGACATGGCAGGTCCTATATAAAAACAAAAGATTTATGAATGAAGGTTTGAAAAAAAATTAGTCTGCAGTTCAGAAAAGAAGAGATCATGTAGAAATAATCTCCAAGTTTGGAAGAAGCAGGCAGAGTTGAAGAAACCTCAAAGTAAACAAGTGTGAATGTGATTAAAAGAAAAATTTTTTTTTTTTTTTTTTTTTTTTTTTTAGTTTTTGTCTTTATGGGACCAAACTTGATTTTTTGTCTTGCTCGTTGTCAGATATGGCATTAATATCAGCAAATGCAAACTGACAGCCATTTTTTTTTTTCCTTGTGTGCTCTTTTTCTTTTTTCGCCATTAACAATTTATTCATTATTTTTGTCATTGTCATGCATTCAGAAAGAGGAGGTTATAAAGAAAAACAATGTTAATTATTCGTATGTTCAACATGAGAGTTATCAATAAGAATTAAGATATTTCTTACATTCCTTTAACTGCATTTGTATTAAAAGCAGCCAGAAAATTTCAGTTCGTGATGATTGGTGAAGCCTTTTTGTTTAAGACAATAGAAAAGCAAGTGATATACCTTATTTCTGAAAACCAACTTACCAAAGGTAAGAATTATTTAACATATGTATCAAATATTCTATTCATTCTGATGATTACATATAAATTGATAATGAAACTTCTGGAGGTATACCAATGAAGCACTGACTGCCTTTGTGTGTGTGTATACATATATATATATAAGCCAAAATCATGCCTCTCTCTCTCTCTCTATATATATATATATATATATATAGAGAGAGAGAGAGAGAGAGGCATGATTTTGGCTTTTCTTATTGCAGCTCACCAAATTTACCACTACTCCAGCACTCATCATAACTTTTCTTTAGTCATTTTTACAGTAACAAGTTAAATATTACTGGCAGTAGACAATTTGATTATCAAATCAATCCTAAGAAGACAGAATGTATGGTTGTCAGCAAGAGGGACAGATCAACATGTGAACTACAAAATGGAGATGTCAAAATCAAGCAAGTACAGAAATTTAAATATCTGGGAAGCAGTTTAACAGAGGACAGAAAATGGGACACTGAAATCCAAAGATTCATTGGAGTAGTGAAGGATGCCTTCCAAAAGTTAATTTTTGTTAGAAACAAAGACAAAAGTGTTGAACTGCTATGTAATATCAATCATCTTATATGGTAGTGAATACTGAACAATCTTCTTGCAGATGAAAGGGAAACTTGAGACAACTGAGAAATGGTTCTACAAAAAAATGCTGAGAAAACCATTTCTGGAGGATATGAGCAATGAGTGAAGTTTATAAAGATAATGAAAAAAAAAAGAACACTTAGAATCAGAAAGAGATAATTGAAAATCTCAGGACATATATTGAGGAAAGAGGGCTTGGATAATTTGACACTCATAAGACATAATATAAGGCAAGAAGGACAGGAAATGGTTGGCAGAATAGGGAGAGGGAGATATAGCAAAAAGGGAAATCTTACTGAGAGCTACAAAAGAAAGGCTGTTGTGGAAAGCCATCATCACCATCATCCTAAAGGGACATGGCACATAAAGGAAGATACAAAAATGTTTTATCAAATTTTAATATTTTTGTCAGTCTGAATGTTGTGAATTGAAAGTCAGAATGAAACAGATTCTCGATTATGAAGAATTAATTCAAGCATTACTGACAGACAAAATAGGTCTGTTATAATGTTCATAATGGTAGTTGAGATATGAGCTGGGTGGAGTAATGATTCTTGGTATGTAAAACAAAATCAGCTGAGTTCACATTCTGAGTTTGTTTATATTAATTTTGCTGATATACCTTTGAGAATAAATCTATTCCTCACTGTGCTCTGTTCAACTACCAGCTAACTACTTGATAAAATCTCTTGTTATTGGTATACCATGATATTTGATGGAGAAGATAGTAGGCAGCTGTATCATAAATAAACTATTATTTCATCATGAATTTTTATAGGATCTAGTCATTTTGAGCTCGGTTATTATTTCAATTAACAACATATATAAAAAGAAAAAAAACAAAGATTAATATTGTAAATATGATTATTGCATAAAACCATATCCTCCTGGTGTCAGTTTAAACTGACACCTTATTTTTACTGTGTCCATTTTGCTTAAAGTTCATATTCCCTTATTTCAGATGAAAAGTTTCCAACATATTTTACTTTACAGAATTATAGTTTAGATATATGAAAAAAAAAAGGTGTCAGTTTAAAGTGATGCCAACAGTATATTGGAAAATACATTCTACCAATTTGTAGCTCACATCTTAGAATGTATGATTGTTAGCAAAAGGAACAGCCTGTTGTCCTACAATTGATTTGATAATCAAATTGTCTAATATTTGATTCATTATTGTGAAAGTGACTGAAGAAAAGTTATGGTGAGTGCTGGAGTAGTGTTAAAATCGGTAGGCTGCAATAAGAAAAGCCAAAACCTTGCCTACACATATATATATTTTTTTTTGAATTGGACATAGCCCGACAATTTATTTAAAGACATTTATATTATGTTTAACGTTCTTTTTATAGATACAAGTATTTAAGCAAATGCTCTGTTTTATAATAAACAGTATTAAATAACATTTACCGGCCTGAATGTCCGAGAAATTTTCATAGAAAATTTTCGCTCTCCGACAGGAATCGAACCTGTATCCTATACGGAACCATCATTTCGCGTGATGTGCCTTAACCTTTCAGCCACAGAGCAGTGTCTGGTTAGCAAGTTCGATTTTACTATCTGACTATTACTATTATGATTTTACTATCATATATTTATTATATGACGTCATTTGTTTACATTTGATACGCTAGAGCAGATATGAATAGAAGAGATTCATGGAAGATTTAAGTTTAAAGATAGTAAAATCGACCTTGCTAACCAGACGCTGCTCTGTGGCCGAAAGGTTAAGGCACATCATGCGAAATGATGGTTCCGTATAGGATACAGGTTCGATTCCTGTCGGAGAGCGAAAATTTTCTATGAAAATTTCTCTGACATTCAGGCCGGTAAATGTTATTTAATACTGTTTATTATAAAACAGAGCATTTGCTTAAATACATGTATCTATAAAAAGAACGTTAAACATAATATAAATGTCTTTAAATATATATATATATATATATATATATAAAGGAAGTCAGTGCTTCATTGGATTACCACCAAAAGTTTCTTTATCAATTTTATGTAATCAACAGAATGAATAGAAGATTAGATACATCTGTTAAATAATTCTTACCTTTTGATAAGGTGGTTTTCAGAAATAAGGCATATCACTTGCTTTTTCAATGTCTTAAAAAAATGGCCTCACCAATCATTCATTCTGTTATTTAAAATTCAGAAAACAACTTTTTTCTAGCAGGCATAGCATAGAGCTCCTATCCCTTACATTAAATGTGTGTGCTATTTTTAATATTCTCCATTTCATTCCTGGGGTACAACTACTATGATATCTCAATTCCATACATATTTTGATAACATTATATTGTATACATAATCTCTTATAGTAAAAGAATTTTTGTCGTGGTTGTACTTTTGCTTCTATGGTCTTTCAGTCACCTCCAATGTAATGCCTATCCATTTCATCTCTACTGCTCACAGTTGCTTGGTATACTGTATTAAAGGTAGGGGATATGCATTAAAAATATTTTTTTACTTAAAGCTGCTGGAGAAGTTCATCTGGAAAAGGTCTAGTCCAGTTTACCAGTTTCATGTTAGTTTATTCCATGCTTCTCTTAGACATTCATCCTATAGAGACTTTTTCTTGTATTTGTCTCATTTAATAGCCTGATCATCATTATTATTGTTACTGGCAATAATCATAAGATTATTAATATTATTCACTAAACTTAGTTTTGAATGGCACAAGGCCAATATGGATAGGAAGATTATTATTATTTCTTTGACTATTGTTCACTAAATTCAAGGCCTAAGATCCACTCAAGGTAGGGAGTTACTAAATGAGGTTGTTGTAACCATTACTCCATGCATTTATATATATATATTTTTTTTTTTTTTTTACTTGAGCTCAAATACTGACCACTTCTAAACAGAAGCAGGTTAATATCATTGAAATTTACTCAACAGAAGACCAATTAAGCATATAGAGACTGTGGTGCCAATTTTCAAGTGGAGAGGGCCTGTCTGGCTGGCTGCCTTAAAAATCAGCATTCAAAATTGTGGTTTTTACCTGGGCTCAACACTGATCCCTTTTGCTGATAAGAAATAACTAAACAAGCAGACCATATAATATTGTTAATGTCATCGTTACATTAAAGAGAAACTTTTTTTTTCTTTACTGCAGCATCTGAAGTAATCCATTTTGAAATAGTCTATCATGGCTAATAATTTACTCTTGTCAGTGTTTTTACTTTTATTCTCTTAATACTATTGTTGCTGTTGGTTGTGGAAGTAGCTCTTTCAATTTTACATTTTATATAAATAGACCTTTTTTTCTTGTATATGTATAATAATGCTTTTAACAGTCTTTTTTGTGACCTTTTGAAAGTGAATTTATACAAAAGCTTAACACGTCACATTTTTATTCTTATTTATTATGATTATCTGAAAGGAAGAGAGAAGCGTCATGTGTGTTTACATTTCACTAAGGCACTGGATATTATATATATGTATGTATAAGTTCATCAACAAGAAGTTGTGGTAGAATTGATAGTAGCAATGGTTTATAAAAGCAGTAAGAGTAATGAGCTCTTGCTGCAATAAACAGCCAGAGAAGTAGCAGTAGTATTAACGAATACACCTATACAGTTAGCCAAAGTCAGTTGTAGCATCAAGTGTAGAAGCAACAGCAGTGGCTGCAGCAGCATTATCGGTATTGGTGTTAGCCATTCAGTTATACAGTTCTGAGGCACAAGAATAATCGGTCACTCATGAACTGAGGTGATTACCTTGCACTTGAGATTTGGTTTTTCTGCCAGCTTGGGTATAAGTTGCACAATTGAAATCAACATTACAACTTCCTTTGAAAACTCCTGATCAAATTACCTTCCTCTGAGTTTAATAGAACTTTCATCTTTACTTCCTGCTTAACTCTGAATCCCATTTTTGCCCCCACCTGTTATTTTTTTTTTTTTTAATTCCATTTTATCTTTCTTTTTTGAATTTGAAAACAAAAAGCATAAATGAAAAATACAAACCAACATTTTCAGGATGAAAACTAAAAGATCATTTCAAAGATAATTCCCAAATAATTTTGATTGTCAATTGTTTTACTTCTCACTGTAAATTGTTTTTGTTGTTATTTATTTACTCAAAAATTCTGATCAACTTAGACTGGATGCAAATATAAAGACAATCATTAAAAAAAAAAAAGAATCCTTTTTCATTAATCCTTTTATTTTGAAATTCCATTT
>OZ038476.1:67331324-67363824 GCA_964036315.1 Acanthosepion esculentum | reverse complement strand
TAAAACTGCCTGTGTATTTAAGCATTTCTATACACAATATTTTGTGTACTTGATAAAATAAGAGATATAAAAATTAATCCACAAATTATTCAAATTAGACTAAAATACATTCATGATCTAATACTCTTTTCTGTTATGTAACAATTGTTGAAGTAAATTTAATGAAGAAAAATTCTGAATTGATTTTTAATAATGATACTCAAGGCAATTTTAAATAGAATTATATTAAATATAGACATATAGAATATATATTAGTACATATTTTCAAACAGATCTAAAAAGTAAGTTTCATGTTTAATTTTAAAAAAATCCATATTAACTTTATTAACTAATTTTATTCTTTTGTTAATTTGTAACTTTATAATAAATATTAAACATATGGTTGGATAAGAATGTCAACTCTTACTCAGAAATAGATTAGAAACTTTCATTTTTTTTTTATCTCAACAGGATGGAATAATGATAAGATTAGCCATTTCTATACAATAAACAGTTGGCATTCATTGACCAAACAGTTAGCATTTGAAATTTATAAAATCTTTCTCTCTTAAAACTGTTTTCCAAGAAAATAAGTTTCTCAAGTCCACTATCATCGCTCTTTCCAGTATTGATGGTGCTTCCTTTTAACAGTTACTAAAAAAAGATTTAATTTAAATTCATGCATTTTCTTGCTTCACTTATTAATTAGAATGAATGTGTTAACAGCATAACGATTATCAGTGGGGAAAATGAAATCTGAGAGCAAAGTTAAAATTTCTGCCTAATCTGTTGCATTCACTTTTGCACAAATGCTCTTGGGCAAGGAATAAATCAATTTCTTCTCCTTCCCCTTACCTATGGGCTAAATAGCAGGGTAGACTGGATTCTCTAGCCTTTGGTGTCTGTCAAGGAAGAAGGGCTACAATGAATACAAAACTATGGAGAAGACAGCAGGAAACAACTCAACTATCTTTCCCAAGAATTCATGGTAATTCACAGATAACAAAAAGAAAAGGAAACTGTGGAGAGCCATGAGTGCCTACATCCTGAAGATACATTTTTTTAAAATTTAGCAGAGGATGATGTAATTGTTTAAATTTTACTTATTCATTCTATTTAGTTAAAAGTATTTTTCTAAAGTTGAAACATTCAAATGAAAAAAAGGAAGCAACCAAAAAACATTTTAAAATGCTTTTATTATAAGTTTACCTGTAAAATTTCCATGAAAAAGCCTTAGTAATATCAAAGGTTTTATTGTTATTGAAAACTAATAAGCATATAGAGTTACAGGAAACAGTGTGTATGACAGGGTGTTAAAAAGAGCTTGACAAAGAGCTTTTTTTTAATAATTTGTTTTCTACACTTTATCAACCATTTGCAGCTTCTTTAAAGCCAGCAAATATTTTTAGATTGTAAGAATTTATTTTTAGATAATAATGGTTTAATGATACAAATTTCACTAATTAACCCATAGATAGGTGGAAAAGAGGTGGATTTATACCTTTCCCAATGGTATTTGCACATAAGTGAATATAACAAACCCAACAGGAATTGGAACTTGGCTTTCTGATGAGCAATTGCAAATCATTATCCATGACACTATTTGCACATCCAAGCTTTCAGCATCTGGTATTCCCAAGTAGTCACCCATCTTGGTACTGACCAGGCTCAATGATGCTTAACTTTAGTGATTGTATAGGAACAGTGTTTCAGTGTGATGTGGCCATAAGGTGACAAAGAACGGATTAAGAAATAAATTCTAATGTTTGGTGATGATTTTTTTTCTCAAAAGACTGACTGCCCTAAATTCTCCCTTTGCACACTCTCTCTTACATTGCTCTAATGGCTTTTTAATTCCTATTAGTTAATCAGAATTTAGAATATTCAACATGCAACATGCACTGATTTGTTTCTACTTGGGTGAAGCAGAAGAAGAATCCACATCAATTGGAGAAAGACTGGAGTTTTATGTTTCTTGTAATTCTTTTTGAAAAATCTATTTTCTGTTATCTTAACATGTTCATTCAATTGCAATGAAATCACCTACTGCATAAAATGTAATGATCTAACAGCATCAAATATTTATTTTATTTTTACATTTTTGAAACTGTTGATAGAGCATGGGAAAATTTAGAATATCATTGTTTTTGCTTGTCATGGAAGTTCAATGAATTCACTCTTCCCATGTATCATCCAGGTGAACAAGATGATACAAGAAGCCAATCCAGTGAACATACATGTGTGTGTGTATGTATACATATGTTCAATTTTTAGCAGGTTTTAAGATGTATGTATGTATGTGTGTGTGTGTATGATTTTATATATATATATATATATATATATAGGCCGCATGGTGAAGTGGTTAGAGCATTCGCTTTCCAATGGGAGTTCGAATCTGGTCGTTTTGTCAGGAAGGGGTCATCTTGATGTTATCGGAATGGATCAAGGTCAATCCCAGCATGTGGCACCTTTGGAAAGTGCCTGAAAACCACACCACGGGTTGATCCAAGTTTTGTGAGTGAAATTGGGTAGCTGGAACTCTTGAGGGCCATCGATAGCTGTGCTAGCACAAAGTCACAAGTCATCATGGCTGAGGGCTTAAGCATGCTGGCCTTGTTCAAATTCTTGATCACACGTTGTTGACACGCTCTCTCCCAGAAACTGTAACTTAGGTCTGCTCAGCATAGTTGCAGTATAAACCACAGGTGGGCTTTGTGGTTGTTGAGCAAACACAAATGTGCCTGATCAAGCGTCTGCAATAGGGATTGGCTAGCTGCCGTAGTTGACTGGTATCCTTGAATATGAGTGGCCAGCTATTATTATTATTACACACACACACACACAGACATATATATAAATAGATAATGATAAAACTATACTTTTAAGATATGCTGTATTTATAGGTTAAAGTGCTCACTATCATATATAGACCATATGCAAATGTAAAGTCCACATTGAGGTCAATATATCTTAAAAACTGCTAATAAATAAATAAAATATGAAATAAAATCATAGAATCCCATTTAAAGGAAGTTCATTCAATTTCTTTTCTCTTGCAGCAAATAAACAAATCACAGATATAACACAAAATAATTTGTTTAACAGCTGAACATTTGGGTTTCATGAAATACGCCTAAATTAAAATCTTTTTCCATGTATTGTGTCACTTCAGGGCATTGACAATCATGGCTCTCCACAATTTCCTGTCCTTTGTTGCTCTTAATAAGTTTTGTCTTTGTTAACTCTTTTTATCTCTTCTTCTCCACCACCCACTTGCACAAACTTACTAGGTAGTTTATGCATAAATTTCCCCTGGCCCCTTTGCCTTTAATCTGTTTTATGAGTATCAAATTTTCCAAGTCCTCTTTCCACATCATGTGCCCTAGAATGTCAACTCTAACTTCCTGATGTTAAGTATAAATGTCCTTTTTGTTTCCAAAAACTTTCTCATTTCTCATATGTTCAGTCTATGGTATTGTGAACATCTTTCTGTAAGATCACATTTCTATTGCTTCAAGTTTCTTTTTCATCTGTGAGGAGATTGTCAAGCATTTACTGGCATATGGGGAAAACTGATACTATGTAACAATTCATTACTCTTTTCTTTCTTTCTAACAAATTTTTTCTATTTCTTATATAATTTTTTTAGGTCAAATAGAACAATAAACAACATCATAAATATCCTGGGCAGGTCACATTACTACAAATTTATAATTTAGGATAATCTTCCTTCTAATATGTATGAATGTATACAACATATATGCCACACACACACACACACACATATATATATATATATATATATATATATATATATATATTAGGATATTACATTGAAAACATGTAAAAATTGCTACATTGAAACATGACTACAATTGTGTAGCAATTTTTACATGTTTTTGGTGTAATATCCTAAAATAAATAATATTGCTCTACTCTTTATTGTGCCTTCTTTTAAATTAAATATTATGAATATTGGAATTGTACTCTGTTCATTCTCATCATACCTAGATATATATATATATATATATATATATATATATATAAATAAAAAGGAAAGAACAGTAATATATAAAATCCGGTGTTCTTATAGATATTTTTATTTTTACACAATAGTGCTCAATGTAAATTTAAATTTACAGAGCATTAATATTATAAATTAATAGATTTAAAATATGGTTTTTCGCTTGATGAGGAAATGGAACTAATGTCTTTGGTTTAATAACAAAATTAAATTCAAGGGCTTTAGCTTCCATTTCTGAAACATGGTTATCACTGTGTAGCAGTAAAACCATATTTTAAATCTATTAATTTATAATATTATATATATATATATATATTTATAGGTAAAAATCCATGGGTAAGTAATCCAAGTAGATCCTATTAATATAAAATATTAAAACTGATCTACAAAAGATATATATGAGGTGTATTTAAGCAGCTCATATTCATCCTACCAAGTTTTATTAACTTCAATCAAGAAGGTCTATTTGCTTCATTTTTTATTGTATTTTTCCAATCTTTGAATATGATGTCTATGATGTTGCATACCAGTACTGAAATTGTGAATAAACTGAAGTTCATGTTTGTTCTAGTACTTTCAACCATCTCATTCATTATCAAGAACCATGTGCTCTCAGTGTTGTAGGCAAGATTCCATTGGCTATATCCTGTTATTTTTTTAGAAAACTGACATTTAAAATAGTTCAGATTGACATCATGTGTAAGAGTTAAGTATGCATCAAATGTTATGCATTTTTATTATTATTTGATGCATATTAAGTATTTTATACAAACTTCAAGATACCATTTCTTGTGGTGAAAATTATTCTATCTAATGATGGTCATTTATTTTGTATAGTAATATCTTCATTAGAAACAAAGAAAAGAGTATTGAACTGCTATGTAATATCGGTCTTCCTGTATGGCAGTGAATGTTTGACAATCTCCTCATAGATGAAGAAAAGGCTTGAAGCAACAGAAATATGGTTCTACAGAAGGATACTGAGAGTACCATGGACTGAATATGCGAGCAATAACGAAGTTCTAGAGGCAATGGAAACAAAAAGGGCACTTATACTTAACATCAAGCAGAAAGAGTTGAAGTTTCTAGGGCACATAATGAGGAAAGAGGGATTGGAAAATTTGATACTCCTGTGACATATTGAAGGCAAGAGGGACAGAGGAAAACAATGTATAACCTACCCAACGATCTTCAGTAGACAGATGGTGGAACAAAATTTAGGAGAGATAACAAAAAGACAAAATTCATTAAGAGCTACAAAGGACAGGAAACTGTAGAGAGCCATGACTGGCAACATCCTGAAGAGACACTGCATATGGAAGAAGAATAGCTTTTAGGATTTGGGGTCTTTCCTTGTATCGGGTGTTGTACAGTATTTTGATATCATCCACTAACATTTGTCTTACATTGATCATTGTATTTTTGTTGTTTGTGATGTGCTGATTGATATGTTCACAAATATATATGTGTGTGAATATACATATATGTGTATTGCATGTGCGTGTGTAATTGATGTTAGGTAAGTTGAAAGATAGATTATTGTAAAGCATAATAAAATTTTAATTTAACATCATTATGTTCCAAACAGCTTATACTGTTACAAATACTGGCAGCATAAAACTTGACAAGGCAGATCTGCTGGCATTGATAGCATCCCTCCAGAACTTAGGAGGCATAGAGACCCATGTAATGTTACATGATCTCCTTTTTTGATAACAGTACACATTATCCCAAAATTCAGTCATCATAACACTACCCCACTCATCAAAGGACAATATGACTGCTCGTGTTACTAAGACATTATGCTATTCTCTATTGCTGGATTGACAAGCAAAGGTTTTTACTGATTACCTCCCTGAAAGCCAGCATGGTTTTAGAGCAAAACATGGTATAACTGATATGTGTATGGTAATGGTAATATTAGCCATTTCATTATAAGGAAACATTCAGCACTCATTGACCGAGCAGCCAGCACTGCTTTCAGTTGAAATATATAAAATCTTTCTCTTGAAACAATTTTTCAGGAAAATAGGTTTCTCAAGCTCACTAATTTTTATTGCCTTTTCCAGTATTGATGGGGCTTCCTTCCTAACTTTTTGTTTGAAGTATTGTGGAACATCAGCATCTTGATTATGTAATTATTTTCTCCTTAAGATGCATGTGCTATCCATTTTAGTTGTTGCTGCTGTTGAAAATTCTCAAATGATGTGATATCTGTTATTTGGTAAAGTTCTTGTGTTATATTCCGTACTAATAGGAATATATACTTGAAAAACACAGTGGATAAATAAGTAAAGGATTATTGTAAAAACCAATGCAATAAGAATAAAGGTAATAATTATACACAAGGTTGTCGCAAGTCAATCCAGTAGTGAGTGCTACTATTGGAAGGTTGGTAGTTCTCGTGTAAGTGTGAGTTGTACTCAACAGATCCCAGATAGACTCCTGTAGTCCATTGTCTTACGGATACTTATAGGTAGTTACTACCTATAGTGTAGTTACTTATGGAGGTGACAGGTTATTCCATTACATCATTTTGTAGCACCAGTCCACAAGGTTTGTAGAAGGATGGTTCTTGCTAAAACCTATATGAAACAAATTAAAGGCTACAAGTTACCTTTCTTGATCAAAAAAAGATGTACAACCTGATATGCAGATTAGGTATTTTGAAAATGCAAAGTATGCTCGGTTGCCCATCCAAATTCCTCAATGGGATTATCCAACTGTATTGTTACAGCTCAATTGATTCAGAATTGGCATCAACCTCTCAAGATTCTTTCCAGTTAAATGACAACATGAAATAGGATTGCATCCTGGCCTTCACACAGTACTCAATATTCTTCAGCACAATATTGAATCAGGTTTCAGAGATGGAAATCAGAAAACATGTAGGCTTAAATGGCAGCCTGTTTAATGTGAAATGATTGCAGACCCCAAACAGACTACAATGAAGCTGGTGTAATTCCCAGATATTGAAGCTCTAGTTGTCTAGTCTGTCCGACAAGTAACATTCACTTTTGAAAAAACCTATATCCTGACAAGAGTACCACCCAACTTCTATATCTATTAGTTCAACTAAATCCAAACAGTAACTATCTGAGATTTGCTATATCCACAGAAGCCAAGATAGACAATGAAGTTAACAGGCTGAAAGAAGACAAAGCTTTGATGTAAGAGAGACTGGATCAATAAAAAAAACTAAGGAAAGATACAAAAATAAAAGTCTATAAAGCTGTCATGCTATCCTTTATGAAGTTGAATCTTAGTTCATTTGCTAATGCCAGCAGTGTCTCTTAAGTACTTAAGAGTGCAATAATATTCAGCATTGATGCAAATCTATAAGAAAATATAATAACATTCACATCAATGGAAAACTTTCACCTCCCCAAGAATCTACTGTTTAAGGAGCTGACCTCCAGTCAGTGCAACAGAGGTGAGCTATAAAAGATACAGGTACACTCTTAAAAGGACCTTCATCATATTTGAAATTGACTACCACAAATGGAAAGCAGATGCTACTAATAAGCTGGCATTGTTCCTTAAGGTCTTCCAGGTGGCATTCCTTACTGTAAAATATAAACAGTGGAGAAGAGACAGTGTGATAAACTTGGTGTTTTCTCCAGACCCCAATCTTCCACTGAAGAAAAAACTGCACTTCTGTTAACTTTGTTAACCTCTAGTGGTTCTGTGGCAAGTTTAAATCTCTTATAAAATTCTTATTTGCGAGATCAGGCGCTATTTATATATATATATATATATATATATATATATATATATATATATATATATATATATTTGTGCATGTGTGTGTATGTGCGTGTTGGTGCTGTAATGGATAACAGGTCAAAATGAGAATTTGAAAAGCCAAGTTCAAATTCCAGTCAAGTTTGTTACATTCACTTACACACAAATACCCTTGGGAAAAATATGAATCCATCTCTTTACCCTCCAGCTATGAGTTAAATAATAGGACAAACTGTTGCTCTATAGTTTTGGTTAATAACCAGTCAAGGGGAATGACAAGTCTGAATTCAGTTCTTTGTTTACAGTTATTCCAAAATGTGTCAATTGGTTCTGCACAAGCCTTCACCCCTACAATCAAATTATATGTGCAGGTAGTCTGTTCAATTCTAGGATCTGAATTATTGGACCCTTATACATTGAAAACAATGCAAAAGTCATATATATATATATATATATATATATATATATATATATCTCAAAAATCATAATTTATGAGTGTCTAGATCATAAGGGTATCATGCAAGGTCCATCATTATTTATCAGGTGCAACAGGGATGGATTAATTGGCAGCAGCCATCTCTTCTCCAAATGACATATGGCACCAGCAGAAAGGAGTAATCCTTACCTGACCTATTAAGAAAGATTTTCTCATACCTTTGTCGACTACATTAGTTTGAAGGGAGTACAAACTTCATCAGTTGGAATTTGAACTTATTTTTATAGATTCTATTTTATAACATATTTACTTCTTAGACCAACTGTGTGCATCCATTGAATGAGTATAATTATCTTCTAAGATAAATATATAAAGCATTGCTTATTTTGATTTTTATATATATATATATATATATGCAGCCTCTGGCAGAATGCATATTTTATGACAAGATTTCTTGAATATTCAGACCGGTAAATGTAATTAAATAAACAGAGAATATACTCGAATATGAGTATCCATCTAAAATAATGTTTAAGCAAAACAAATTAAAATATATTGGATTTAATCCATTAGGGTACAAAACAAAGTAGATATCAATGTTTCGAGAATCAACAGAGAATGTGAGTTCTAAAGCACTATTTTATGCTTTGTTTAACCAGAAGTCTTGTGTGGCTAAATCAATTAAGCATGTCAGATCTTGTGTGAGGGGGGGGGGTGTGTATATATATATGTTATACTCTGCTGCAATTAGATCCCTTTCTGATTCACACTACATGTCAGCCAGATGTGAACGCTAAGAAAGCAAAACACAAAAATGTTGTTTTCTGAGTAGGGGTCACCAATCATCACATCCTGTCCACAAAACAAATCCCAACAATAAATTACAATAACCAATCACTAATGTTCCCACTGAAAAAAAAAAGATAATCCTGGGGATCACCTGATTTGCTTAAAAGAAAGCCTCTCATAACAACTGGCCCAGGAGCAGGCTGAAAAAGCCACTTGTCAACATGCAGGTGCATTTTTGCCATCACTGCCATGATTGCTTCACTTGTCATCCCCCACACCCCATGAGCTCGTTTCAATGATACCACATTTAACCAGAATCCAACAGATATTCTGCTCAGTCAACCTTCACTATCCACTCCAGGTTTCCCTCGTCATCACCACTGTGACCCTATTTTGTTGATACCACTTTTGACCAGAATCCTACAGACATTCCAATTGATCAACCTTCATTCCAGTGTGACCCCATTCATTGATCTCTGATTTGACCAGAATCCAAAAGAGACATTCTGCTTGATCAATGTTTATTAGCCACTCCGGGCTTCTATCACAGCCAGCACCATAACCTTTACAACCAACATGTCTCACCATGAATTGATCAGCCACTATGATCTCAATCAATCAACCTGCCAACCCATCTTACCAGACTGTTCAGCTTCAAAATCACATCACATGACTGCCAGCCCATCAAACACCTCACTGATGTCAATTTCAACCTTAAAGAAAGGCATGTATCAACCCCACCAATGGTCTCGACGAACCAACCCAAGAAATCAGTTAACTCCCAGCTCTACCAATGACATCTTTACACCTAATTGCTTTCCTTATGAACAGCAACTAAGGAACCACATATTCCACCTTTTACTCAACTAAATATATATTCTGAATTTTGACGAATATATATTGTTGAAACTTCAATCCTTGTTTGTTCCTTTCCTTTGCAACTAAACACTCATATTTGTGTGGGCATGTATCTACGACAGGCCAAAATTTTGAGGCGACAATCTGAATTTTGAAGAATCATCTAAAAACCGTTGAGTGCCTTTTTTCAAAACTAATTTAGAAGCTCACTTTAGGCCAGAGGGACTTTCTTTTCCTGAAGGGTTGTATCATATATTCAATAATAATGAAATTAATCCATTACTGCCTAAAATTTCCTAAAAAACTTTAGATCTTTTTGCATAATCTTCTTTGCTGGCTAATAGTAATCTTTGGGTTGGTTGTTTTTGTCGCTAAGACACAAGGGGTTAGTAGGAGTGAAAAAGAATGAGAAGACTTTAGTGAGGAGAAAAGACAATAAAAGAACAGGTTTCAGGTAGACAGAAGATGACAATTGGTTTTGCATCTAAATTTTTGATGATTGTAGAAAGCAGAGAAGCAAGACACTGGAAGAGAATTCCCGAGATAAGAAGTGCAAGAAAAGAAACTATCAGAATAGAACATATGGTTACATCTAGCTAGTTCAATAGTAAAACTGTAAGACTTATTTGCCATTCTAGCAGTACTTAATTTCATGCAATCTAGGTACCAAGGAGGAAAGCTCATCAGAACAATTGCTATGAAAATATTTGTAGAAAAGACAGAGATGGCAGTGAAAAAATGACTGAAGTCAAGATGTTAGGTCAGGACTGATAATATTACAGACCCTTCTTTGGATTTTGTCAAGAATCTTGAGATATATAGTTGGAGCACCAGACCAGATGTGGCAGCAATATTCAATGCACAGAAATGTCTAGCACAACACATTGAACCAACTTTTCTAGTAGTAGGCCTAGCAATTGAATTAATATAATCACTCTTCATTCTTCATCATTTTTTGGCACAACAGAGTGAACCATCCTTCCTTGCAGCAAAGAGCAATTGACTCAATATAATTGCTTCACTTTATGTCAGTGGAATACGTGAAATCCAGAAGGTGCAAAGAGTTGCTCTCCTGGAGGTTACCATCAGCCATACTGATGGAATGCAGACAAGGTTCTCTATGGTGATTAAATGATACCAGTTTTGTTTTGGAGACATTAAAATTTACAAACCATTCTTTGCCTCAGTTAACCACGGATTGGGAGTTATTTTTGACAGCAGCTATTTAAATCCAATAGGATTTTAAATTTTAGCTCCCTAAAAAATGCATGCCATGTACTAATGGGTTAAATTGTTTCAGCATAGAAGCTTGGCAGAAATTAAAGTGAAGAAGGTACAAATTATTAAATTCAGAGGGTGACACCAAATATTTGGTCTATAGTGTGTGTGTATACATTATTACTTCAAAATTATTATAGTGGACACCTCTTTTTTGAAATAGATGTTCCACATATATATATATATATATATATATATATATATATATATATATATATATATGTCAGAGAAAGAGAGATTGTTAGAGACAAAGTGTTTTCACTAAAGTAGATCAACTAAAGGCAGTTAATAGGTAAACTAAATTTCACTTACTCTAAAGTCATATATTATAAAAGTATCAGATTCACAACCAATGAACCAATTATTTGTGAAACCCTTTCAATAACTATCACACTGACAAGTGCTCATACAGAAATATATACAGATATATAAATGCATGAACAGTGAACATGAAAAAGTGAAACTTTCTGTTCTATGTTTACAAAAAGAAAACAAAAAATATCAGAATTAAAAAAAAACATTTCCCACCATTTTTCCTTTGAGGAAAAATCATTATATAATGAATCAATAACATACTCAAGAAAAGAAATTGTAGTTTTCATTTTGTGTCAAGAGATGAAAACTTGTCAAAGATTTTTTCAGTGTTGATATAATTTTTTGTTTTCTATGACTTCTGTTTTCTATTCTCATAAACAAGCCATATTCTTGAGGAAGAAATCACACTTTCTTTTTTTCTAAATCTACCGTGTGCTGCAAATAAATATTTGGAGGAATAATCTCTCTATGCTGAGTTCTCAATGTGAATTCTTGACAGTTTCTGGCTTTCATTCATCATTGTGTCGATATAAAATGTTTGTCTAAGTTTCTCTTTGCATGAGATAAGATTTTTTTTTGGATGACTATTATTTTGATTCTTATGGTTTCATCACAGTTCATCTACACAGTTCATCTATATTAAATGTTCAATATTTTGCTAATACTAACATGAGATTTCAGAGATGAGGAATTATTTTTTTAATCATTTCGCTGCAAACAAGGTGATAAAGCCACTAAGCTGCAAATGGTTACTGAGAGTGAAAGAAACTGAGAAAATGTTACAGAATGAGAGGACATTAAAGGACCAGGATTCAAGGAAATAGAAAATGACAATTGACATTGCATTAAATTTTTTAAAGATTTTAGTTGACAGACATTATTTACATGACTCTGACCAACATCCCTATCTTGGTTATGTTATGTTTATAACATTTCTGAGATGAATTATTATTTATATTATTTACATGACTAGTGTTTATTAAATTCATAGCATCTGTAAGATGAATAGTTATTTGCAACTGAAAATTGATCAGCAAACCAAGTATGAATACATATTAACACTGGCACAATGCAATTACATCTGAGCATTGACAAAATGCAATTAAAAGAAAATGATTGCAGTGGAATGTGATAAATATTGTTATGATTGTAATCAAGCATTTGCTAGTGAAACAGATTTCAGCATTAAATAACCCATGAAAGACTGATAAGCTGTTAACTAAACCAAACAATACCTAGAACTATCACTTTTAAATATCAGAACTTGTAAAGACATTGTCAACATTGCTCTAAATTGGACATTTCTCATATTAAATTACATTGTACTTTTATATCCTCCATCTGCTTTTATATTTTTCTGTTGTAACTTTTTATTTATTATAAAACACTATATAGTTTAATGTCTTAATGTGATAGATTTGAATCTGCAGTCTAAGAAACAATAATTATATTATTTAATTAGATCAATAACATATTCCTTTTAGATACAAGAGAAAGAGCTGAATTACATGATTTATTGTTGTCTTAAATTGTTCATAGTGTATATTATTCTTCTTCTATATACCATGTCCCTTTAGGGTGTAGATGATCTTGGCTCTCCACAAATTCCTGTTCTTGTAATCTTAGTAAGGTTTGTCTTTTTACTATCCCTCCTAAATTCTGTTCTGCCAACCATTTATAGAAACTCATTAGGTAGATTATTTGTTGCTTTTCTCTGCCCCTCTTACTTTCAATATGTCCAATGAATGTCAAATTCTTTAAGCCTTCTTTCCTCATTATTTTCTCTAGAAATTTCAATTACCTCTTTCTGATTCTCAGTGTTCTTTTTGTTTACATTTTCCTTAAAACTTTCTTGTTACTCACACGTTTGGCGCATAGTATTTTCAACATCCTTCTGTAGAACCACATTTCTGATTCTTCAAGTCTCTAGCCTCTGCTTCATTTGATGCTGTATATCACTGAAGGGAATTGTTTCATGTTGTAAAAAACAACTATTAAATTGCCACTTAGGTAAAAAAATAAAAGAACCTCAAAATTGTCAGTATCTATTTCTCCACAAAAATTCTACTGGTTGGTTGCTTTCTTGAAATGTATTCACTTTTTCTTTTCTTCTAATTTCTTACTAAGCAGCAATCTTTGTCAAACTTTCTTATATTAAACATTAGAATGACATGTTTTGTGTATTACATATATATTGTTTGTTTAATGGTATGTCCATTCAGAACAGAAACAATCGTAGCTCTTCATAACTTCCTATTTTTAATGTGTGTGTTGTGGATTCCGAGATGAAATTCGGTATCAAATAATAACAAACGCCAAGAACGAATATAGGAAATAAATGTATTAACGTAATAATACAACTGGTAATACAGGTTAGTAGTTCCAGGAATGCGGGGTTAGTAGACAAATATATAGATAGTCTTTTGATATCGACGTATCGCTGTATGACTTCTTACTGAGTCTAAGTGCTTGTGACTGTGTTCTACTACTACTACTGTCCGACTTGACTGTACGTTCTGACTCTCCGAGTATTCACTGGTAGTATTATATGTATACCCTGGGTGAGTCCATTTGTGTAAAAAGAGGAGATCCCTCAATAATGTGCAAATCGCAATTACTTCTTAGGAAAGAATTTTCTGTTGCCTTCTCCAGGGTTTGAAATTTAGTTTTCCTTTTTTTAGATTGGCTTCTATCAAAGTCCTTGCCTATCCTACTATTTAACCCATAGTTTGGAAGTAGAAGTAGTATACACCTGTCTTTTCCAAGGACATCAATGCATTAAATTGTTAAATGCAAAAAAAATAATCAAATTATTCTTTTAATACTGATAACTCCTGGTACATTTGTAGACTTGCCTATTTATATTAAAATAATAATAAATTAAATTAATAGTCCAAACAGCTGGTGGGATCATTACAACTCATCTCAAAATTATAGATGAGAGAGCAGTTTAGATCTTAAAAATTAAATAAGAGTTGTTTTAATATAAAACTTCTACGTACTGTATCCCTTCAGGACATGGGCAATCATGACTCTCTACAACTTCCTGTCCTTTGTGGCTCCCAGTAAGGTTTGTTTTTTGCTATCTCTCCTAATCTCTATTCTGCAAACTAATTACACAAGCTCATTAGGTAGGTTGCTTGCTAATTTCCCTCTTGCCTTCTATATATCCTATGAGTGTCAAATTCTCCCACCCTCTTTCCTCATTATGTGTTCTAAAAATTTCTCTTTCTGATTCTAAATATTAGTACCCTCTTTGTTTACATTTTCCTTAGAACTTCCTTGTTATGTGACACTATGAGTTGGATATATGCGCACGCGTGTGTGTGTGTGCGCCCGCACATCTCTGTGTGTGTATATATACACACCCACATCTGTGTGTGCGTGCACGCGCACACATATGTGCGAGAAGATTAGTTAGATTTGACCTGGGTATCAAACTTCAAGACCCAATGACTAGATTAGGAATCTAGATAAAAACATGTTTTGGACATATGGCCAAAAGGGTAGATGAGTGTTAAGTACTTGTCAAAATACGAAGATAGTGAACTGGTCAAAACTTAAAAGGGTCTGAATTTAATGTCCCTGAATCGGAGTCAGCTAGGCTAAGAAATATTTTTATGTCCACTTTCTTCAAAGGGAGAAATGGTCATGAAAAAGTTATGGGTTTATTCGTGGGTGTCCCTTGTCCGGAAATGATGAAAGAGGATTCTGCATATATATGGGAGCGCTTTGGGTCACGGTAGTTAGTTAGACTTAGTTTAGGTTCGAGGAAGGTTGAATTAGGCCGGAGCACGTAACAACGAAGAGCGACCCATTAGCAGCCGGACATTGTTAGCTAAGATATATATATTTTTTTGCCAGCCGAGAATCAGCCCAGAGTTAATCATCCACAAAAAGGTCACACGCCTTCCCTCCTCTTTTCGTCCTACCCAAGTTTGTAGTTGTGTTTTTCTTTTGCCTGTGAGCCTGCCTCTCGCTCGATCTGCCGCACAGAAATTCTACGACGTGGGGTCTATATCTTTGTGCAACGAGTTGCAGAGGTGGGTAGCCTCACAGTTACCTACATGTTTTGTTCATGCTATTCTCAACATCCTTCTCTATAACTACATTTCAGTTGCCTCAAGTTTCTTCTTCATCTGTGAGGAGATTGTTCAGCATTCACTACCATAGAGAATAACCAATATTACATAAGAGTTTAGTACTCTTTCTTTGTTTCTAATATAATTTTCCTATTTCTTAATACTTTGCTTAGCTTATGGGAGGCATATTTTGCTATCTCAACACACTTTTGGATTTCAGTCATATATTTCACCCTCTCTTAAAATACATACTACATATTTAAATTTTTGTACATGCCTGATTTCAGTGTCTCCAGTTTTTAGTTTGCATGTTGGACTGTTCCATTTGCTGATAATCATACATTTTTCTACTTACAATTGATATTTAGTTTTTTCTTCTCACTTTCCTTCTGTAGGAATTCTTGTAGTTTCCTTTCTGTATCTGCTATCAGCATTGTGTCATCTGCTTATCTTATGTTGTTAAGATTGAGACTGCCAATAATGAATCCTGGTCAGACTTCTAATTCTCTCAAGATTACCTCACTGTAAAGAAACATTTCCTTGTCTTATGATTCTTTTTATTTTTGTATATTTATTGAATTCATTTTCTATTCGTATACAGGCAGTTTGCTACCAGTATAAGTTCAAGCTTACCTAGCAGTTTGAACACTTTTTTGTATCATACATTATCAAATGCTTTTGGATAATCTATAAAATCTAAGTATACAACCTTCTGATTTTGGATTGTTTTTTTATATCATTCTGAGTATATCACATTCCTTGTTACAGTGTCTTTAATGAAACAGCACTGTTCTTGTCCTATTTCCAGTTTGATTCTGCTATGTCTCTATTCATCAGAATTTTGATAAGTTTCATTATGTGGCTCATTAAGCTGATTGCCCAATGGGGTCTTCTTAGGTAGTGTCATAAAAATGAATCTACCTAGCCTTCTGGCATATCACCACTGTTGTATATATCATTTATTATTGCTGTAATTGTATCAATGCCAAAATCATGTAGAGGTTCCAACATCTCTATTATAATTCCATCTGATTCTGCTGTTTTGTTCCTAGTCAATGCTGATTCAACTTCAGACTTTAATATTTCTGGTCCTTCCATTTTTGCATATTGTGGGGTTTCCTTTTTAATCTTGAAAAGTTCTTCAATGTATTTGTTCCATCTTTGAATTATTTTTTTTTCTTTCTCTATTATCAGCATTCCTTCTTGATGTTATACATCCTGTTGATGAGTATGTTTTTGTCTTGTTATTTCTCTTATTCTTTTATGCTTATCTGTATTGCTCATTCTTTCTATTTCTGAACACTTTTCATTGAGTCATTCCTTTTTTGCTTACATGCATTTGTTTCTAATTTCTTTGTGTAATGTCCTATATTCTGTACCATACCTTAGCATTATTTACGATCACCTTTTCATCATGTTAAGAATTTCATCAGTCGTCCACTCATTTTTTCCTTGTCTAGTTTTTTTTTTATACAGAAAACTGAAATATTAGATAATATACTGAGAAACAAGAAGAATAATGGACTGCAATGGAATATCTAATCTTTGTTATGGAAAAATGAAAAAAAACATTGTGAGAAATGAGGAAGTTTTAAGGAAAATAAAAACTAGAAAGAAAATAAATAATGAAAAAAAGCTTGGAACACTGAAAAAAAAACCTGTTATCTATCTGATATGTTTGATTAAATGGCAGAACAAATAACACAACAACAAAGAAAGATGATAAAGAAGGAAGAATTACTTAGAGAAAAAAATAGGAAGTGGAGAGCTATGATCGTCCATATTCTAAAAGGACATGGCACCCAGAGAGATACAGATGCATACACCCATATATAAAACAAAATAATCCCCAAAAGGAGTTGTTAAGTGGCACACAAAGAAAGTGCTCTATGGCAGAGGATTAGATATTATTTTAATGTGCATCTAGTAGTGGCTAGTCAAAATAACACCATTTTATTTATATACTAGCAGCATGACCCAGCGTTGCCTGTGCTTGATTCAAAAATCGTATGACTCATACAGCAATTGCTATCACTTGACTTAAAATAACAATGTTAATGTTTAGTATAGAGCTTAGAAAAATTTGCAGTGTGAGATAGGCAAGAAGATGGGTTACACGTGAAATAGGCAGTGAAGTACTGAGGTGTACTGGGCCGCGTAGTAAAGGCAGTACACTTCAACTTACAGTAAAAACTGTAACGTGGAGGTAAAATAGGTTGGGCAAACGATTGAGTAAATAAGTAACTTGTGACAGCAGTTAACTGTCTAATAGCAAAACTGAACTACGAAAAGGTAGAAATAGGTATGGAATGCTAAGATGGACTGGGCTGCGCAGTAGAGGCAGCACGAGGAGATAAAATGGGTAATGCAAACGTTTAAGCAAATAGGTAACTTGCGGTAGAAGGGGGCTGTCAATTAATCCAAGTACAGATGCATTAATAGCGATCAAATCAAGACGTGAGTGCGGATGCAGCCACGCTGAAGGTATTTAAAGGGAGCGTGACTTGTCATTGATTGGTGTAGCCTGGACAATGGCCATGACTTAGACCAATGAATGAGCTCACGCAAAATGGAAGATGCTAGCACACATTCACGCACGCGCGTATGATTTGGCAAGTGCAAGGCTTGGCCGTAAACGGGGTCAAGCTGCCTGCTGCATATGCAGCTTGGCTCTAACGCACATGATGCCGGCGATGAGAATGCAAGGAGCTGCAATGAAGCATTTGCTCATTTGGTTTGTTCGACAGCGAAAAGCCGCTAACCGTTTGCCAGCATTAGCTTTGAAATGGATTGGGAGGAAGCCCTGCTGTTTTAGCGCAAAAACTCCTCGTCAGGTCTGGGATGCGGCCTGGGCTAGGGGAAAAGGTTTAAAGAATTGGAAAATGGACTGCTGAGGGTGGAACCATTTTCACTCAGCACGTATTCGTTTTTTTTTTCAGTAAAGACACGATAAATATATATATATATATATATATGTCATTTAGTAAATGAAGTATGAAGCACCTAGTGAGCATTGAACTCAGTAGTAAATGATAAGGCAAGACAAATTTGTTAACTATTGCACCATGTTGAAGTGATCACAGACTCTGTGTGTGTGTATATATATATATATATATATATATATATATATATATATAATTGGTAATTGCTAGGGATAATTCCAGGGAAGACATTAATCCAATATAAGTAACAGAGCAATATAATAATAATAATAAGTAAAGACAATCCTTAACCAAAATGGATTTTTAAGGATTATCTTTACTTATATTTATATATATATATTTACCTTGATTTAGCTCTGTTGAGCAAGGTACAAAACCAGTTAGCTAGCCCATTTTTCATTTTTACTTTTTATTATCATGAGTGGTAATAATAAAACTAATTTTTGTCTATTCATGGCAGTGATAAAAATTTTATACCACCAAACATATCTTTTCATATATATATATATATATATATATATATATATATATATATATATATATATATAAATAAGAGGAAATATTATTTTTATATTTTTATTCTCTGTTCTGAAAGCTAATTTATATATAATAATATGTACTGTATATGAACTCAACAAATGATAAATATTTGTATTTTTTAAAAGGTTGTGTGACACCAACATGTAAGCATATCTCAGTGTTCAGTCATTTTGAGATCAGACACACAAGTGTGGTAAATCAGTCTCTGACTTATTCTAACAGATTGTCAAATAGCTATGTAGACACATAAACGCATATATATATATATATATATATATATATATATACCTAGAATGACAATTCAATAAATTAACAAATATTAAATAGCTATTCAAACTTTGTGCGGATATCTACAAATCAATTTTTATTCAAATGTCCAAATAGAAATTACAAGGAAACTTACAATCGAAAAGAGACAGCTGACATTTCTGTGACACATAATGAGGAAAGAAGGCATGAAGAATTTAACACTGACAGAATATACTGAAGACATGACAATTAAGGGAAACAGCAAGTAACATAACAAGTTTGAGTGAATAGATGACAAGTGCAATGATCACCGATATCCTTTCAAAATATGGCACATAAAAAAGGTAGTAGTCAAAACAATCATTTTTTAAAACTAACTAATTATTGCTGATAGTCTCATGTGCACTGACATCTAAATGGGTCATCAGATAGAAATCTTAATTTTCTTATCTTGGCTTATTTGCATCTGAGATTATGCTGTCACTGGGTAAAGACAGAATGCATTTTTTTCTGAATCTTTTTATTCTTGTGAAGATGCTCATCTTTATAGCATTTCACTTTCACTTTCAAATATGTCCTCGGGCCTAAACCTGTTACTCATATTGGGGTAAAATACAAGAAGCAAAGATAAGGATTATAAATTTGAGAAGAAGGGGAGAGAAAATAAAGTAAAGAAGGAAAAAGGCTAAAACGATGAAGAAAAAAATATCAAGAGAGAAAAGCAGAGAAAGAGGTAAAAGGAGAGACAAAGATACAGAGAAAAGTAGTAAAAAGAGAAAAGAAAAGAAAAATTAGAAAAATTGAAGAATGTAGAAAAAAGGCAAGTGTTTTTAATAAAAGGGTTCAATCTATTCATTATTGAAATTCTCAGTAGCTGAAATATAATCAGCCAGTAATAAATTGCTTCAGCAAGTCTACTTTAGCTATTAAAATATGATTTAAAACTATAGAAATATTTTTAAAAAATCAATATAAACAGTTGATTGAAATAGGCTTTTAAGGTGTTTGGTGTTAAGAAAAATCTAAATAAGTTGGCATGTATAAGTATATAGTTATGTGCACAGACATTAATATATATGTGTGTAGAATCTACCTATGTAAGCTTACATGTGTGTGTTGATTTATGAATATGCAGAAGCTACCTATATAAGATTGCATGTGTGCATATACATAAACACATTATTACTTTGAACATGATATTTAATGGGTACATATGTCTACCAGTCTGTGTATTCGAGAGTCTTAATCCAAGGCCTAAAGATGGTAAGATTCTAGTGATCAGGGGAAGCATCCTCCCTTGCTTTTGTTCTACAAAGTAGTGGTTTTGCAGGCCTTTAAGATAGTGGATGGTCATTTCAAAGAATTGCTGTGCATGTTAGACATAATATATCAGTGGTGCCTTGATCAAGATCAATGCACTCTAACAGCAGCAATGACAGATAACAAAGCTAACCCCTGGCACCATGTTTGCTTTTGGTGCTTATAGATTGAACATTGAACAGCACCATGTGCATCCAGCTCATTGTTCAACAGATTCTGCTCTCATCTCTGAACCGGAAGTTAATGTGCTGCTCCAGCAGAAAAATGCACTCCCCAATAATACTCATACCACTCAATATGTTTCACAACTTCCTGGGCTGGCATAATTGCCAAACCTGGCCACATTGAACATATATAAAACATCTACCTACAACTCTTATTGTATTGCATCAACAGGTGCAGGCAAGAAGCACTGAATAATATACTGATATACCACAATGCAATGTAGTCAAACAACCAATAAGAGACTTAGTACAGAACAAAAGTCAATCTGAGAGAGAATGAAACTGTAAAAATATATAAAAAAAAACATAAAAACAACAACATAGACAAAAAAAATACCAAATCCCCAAAATTAATTGGTTATGATCTTATGAGTTTACTGTTAGCAGAACCCAACTTCTGTAAGGCAGAAGAAAAGTATTTTTTTAAAAAAAGAAAGAATAAAAATGATACAAAATATAAATGGCATTGATCTGCATTTTAGCTAAAAACTATGAAAGGAAGAAAGGAAGGTATTTATTTCAGTATTTGTTCACACATTATCAATCTGTTTGTCTCTTTCTTAGTCTGATTCTTTTGACAACATCAGCAACCATCAACTTACTGAAAACTATCCTAACAAATAGATTATTTTCATTGCTCTTTATATATAACATTATTAGCAAAAATATTTTTTTAAATTATAGAAAATAATATATTTTTTGTCATATTTTAATGGTTAATATTTACTAAGTTTAACTCTAGGTCAAATAGTATTAGGAAGATTGTGCTGCACCAATCATTCCAAGTATAGAAGACCTACCTACATATTTCACTGTTTATTTTCTAGTATATAAATATATTTATTTATGCATATTTGCATTTGTAATATATCTGCATGTATATTCATTGATGTATTAATGAACATATTATATATATAGAGAGAGAGAGAGAAAGAAAGAAATTATCATGGTTGAAGTTTTAGGTAAGTTTTCTACAAATGTTGTTGGCCCTCCCACATTAGTAGCAGTAGATGTGTGATAAAACTCAGCCCTGTACTTGTGAAGTTTTAAATGGAGTGCATCATGTTTATTACTGACTCCCCTCTTGAAATCTGGTGTTCAGTAGCCATGATTCAAAATGTCAGAAAAGTCCCTAGGTTGTTTTCTTCTGGTATTTCCATCTCTGGAAGTGATGGCAATGGTTGGCCACACCTTTGAAGAAGTACTCAGAAGATATTGCAGCCTGAATAGACTGACCAAATGGCCTTGGTCATACTGCACATATTTACCCCTTTCTTTTTTTGATTAAATATTTGTTCTAAATGAAAATAATTTGCAGTGGTTTCTTTATATTCTTGCACTTTTTATTTGACTTTACAAACCCCACCATGCTAAAATTTAAGTGGCCTTGAAAAATCTATAAAGAAGAGATAGAGAGTTTGGGATTTGTCAGTTAAATAGTTAATTACAATAATAATAACAACATCTGTGATAATAATGCATAATAAATATAAGACTAAATAACAAACATTATTGAAGCCACTTCGGTCTTTTCTGCTATCTTGTGAACTGAGTTTCAATGTTTTGCAGAAACAAAAGGCTATCTGGAGAGGAATACTATCTTGATATACTCTTTCTCTCATCTATATATATATATATATATATATATAATATATATATATACCTACTTAAAGTCTCCAATACTTCTTTTCTTGTATATACTGATGGATAGTGGGGGGTCTAATGAATGAACCAACTTGTTCATTGTATGATTGGGTCTTGTTTTCTAAAGCAGGTTATATGAATTGCTTCAATAAACTCAAGAGGTATACAATCATTTCTTACCTCCACTTTCCAGAGAAAGAATGAATAGCACTCAACCTTCATGACATCCCAGGTTGAATGTGCTTGTCATATCAACACCTGCTTAGACAAACCATCTTTGAGCTCATAACAGTAATGTAAAAACTGAATTGGGATATTATTTCATGTTTTATTCAGTCGAGTAGTTTAATGTTTGTTTTATCAATTATTTCAGTCTCCAACCTTGAGTAGATGAATGATGTAATCTTCAAGAAATTTTGAGGAAAATCTAATTGAAATGGTGATAAAAGTTTGAAAAAAATTAATATTTTAATTTTTTTGGTTGTTGAGTCAGTCATTGCAACAGCAGTGACGTTATTAAGCATCAGTTGAAAGAATAAGAAATGAGAATACCAGGAGCTGTAAGCATGAATATGCAGTTGGTGTAATGGATGATGGCTCAGAATTGGAAATCAGAGAGCCAAGTTCTAATTCCAGTTGGGTCCATTATATTCACTTACGCACAAAAAGTAAAGGTATGAACCCACCTTTTCTCCCCTTAGCTATGGGTTAATTAGTAGGTCTCGTATCAGTAAAGTAATTGTTATCCCCTAAAAATTCTTATATTGTAAAATATTTTTTGGCTTCAAATAACCTGCAAAACCTTAAAAAAACAAATCCGTCATATATATATATATATATATATATATATATAATTTTACCCCAAGCAAGGTGAAAAGAACATGAAGATGCAAGGGGATACTGAGGATAAAATAAAATAGACTGAAGGAAACTGAGAAAACATTACTAAGAAGAAAGGACAATAAAAAGAACAGGATTCAAGGGGCAGATAATGACGATTGACTTTGTACTTAAATTTTTGTAGATCATCGTTGACAGGAAAGTAAGAAGATGGAAGAGAGTTCCATGGGTGAAAAGTTTGAGAGAAGAAACTATTGGAATAGAAGATATGGTTACATCTAGCCATTTCAACTGTAAAATGATGAGATCTAACTGGCAATCTAGCACTGTACTTAAATTCAGGAAATTGAGGTAGCAAAGAGCAAAGTTCATTAGAAATATTTCTGAATTTTAATTTCTTCTTTTTTTTTATTTGGCATGTAAATTTGGTTGTTGGGTTATTTTATGTCAGATTTTGTATTGAGAAACCAGACTAGCTTCACTAAACATCCCATGATGAGATATCCTGGCATGTATATATATATATATATACATATATATGTGTGTTTGTGTTCTTATACAAAACAAAATTAGAATTGGTATCCTCAAAGACAAGACAAGACAATATCCTGTAGTGATGAAGGAGAAAACAAATTCTTACCATGAAAATGAATTTGTGTTCTTTGTACTATCTGTTGAAATTGAATGATCATAAAAAAGATTGGGCCAACATTAGTAGGTTTTGAAATATACTAATTGTTTACACTTCCCAACCTGTCACAACCAATCAGAACCTTTCTTACCCCAATAATAGAACACCACTTCAGATGACTGGCCTTTTTGTTCTTCATGAGTGAAGAAAGCTAGTTGGGTGTTGAAAGTTTTAGATACAGAATTTTTACCCCTTTTGATTGATCTGATAATGCTGATTACCTGTAGTCACTGACTGTTAATATTACTGACTAGTTACTGTAATTGTTGACATTAGCCACTACAGACTTAGTATATCAACAATTACATTAAAAAGGAAAGAGGAATAATATAGTACTGTACATTTAATCAAGTACACTATTCAATCTTGTACTCTTGTTAAATCCACCCTTTTATGCTTTTCAACTCTCCCTCCAGATGATATGGTTATAGAAAATGATAAATATAAAACTATTTAAACACACTGGCATATAAAAAAGAGAAAAAAACATGGAGCAATAAGCTGCACATGTGGTTACACTGATGTAAACAAAATGATGGCTCACCAACTAGCTGTCAGCTCACAAAGCAGTAGCTTGTATCCAGTATTGCTTCAACACCGTCCATAGTGTGTGGTACAAACAAACTGCTCAAGATTTTGCCCCTAGCTTCCAATATCTGTTGAAGGGAGGCCCATAATACTGAGGTATATGTGTGAAAATCCCAAAGTTTTACTATCAAAATTTTTATTATTATTAAATTTTGGGCATTTATTTATCATATACGCTCATTTTTTAGTGAATCTTTGAAGATACATATATAATCTACATGTTTCATTAAGCAAAACTGACAAAGTACTTTTGTTTAGTTTTTTTTTTGTATTTTCTTGTATGCTTGTATGTTTTCTGATCATATCTGGAAATTAAGAATGTTTACTTTCAGCAACTTTTGTGCCATCTACAATAACCCTTAAACATTATTTCTTATAGTAGCATAACAAAAGTCCTTGAAAATGGTTAATAGTTCAATGAAAAATGCTCAAAATCAACAAACTTCAAAAAAGTTTTCACATTCATAACGGTTAGCAATTTGCAAAAAACCAACATAGTTTACAAATTCAAGTGCCTTTTGGGAGATTGTATCTCCAATGGATTAAATAATATTTATGTTGGTCACACCACAAACTCACAGCGCTTGACTCTACATTTAAATGATAATTCTAACATTTTTAGACATTTAAAACAACATGCCTACCCGTGTACTCAATTCTGGATAATCCTTGTTGACGACACAACTATACTTAAACATGAAAACAATAAACAAAAATTAAAAATCCTTGAAGCTATATACATAAAACAGTTGAAACCTAACCTGAACAAAATAAACTATGAAATCTCCACAAATATTCTTAAATGCCTATAATTGATAACAGAAGCCATTGGTTTATACCAACGGCTTCCCAAACTTAATACTTCTCATTTTCACTCTCGCATGGTCATGTGTGACGTCACAAGCTGCAACGTAATTTTCACTTCCGCATCTCCTATATACAAGTTTGTCATTAATTTGAAATTTTTCATGCAGCAAGGGCAGACTATCATTATGGTTTTGCCCGTGTGTTGTTTTATATATTGAAATTGTCATCTTTGATAATGGCTTATGTAAGACGAAAGCTTAGATTGGATTTAAACATGTATCAATATGGTGTTTTCTTTTTGTCTTTCAATGATAATGTGATTAAGCTTATCAGACAATATGAAAGGAACTTACTTAAAATAAATAGACAAAACTTGTCTATATTATTTAATGAAACATGCATTAATATATATATAAATATAGGTATATAAATAAAAACAAGAATATATGTTGATATATTAAGTAATAAGTATTGTTGTTATTCATGCATGAAAATATCTATCATTATATATGCCAATATTCATATACATTTTGAAATCAGCAAGCAAGAGGTTATGTTGATGAATTTCTTTTTCTGTGCTTAACTTTATATTTATGTGTGATGGGAACAAATTTCAGAGAATCTCTGTCTGACATGATGCCATTATATTCTAAGTTTGACAAATTGAAAGCTATTACACTTATCAAGTGTGGTTGGTTTTTGCTTCTGGTAAAAAGGAAAAAAAATCTATTTTTCCACAATAGATATTTTAATGCAACTGAAAGTTAGCAAAAGGGAAATTAAAACAAAAAAAAATACTATTATAGATGTCAATAAGTTACATGTAACCAAATAACAAAAGAGAAAGAAGGATTGCAATCCAGAGTGTACCTTCTCCATGATTTACACAGAAAATTGTTCATTCCAGAATTATACAGTGACTTCATGTATAGTGTGACTCCTGAAATTTTTTGCATTAATTTTAAACCCTCTAGAAAAAATTACCTGTGTATAGTGCAACCAGTCACTGAAAATTCATAATTTTTAACCTATTCAAAACAAAAATTACCTGTCTCTAATGTGACCACCTATTTTTTTTGCATGGAAGACTGATCGTAAAATTCTCACTGTATATACAGTACTTGAAACCCATTACAACCAAACTGAGCTCCTTGCTATAGTGCATAGACTCTATGAATGTAAGTGCAATCCTATGGTGATGAGATCTCATCAATTTAAAGTTGCATTGGCTAGATATAACTGTAAGTTCTATGCTACCAGTTTCTTTTCTCACACTTATTGCTTGTGGAACTCTCTTCTGGCTGTATGCTTTCTAGCCAACTTTGATCTTCAAAAACTTAAATACAATGTTAATCACTATCTACTGTCTCCCTGATTGCTTTTCTATTATTCTCACTCCTAAGTAATGTTTCTGTTTTTCATTCATGCCCATTAACCCCTTGTGTCTTAGTGGCTTTACTGCCTTACTTGGGATTAATTTGATTTTTAAAAAATCACCTAATTTTGTAATTTTTTACCTAAAATTTGTTTCATCAATTTTTGTCACTCAATCTGTATGTTATGCCCTAAAAAATCAAAACATCAGAGATTAACAGTGGCCAGATATGAAGGTTAGTATGACTGACAGAACAAAATGTAATTATTTTATTATATAAACAGGTAACTACCAAAGAAGGTACTGTTTCAGTCTATAGTGATGAATCTCTACATTGGTTGCATGTTTACTGTCAGGAAAGCATTAAAATAAGATTTGATTGTGAAAGACAGAATTAGCTAATTGGTGAAATTGAGACTGTACCAATGATTAGAGAAGGATTATTACTCTCCCTAATGAGTTCACTTTACATGCAGTCTACAATAACTGTCACTTGAGGGTAGAGTTGACACTGCCCAGTAACATACTAATGGTTTATAGCAGCTTGTTAAAGAAACATCACTGTTCAAATTGATTGACTGGCTTTTGTATATGGTGCTGGATTGTATTTAAAGAGATGTGCATCTAAGCAGTTGCATCCTTCCCTGTCTTTAGAATAAGGAGATTGCAAATAATCTCCTTCAAAACAGGAAGATGGCTGAGAAAGCTGAAAGTAATTATGAGCTTGATGCTTTGCCTGCTGTACACTGACATTTTGAAACTGTTTTTCTCATTTCTCGTCATCATTTTACTGTACTCGAAATGATCTGCTCTATCAAACCGTTGAGATTACCTACTTCAATGGAACTATTATTGTGTACCTGGCACTCTGCATTGTTGGCCTTTTGCCCGACTTGGAATTATTGGCACTGATTTGCTTTCTTCAGAAAATAAAATTTTAGAAAAATATTTTCATGAAATACTAACCTCTGAGATTTAACATGTAGAATTTTGGAAGTAGAAAGAAAATGTTAATGAGGATGTTTCCCAATTCATCATAACATTTTTTAGATTTAAGGCCTTCTGAAACAAACTGTAACTAATGAGACATCCACCTACAACTATTGTGGTATTGCTTCATCAGTTGCGTGCAAGAAGCACAGAATAGTGCAGTGGCTGTTTCATACTTGCTTGAGTTCAAGCATGAAACAGACTGTCAGTTTCATGCTTCAATGCAATCAAGTAAAACTATTCCTTTAGTATGTTGTGTGTGTGTGTGTGTGTGTATATATATATATATATATATATATATATATATATATATATATATATATATAGCAGCATCTAAATAGAGATAACTAGGAAATTAAAAGAGGAAGAAAAAATGACTTTTCACAGTTGCTTTTGTTTAGGGCAAATACTAAGGGCTATTTACACTCATTAACTCCAGATTGCTGATTTATGTTGGTTGCATAGCTGGAGGAAGTGTATAGGAAAATAAGCCAGATTTGTTACTGGTTTTATGCATATATGTATATACATATGTGTACATATATATCTACATATGCATATATGTCTATATATATATGTGTACATATATATCTACATAAGGATAAATGTGTATACATATGTATATATATATATATATATATCTACATCTACATCTACATATGCATATATATATATATATATATATATATATATATATATATATATATATGTATATATAAATAAAAAGGAAAGAACAGTAAGATATAAAATCCGGTGTTCTTATAGATATTTTTATTTTTACACAATAGTGCTCTATGTAAATTTAAATTTACAGAGCATTAATATTATAAATTAATAGATTTAAAATATGGTTTTACCGCTACACAGTGATGACCATGTTTCAGAAATGGAAGCTAAAGCCCCTGAATTTAATTTTGTTATTAAACCAAAGACATTAGTTCCATTTCCTCATCAAGCGAATTTTGGAGTAACTTACTTTTTAAAATTTACGGTTGTTAACGGCACAGGAAAGATTCATAGTTTGAGGGTTTCCAAAGTTACCGATAAATCCATTCATCTAGACAAGGGGTGGTAGAGGGTTCAATTTTTAATTTTCGTTGTCTCAGTTAATAGTTACATTTGAAAGCGGGGTTATGTTTAGGGATGGGTAGGGATGTATCTTTTAACAAATTCTGACATCCGCTAAATTCATGTCATCTGGGTTTATTTCTAACGGCAAAAATTCTTATGGTATTATTTCTATTTGTATATTTAAGGATTTTGAGGGACTGTTTAGGTTAGAATATGTTTTATCCACCTTTCTAAAAAGTTATTTTTAATATTTAATATACTATACTCCTAGTTAAAAACCAAGTAAATGTATTAGGATTACTTACAGTATTTAAAATTATTTATTCTTATCGAGTATAAGTAAATATTATTTTATTTTATTTTATTTTATGTAAACTTTATGACAATGACGGCAAAAGTGGTTAAATTATTTCACTAATTCAATAAACTTAGTATTATAAATGTATATATGTATGTATAAAGGACATTTAATGTTCAATATTATATTCTAACTTATTAATTTCACATGACTTTCGGTGTTCACTTGGATTCTTTCCAGTGTTTGAATTGCTTTGAGAGAGGTGTTATGGTTAGAGTACGTTTTATTTAATTACAATTTTAAAAGATATTTAGGTTAGAATCTGTTTTATTTAATTTCAATTTTAAAACATTTTTAAAAATTCTACTTTCAAATTTAACTTTTTAATTTTAATCGGCTATATTTCTTTATAAACCAAGTAAATGTAATATAATTATCTACATTATTTAAAATTATTTATACCCATCAAATATGAAACCAGATTTCGAGGCTAATCCAACTACAAGGATAATTAATCCTACAAGACCAGATATAGGAAAAATTAGTAAAATGATCCTTGAAAGGATAAATAAACAAATCAAAGATAAAATAGGCCTCAAACTTTGGATAAATACCGAAGACGTGATAAACTGGTTCACCTGTATAAAAGCAAAAAACAACTGTACACTAATGCAGTTCGATATTGAAAATTATTACCCATCAATATCTAAAGAACTGTTCTTGAATGCGTTGGACTTTGCCACCCAGTACACGGATATTACTGAGGATGAAAAGAACATTATATTAAATGCGAAGAAATCGGTACTGATCCATAATGGTGAGCAATGGGTAAAAAATTCATATGACCGCTTTGACATCACAATGGGATCACTAGACTCAGCTGAGTCTTCTGATCTTATTGGTCTTTTTATTTTATACAACCTAACAGCGCATCGTGATATTGATTCAACTGACATTGGTCTATACAGGGACGATGGTCTCATGGTTATTAGGAATTCTACTAACTTCAGAATAGACAAAATTAGAAAGGCATTATATAAAGAATTTAAAAGCATGGGTTTAAAAATTACCGTTAGCACTAAAATTTAAAAAGTTAACTTCCTTGATATAACATTAGATTTAAAGAACAATACATACACACCTTATAAAAAACTCAATACGAATCCTGTATATATACACCCTAAATCAAATCACCCCTCATCTATAATTAAACATATACCTTTATCTATCCGAAAAAGAATTAGTACAAATTCAGCAAATGACAAGATTTTCGACGAACATATTAATTTCTATAATAAAGCTCTAAAAGATAGTGGCTACAAAAACCTAAAACTAACTTATATTAAAAATGAAAACGGTAAACATAGGAAAAACAGAAGCAGGAAAATAATTTGGTATACACCCCCATACAACCAAATGGTAAAAAACAAATTGGGACAAAAATTCCTTGAATTAATACTCAAGCATTTTCCCGGTGGAAGTAAACTTAGTACTATTTTCAATAGAAATACACTAAAATTAAGTTATAGCTGTACTGATAACCTAGAAAAGATAATTAAGAAACATAATACTAATATCTTAAATAAACACTTATACCAGAACCAAAAAATTGTAGACAAGGGAAAAATACAAACAACAACTAATGAGGGTGAACAAAAATTATGTAATTGTAGAAACCCTCAAAACTGTCCTTTACAAAATAAATGTTGCATAGAATCAGTAGTATACCAATGTAATATATCTTCTGTTGAAAACCCTGAAAACATAAAAATTTATATAGGTTGCACTAGCCATGAGTTCAAAAAGAGGTTCTACCAACATCAATCCTCGTTTAGGATAAATAAGTATAAAAGTCAAACATCTCTTTCGAAGTACTTTTGGCACCTAAAAGAATCCAATAAAACACCTACAGTAAAATGGAAGTTAATAAGAAGGGCTAGAATATGTAGGTCATTAAATGACCCATGTCCTTTATGCATACATGAGAAACTATATATTACTAAGTTTATAAAAAATAAAAATTTACTGAATCAGAGAAATGAAATAGCTATTTTATGTCGTCATTGCCAAAAGTTTTCTTTAAATAATCTTTAAATAATCTATAAAAAAAAAAAAAAAAAAAAAAAAAAATTACTTGATTATTATGCATACTCATATTTGATGGGTATAAATAATTTTAAATAATGTAGATAATTATATTACATTTACTTGGTTTATAATAAAATATAGCCGATTAAAATTAAAAAGTTAAATTTGAAAGTAGAATTTTAAAAATGTTTTAAAATTGAAATTAAATAAAACAGATTCTAACCTAAATATCTTTTAAAATTGTAATTAAATAAAACGTACTCTAACCATAACACCTCTCTCAAAAGCAATTCAAACACTGAAAAGAATCCAAGTGAACACCGAAAGTCATATGAAATTAATAAGTTAGAATATAATATTGAACATTAAATGTCCTTTATACATACATATATACATTTATAATACTAAATTTATAAATAAAAGTTTATTGAATTAGTGAAATAATTTAACCACCTTTGCCGTCATTGTCATAAAGTTTACATAAAATAAAATAAAATAAAATAATATTTACTTATACTCGATAAGAATAAATAATTTTAAATACTGTAAGTAATCCTAATACATTTACTTGGTTTTTAACTAGGAGTATAGTATATTAAATATTAAAAATAACTTTTTAGAAAGGTGGATAAAACATATTCTAACCTAAACAGTCCCTCAAAATCTTTAAATATACAAATAGAAATAATACCATAAGAATTTTTGCCGTTAGAAATAAACCCAGATGACATGAATTTAGCGGATGTCAGAATTCGTTAAAAGATACATCCCTACCCATCCCTAAACATAACCCCGCTTTCAAATGTAACTATTAACTGAGACAACGAAAATTAAAAATTGAACCCTCTACCACCCCTTGTCTAGATGAATGGATTTATCGGTAACTTTGGAAACCCTCAAACTATGAATCTTTCCTGTGCCGTTAACAACCGTAAATTTTAAAAAGTAAGTTACTCCAAAATTCGCTTGATGAGGAAATGGAACTAATGTCTTTGGTTTAATAACAAAATTAAATTCAGGGGCTTTAGCTTCCATTTCTGAAACATGGTCATCACTGTGTAGCGGTAAAACCATATTTTAAATCTATTAATTTATAATATATATGTATATATATATATCTACATCTACATATCCATATATATATGTATATATATCTACATCTACATCTACATATATATATGTATATATATATATATATATCTACATCTACATATGCATATATATATATATATCTACATCTACATATGCATATATATATGTATATATATATCTACATCTACATATATGTATATATGTATATATATATATATATATATATATATATATAT
>OZ038476.1:67018824-67326324 GCA_964036315.1 Acanthosepion esculentum | reverse complement strand
TATGTATATATATACATGTATGTATGTATATATATATACATGTATGTATGTATATGTATATATATACATGTATGTATGTATATGTATATATATACATGTATGTATGTGTATATATATACATACATGTATGTATATGTATATATATACATACATGTATGTATATGTATATATATACATGTATGTATGTATATGTATATATATACATGTATGTATGTATATGTATATATATACATGTATGTATGTATATGTATATATATACATGTATGTATGTATATGTATATATATACATGTATGTATGTATATGTATATATATACATGTATGCATGTATGCATATGTATATATATACATGTATGCATGTATGCATATGTATATATATACATGTATGCATGTATGCATATGTATATATATACATGTATGCATGTATATATATGTATATATATACATGTATGCATGTATATATATATGTATATATATACATGTATGCATGTATATATATATGTATATATATACATGTATGCATGTATATATATATGTATATATATACATGTATGCATGTATATATACATGTATGCATGTATATATATGTATATATATACATGTTTCTGTTATTTCCTACAGTTTGTGATTCTGTAACCCTACTCCATAAGGGTTGACGCAATATAGTCTTTGCCAAGGCCTACAGAATTCATTCACTCAAATTAATTTTTAATTATTGATCTTAGATATCATTTGTCTACTGTATGATGGTTTAGATATTTCTGAATGGGTTCGGCACCATTCCTGACATCTACATAAAAGTCTGAATCTGATAAGGCTATTTAAAAATATGACTTGAGAAATTCTTACAAAGTATGTCATATCAAGTTCTATGGATATGAAGAGAACTGAATTTGACAAACATGAAGTTAAAACTAATTTCTATTATAAGTGATGTAGCGATTTCTATTAAAAAATCCACAACATTTACCCAATTCAGACTATATTATGTCCAAAGATAAAAGGCAGTTTTCTTGAAATTCCAATTGAATATCATTAAATCTTTTCTTTTTCTGCTTTCTTATCAGAAAATGGTTAGCATGCTTTCAAAAGAATTCAGTAATCCAATTTTCTATGCTTAAGAAAGAACCAATAAAACTAGTTATAAAATATTATCTAAATATAGACAGTTTTATATATGACTTTCCCTTTCCTTGCTTTCTACATATATGTAAAATTTCAAAAAGTCACCTCAAATGACAGAAATTATATGTATAATGTGTAGAAAATGTATTTATTTCCTCCATCTGTATTGAAATCAGTGGATGCAATGTTCAGCAGTGGATTATATATATATATATATATATATATATATATATATATATATATAATGATATCTGTTAGGAAAACATCAAGCTATTTAATGTTAAAGACAATATAGCCTACCTAGGGAAATAGCACTTTAGTCCTCTTCAGATACTTTTCTTGGAATCTTATACATCTTCACTTTTCAAAACATTTGGCATCATTCTCTTTTGGAATTTCTATCAGTTGCCTCATTACATTCTCCCTAATCTTGTCTATGGTCTGAAATCTCCCCCACCTTTCAGTGGTGGGTTTAAGTTTTGAGGAAATTCCAGTATTTAATGGGAGCCAAATCTGGATTATAAGTCAGAGTAGAAGCACTGACAGACCTGATTGATGGAATGTTTGCCCAAAAACTTTGTAAGATGAAGAATGGCAGCTGCATTGTTATGATGAATTTGATGGTTACATGCTACATTTATTGACTTCTCCATTAATTAACTTTATGCTGTCAACTCAGTAACCTGAGAAGAATGTTTATTTATGCATGAACAGTATGGTCCCCTCTACAGTTGATGTAATAAAGCATGCCTCTCACATAGAGGCTTTACTAGCCATCTGAGAACATGCAGTGTCTGTGGAGGACACAAAAACTTATATTATGAATCCAAATCCTCTCTCACTGTCTGCAAAGGACTAGTTGCTGACTCCAACATCTTGGATACTAAAACCTGCATAGATACATATCACATTCATTTCAACCTCTGGACCATTAACAATTTAAACCCTCTACTGACTATCTCTTGAGTTCTTTCCTTGAAAATAACCAATGATGGTCAGAAGAACTCAGAACATTATACATAATTTTGGCAAATTCCTTTACAAGTTTCCACTTATCATTGATGACTGTTTCAACTCCTGGAGAAACTCACCAAAAGGCTCAACAGACATTCATTGTCCATTTTATTTAATAAAATATATTCAAATGAAGGTCTCCTATCTATCTATCTATCTATATATATATATATATACACACACACACACATACATGAAACAAACTGTCACCACTTTATGTTGACATCAGTATCCACTTTTATATATATATTAATAGGAATAGATAGGTTCACCTATTGTCCAGTTCACCTCCTCCCCAGTCTTTTGAACAGGAATAGAGGTTTAGCTTTTGTTTCCTGTTTAGGATTGGGTTTCCGGTTCCTTCTAAATTTTACTTTGACTGTTTTTCTAATTTTTCCACCTAAACTCTGAAATCTATTCTATTATTGACTTTCTGGTTACTTTTAAAGTCCTTTCCTCCTCTTTTACATCCACTAGTCCATTGCATCTTAGTGGTATTATTGCCTTACTTGGGGTGAATTGATTATATATTTATATTTATTTATATAACACTTGAGTTGCATAGTAAAATCTCACACCATTAAATAAGTTATTTTAAATATTTTTACAAAAACATATTTTAAGCTGAAATTCACATGGTATATTTATCATATAAATATATCCTGAAACCTTACCACTATCAGGTGGTTAATATCAATTTTATTGTAAGAACGTAACTCTACACAATATCAGATTTTAAGCAGAGAAGAATGTCAAGACAAAAGAAAAAGAAGATTTTCAGAAATGTTGTATTTTGGAAAATTCTTGTAAATTAGTAGTAGTTTATATTTTTTCATCAAATTTATATAAAATCTATAAGCAATATCATTTGATTTTACATCCTTATTCAAATATTTAAGTTACATTCTGTTTCTTTGTGTTCCCTCTAGAGGAATTCTTAAATATACAGATTTTTTTGTGAGAAATTGAAATTTATTTATTGTGTTATCATAACAATGAATTATAAAACTTTAATGTGCAATGTAACCAATGGAGTATTTAGAAAAATCCCTGAAAGAAAGTGTCTATTCAGAAGATCATATGAAAAATAAAATTTTCACTGTATAAACAAAATAAATTATTTTTTCTTTTTCATTCCCTTACCCAGTGCACTTGTTTTTTGCAATTGAGAACAAATTATAAAGAAAAACAAAGATAATCACAGTATATTTAACAAAAGAAAATTTTACATGTTTAACAGTAAAAAGTTATTCAATAAGACAATTTTTGGTCTCAAGAATGGCTTTGGCGTACATGTGGAAATAATTGCATGCCCAGATCAGATGATTCTTGTTCATGATGATCATCATGCCAATGATGGATTTCAACAAGCCTATGCTGTTGTGAAGCTGCTGATTGGTCTTGCTATCAACAACTCTTCAACGATAATAATTAAGGGGATTCAAAACAGGAGTGATATGACTGAAGATTCTCAATCAGTCACTCTTGGGTCATCATGTTGCAGACTGGCAAATGTATTTTAAGATATCAGAAGGGTTAGTGATGTTGGTGTTCTTAGACTTTCATCCACAACAAATTAAGAAACGGGAATATTGAAGGCAAATCATTCAAGAGAAATCAAAGTGAAAACAACATAATTAAAAGTTTAACAATAACATTGATTTATATAAAATTAACATACACAATTAAGTCAGATATTGTTGGACAAGTGTGAATGGTTGAATTGAATTATGTAGTGTATTTATGCCAAGTTTCAGTGTGTGTAAAACTGTTACTAAGGTTTGTGTGTGAAATTAAACAGTGTTTGATCATGTACAAAAATGTCTTTTGTGAGAGTTCAGTCAATAGTGTGTATGCGTATGTTTGTTTAAATTAATGTCCAAAGTTGGTAAGAGTTGTGTACCTTTAGTTATTTTGGTGTTTGATTGAATGTTTACAAATACTTATTTAGTAGTATGTTATTTCACTTTCTTTAGTATTGTAAGCAATTGTTCCTGGGAGAGCGAAATGCTGTTTGTTGAGTCAGAGAAGTTTGCGCGGGAAGAGTGTAATTGGTCAAAATTTCGACTAACGTGGATTAGTTTGGCATCTATCCAGGATGAATTTCTGACTGGTTTGAATCAATTCGGATGCTTCTATTTATTGAGTTTGGGGTCTAAAAATTGGCTCAAAAACATTAGGCGCGAAAAGATATTTTCGCTTAAACTTGCTACAGTTTTAGAGGTCTGAGCCAATGAAAAGTCTAGTTTGCTGAAACTAAGATGCTGATTGGCTAATAGATGTAAAGTGCATTATCCCGGAAGGGTGAAAGGTAGGTATGGACTATTCCATCAATCATGTGGAATGGAGCAGAATCCTGCTGACACATGTGTGATTATCTCCTCAATCCAGGGTTTCATCAACATGTCTTGAATCTTAATGTAGGTTGTGGTACTGACCTTGAAGCTCTGCAGGAAGAAGCACAGTAACATGACATAGCCCTTGTTACTCACAACTCCCAGGAATGTCTCAGACTTTGTGAAGTTGGTTTGCATTATTTTGGATCTTTGTAAATCTAATTGCCATTTTTCCTATTCACTTGGTCAATATCAAGGGGCTAGCTATCTTTGAGACCCTGTGATCGGTAACTAGTGCCATCAGCACAATATACCTTTTTATTTCTAGTGACAGACTGAAAGCTGTCATGATAATGCCCTCAATACATCTTAAAGGGAAAAGAGAATGTTAAAATTTAATACACACTACAAAAATTTATGCCAGGTTAACCTCCACTTATGACACAGTAAAGATGTATTCTCAAATACCTGGCACACTCTCTGTAATGTATCATATTACATGTACAATAAACTAGTCCTGTTAGTAATTCTTATTTTAATTATTGACCACTGAATCTTTTTTGTTCTGATTTTCAAAGCACAGTATACAGATTAAAAGATGAAACTTTGAGGCTAAAAATTGCAACCTTTGATGTTTTAATGTCAGTAATTTTTTTCCTGAAATAATACCTTTGTTAATGCAAAAATGGCTTAAGCTCAGAATAGTGATTAAGCAAAGGTAAAGTTGGTAGGCAGTGATAAGAACAAATGAAATTTTACCCATGTATACTGGGTTCAAATAAAGTTGGCACTAAATACAGCTACAAATATGGTTTCATTTTTATCTCTCACCAAATTTATCTGTGAAATCATTGGAGTAAATTAATTTATTTTACATATTTGTTTAATAAGTCCTATAAACAGTTGGTGCAAAATAGACAGAATAATTAGTTTAACTGATATTATGTACAACAAACAACAATAAAGGCAACTTCATACAACCATACTTTTTTAACTTAAAAATTCTTGTTACCTGAAATGATGACATTTTATACTTCTTGCAAATTAAAATCAACAAAATGCTTTATTTTCATTAAGACACTCATAAGAGTGAAAAGCTAAATTACTATTTTTTTTCTTTTTTGAGATAAATATACAATACAAAATGGCAATGCAGACTACTGACCAACAGTAGATAATTATATAAGAAAGATAAAATAATTATCTCTCTGCAGTTCATCTGGTCAAGAAAAAGAGAACTTTAAACCAATGGCTAGCATTTTGATTTCTTATGCTGGGGGACAACTAATTGAGACACTATGCCATTAAGAAGCAATTAACAAACACTGCAGACAGTTAATTAAAACAAAGCAGATCAAATAAATGAACATAGTTTAAAAATTAAAGATGCTTCACTACATCGGTCACATGATTCTTGTAGTAAAAAAAAAAAATCTATTTATTTGTATGAATACAAGATATTTGAATTCCTATCTGCTGTTTAATTTTTGCTATTTTCCAAAAAACACTGGTTTTCTTTTTAAGAATAAACAAGCAAAATTGATTACATTAAGAAAGATGATCATGATCCTCTGCTAAGAATCTATTATATTATCCTAGTAAGAAGATTATGTCAAAATGACTAGTGTTAAAACAACGATCAGCAGCACATGAAGAGATTCTTTCGAGATCTCTGATATGACACAAACTGCGTTTCAGTATGGATTCTGAAAAACCAAAAAGCAAAACAATAGAATCATTACTGAACTGCAGTGAGGAGATGCAAAAAGATTTTTACTTAAGTATGAGAGTTAATGTCAGATGAGTTACAGGGAAGCTTTGCTCTGAGCCTTCACTGTGCAATTGCATAAACGGAATCAATATTTGAGAACAAGAATCCATACAAGTATTTGGTCCCATTTTCTTATGACTGAACAACTCGACCACTTTGAACATCAAGGGAACACATTCTTCTTCTTTTATGCACTATGTCCCTTCAGGTCATTAGCGATAAAGGCTCTCCACAATTTCCTGTCTTTTGTTGCCCTTAATAAATTTTGTAATTTTGTTATCTCTCTTTAATCCTGTTTTGCCAAACAAACTCAATAAGTTATGCGTTATCTTCCTGTCCCTCTTGTCTTCAATCTATCCTGTGATTTTTTTTGTTCTCTTCACATGAATTAAACTCATAATTAAAATAACTGTTTTATTCATGATTAAGTTCCATTACTTACTGATTTTTTTTTATAAAATGTGTTTATATGAGGGGTTGCTGAAAAGTTCTTAGTCTGACCAAGAAGAAATTAAAAAATAAATGTTAATTTTTGATCATTTGGTTAGATATTTTGTGGAATTGTCATTTGGTGAGATTTGTGATTGATTCATTCAAATCAGTATCCTCATCTTTATTGCCTTTATTAAAAATGCTTTTGCTTCTGTAGACACTGACTTTCCTTGAGTACCTGTCACATGTTATAGTAACAATGAAGAAAACCAGTTACTGGATCCACAAGAGAGTGCTTTTATTACTATGCCAGTCACATAGTGCGTCTTTCAGAGGGAACCTTGAAAATCTTGCAAATCCGTTATCTTCTGTCTTCTTAATTTCCAACTCTGATAATGTTTTTATTTTTTCATATTCTTTCATACTCTGTAACAGCTAACATCTTAGTGGCTTTATTAGCTTGCTTGGAGTGAAATGATTAAAAAAAAACATTCATTAAAAACTAATAATACCTTCTTTTATGCACATAGATTCTACTCCTTGTCCCTTGCAGTAAGCAAATCAAACAATTAAAAGAACAACATGCAAACTAAAACAATACTGCATGAAAATTAAAGATAAGCACCAAAGAAATTAAGTTGATGAATAATACAATCTCATATGCACACAAACATATATAATAGAGACTTTATTTTACCAAAATGCAATCGGCTAGTGTAATTCCAGAAAACAAAACATCAAGGCAAGTAGTTCTTGCAAACACAGAGCTCAACATCAAGACATAGCAATATTTATTAATAATTAAAATAAAATAGTTCACTTACTTTTTTTCAAAAAGTACTCCAAGTTTCATAGGAAATTTTCATCCAATACTCAGCAGATTTTTAAAAAATTTGGAGTACAGATTGAAAAAAATAAGTATAAGATAATGTCTTTTTAGTCTGTTTTCTCTCAATCTCTGAAAAAGCTTTAATAAAAGTGGAACATATTAGATTAATAAACGTTTCTTATTTGTTCTTTGTCTTATCATCCTGTTGGATTCAGATCTATATCTGATCTACATTTGATCTTTAACTCGTGTATATATATATGTATATATATAAAAGCAGTTCACTGAAGATCTGCAGATGATTCACTAACAGTCTTGGTTGAACTATTCTATCATGAAATTTGACCCACAAAAACTGTTATGGAATGTGATATTTTTTCAATAAGATTCCTCTCAGTAAATCTTATTAAAAGTCTGTTTCATTCTGCCTTAAAACATAGACCTCCTCGGTTCAGCTGTCCATTTGATATGTCTGCAATTCATACTGCCACTTTCTATGAAAACAATGTTTGATCTTGATTTTTGGTCTTTTTCAAGAGACTTAACAGATAGGAAGCAAAGTTCTTTCATTTCTTTTTAGTTCTCTATATTCTGATACAGCCAGTTCTCATCTCTTTCCCAGTAAAATTCTATTATTCTATCTTAACATTAACCTATTAGTATCCAAAATCCTAAAATAGGACAGTGGGTTATAAGCAGACTAAAACTATTTTAATTCATAAATCTTAATCATCAAAGATTATGAAGATAAAAAAAAGAACAATAATTAAATTACCCAATGTGCAAAATACCAATCAAATCTATATTAAAAGAAAAGATTTTGGTGACTTACAGCTTGGAGAACATCAGGCAAATGTGTGCTTGTAGGTAAGTCACCAAAATATTCTGCTTTAATACAATTTGATACACTATGATGAGTGGACAGAGTGATTCGCAAAGAGTCGGGATGCTGAAAGTAACATCAATCAACTAAGTCACAAATCTTTTACTTTTATTAATTATATATATATATATATATATATATATATATATATATATATGTATGTATACGCACACACATAGAGAGATGCAATATTCCTCTGGACTCCTTTCTCTTTTTTTTTTCCATGACTGCACTTGAACTAGTGAATAATCCACTACTTGAACTACTGGTCAGCATAAAAAGCTTCATTCAGTAAATATTTTCAGCAGGTATTTATAATTAAAACCGGATTCTGTTTTGGAAAGTCAATATTTTCATAAACACTGTGATCCGAATAGTGCAATCTAAATTTGATGGATAATAGAACCTTAATGCTAAACAGTAGGTATTCTCCTTATTCTCAAATCAGAATTCTTTCATTAGTATATTTATTAAAAATAAATATTTTCTTTGTCGAAAGAGAACTTACTATACTTTATGCTGTATGAAAAGGTATAGATCAAATGTTATGAAAAAAAGATCATATACAAAGGGTGGTTAAAAAGTTCTCAGCCCAACCCAATTTCCAAAAATTAATTGGACCAACTTATGTTCCAAAAATCAGTATGCTTATTTTTGGGGATAATTGGGAATCAGAAAACCAATTTCCAATTCCAGTCATGTTGTTATATTCACTAATGCAAAAATACCCTTCGGAAAGGTATGAATCAACCTCCTCTCCTCGTTCCAGCTAAAAGTTAATTAGTAGGACTTGTATCAATAAATCATTAGTATATAAAAAATGTCTTACAATCTAAAAATATTTTCTGGCTTTAAATAACCTGCAAAAGGTTGATAAGTCATAAAAATTAATCAATATTTATTTTGGGAAAGTGTGTTTGGTTCATAATTTTTCATCCCTCACTTATATAACTTCACTGCTATTTCTTACAATAATGTTGAGTTTCAGAGAAATCTTTTTTTATTTTATATTTGATAACAAATAAAATATATTAAAATTCTTTCTCTTTATTATTTCTGCATTGAAATGCACTAATATTTCTCCAAAATTCAGTGATTCTGAAAGTTATTTTAACCCAAGCTTTTCCAATTGACCTTGCTCCTCTAATATTAGCTGTTCTGTTCAGAATGTTTTTGAGGAAAATCAATTTCCAGTCTTATCACAAAAATATAATTTATCTTTTGTCTAGTCAGATCATCAATTTAGAGATATGATATTTGATTTCCTTTAGAAGCTATATATATATATATATATATATATATATATATATATATATATATATATACCCATTGGATTCAGAGTAAACATTTTTTATAATGCAGTTATGTCTGAACAATATTGGTTGCTGATTATAAAAAAATCTATTGTTATTTAAAGAGTTGCTGACTTGTTGGCAAGGGCATTCAGTATTGTCTGGACTAAAATAATTTTTAACATCTAGATGCTGAATATATCAGTTTACAAAGAGGTGTCTTTAAAATTGCAAAAGGGATGAGATGTCATCAATGTACTAATGTAGAAGGGTTATAAACTAGGCTTAAGCTAATGTCTCCTTGCAATTATAACATTAATACTGACAGGTTTTACAAATATGATCAAAGAAACTCTACAAAGAAGAAAAAGAAATCGGTGCCTTATGAGACTGTGTAGAAATTTGACTAAACAGAAAGCTATCTGTAATCAGAAAATATGAGCAGGTACTGTTAACTGTACCAGATTAATTCTTCTAATAATGTAAGAATAATGCTTTATTTTCTTTCATCTACTTCTGGCAAACCTGGTAGATGTATTAACCTGTAAATGGAGACCTTGCCAAGAAATATAGAAAACATTATCAGTTGCATATTTTATAAACCTTCCTGTGACAGAGCTGAAATTAAGTATCTTATCGACGATATAAAAAAAGTAAGAAACCAAATGCAAAGGAACCACTTATGGTTCAGCTTCTGTAACATTTAATTAAATATATAGAAAAGTCAGTAAAATTAATCAACACAGTTGTCTTTAATTATATAACCTGTGTGTGTCTGTGTTTTGTGGAAAAAACTATGACAAAGTGTAAAATGTTTTCATGTGACACATTTTGTCCTTTAGGACTTCATCAATCTAAGGTAATGTTTATGTTGATTTGACTATGCATGATGGAGAGGGGACGCTGAGAATTTTAAAATAAATTTAATTTTTTTAAAATATATGTTTTGGGTATATAGTCGGGCCAATTTCATTTAGTTTCTTTTTCTTTTTGTTCTTTTTTAAACACATCTCACAAAAGATCTTTTCCCCCATAAATAGTTCTTGATATATAAAAATTTCTATATTTTTCTCGTGTGTGTGTGTGTGTGTATATATATATATATATATATATATATATATATATATATATATATATATTGTGTGTGTGTGTGTTTTAAATTGTCTCCAAAATATGGTACCTGTAATGTACAAATATTTTGAATCATTGAATCCTTATAAACTGAATATAAAAAAATGAACTTTTTTTTCTACAGATTATTTAATAAAATTGACACGCGTTGCTTCAAACAAAATGCTAATTTTTATCTTTGCTCTTCTGTTCTTTCTTAATTGTTAATTAATTTAGTTATTAATAAATAAAAATAAATATTAATAATTAATTAAATATAATAATTAATAAAGTCCCAATACATTTTTGAAGTTATATTTTTAAATGTTAGCTGTATTAAATAATTTTATTGAATACTCTGCAAGATTCCTTTTGATTATAACTTGAATATAAGCAGAATAAATTTTAATTTATTTGTACAACAATAGAAGTTCAGCATTATTTATAAAGACATAAGAATTAGAAAATGAAAGACAATTCCAATATTTAAAAGTCTCTTATTTTCATTCATAAAAGAAAAAGAAAAATGAGCTGTCTATAACTTGGATGGAAACCTTAATTGACATACTTGAGGACAACATTGATGCTACTCAAATTCAAAAAGAACAGTGGTATGAAAAACTGGTGGAGCAATGTGAAAACCACATGGTGGCAAGCTAAATTTTCCTGTTGAAGTTGACTGTAAAGGGTGCATAGCCATCTCCACAAGTATGCACCTATGATTCAATGGAATCAGGCAAAGAAATGCAAGTGCAACCCTAAAGGATATCCATGCAGCAACTGAGAAGGCAAGCCATTGAATTTAACTCAAAAGAAATAATGAAAGTTGGATAGAAAAATGAAAGAATGCAAAATAGTTAACATGCAATAAACCAGTTGGGTAAGGTGGTGGTGCCTCACATCAGTGGGAGGGGCTGGTGCACAGAAGAATCCGTCAAGAGGTAGGTCCCAAAACAGAGTACATTCTTTCCTGATGACCTTGAGAACCTCCTAGAATCTAATACATGGGACGTCTGTTTGACAGCACTTGCAGTAACAAACTGTCCTCAAATTCCTTTCTTATGTCAAACAAAGAAAATCTTATTTCATGTTAGAAGACTTCAGACAAAAGAATGATTGTGTAAAAATGCTACATAACAAATCCCTAAAAATGAATACTTATCAAATTTTGATGCAAGGGTGCATCTATGTCAAATATTACACACACACACACACACACACATATATATATATATATATATATATATATATATATATATATATATATATATATATACACAAGGTGCATTCAATAAATAAGGTGAATTTTTCAGTATAAGGACTTCTAATACAGATAGAAGCTTACTTTTTTAAAATTTTTCAACATAGTCTCCCAGCACTGTCACACACTTTTTCCGTCTGTGCACAAGCTTCCGTATTCCCTCAGCGTAAAAATCTTTGGACTGATGTCTCAGCCAGTCACTCACAACACTTTTGACTTCGTCACTTTTAAACTTCATGCCTCTCATGAATGCTTTCAAGGGACCAAACAGGTAAAGTCTGAAGGGGCAAGGTCTGGGCTGTAAGGGGGATGATGGAGCAGTTCCCAGCCCAGCTCGTTGATGGTCTGCACCGTTTGGGCTGCTGTGTGAGGCCTTGCATTGTCATGATGCAAGATGACTCCTTCTGACTGATGACCCCCTGCATTTGTCCCAACAGATAAGCTCAAAGTCCTTGCCATGTCATCCACTGTCACCCTTCTGTCAGACTGAATGAGGTCATTGACTGATTCGATCACCTCAGGAGACCTCACTTCTGTAGGCCTCCCAGGCCTGTCTTCATCTTCAACACTGCTCCATCCTTCTTTAAACAATTTAGCCCACTTGTAGACTTTTTTTGGCTGAAACATGTGGCACCATACACAGTTGACATTCTCCTATGAATTTCAACTGGTTTGCACCCTTCAGCAACCAAAAACTTGATAACTGACCACTGTTCAAACCTGGAGCATGCTTCTTGGTCGGCCATCTTTGTTATTCGCCAAAACTCTCAAAGTTTTTTTTTTAATCTGCAAAAGAAATTAAATCCATGTGAAAAAGAAGTAAAACAAAAAAAAATAAAAATGAGTAAGCTTTATTATTAGAAGTATAGTATTAGAAGTCCTTATACTGAAAAATTCAAGTTATTTATTGAATGACCCTCGTATATATATATATATATATATATATAAAGTAGTAATAACAATGATTGTTTGCACCTAAGAAAACATGGCAACCACTCAATTGCTGAAGTTAATGACTATTTTAATTGCTGAACTTAATTTGCGGTGAGCATATTTTGTAAATAAAGTGCTTAGTAATAATAAATAGAGAATTAATAGTGAATAAAATAAATAAATATAAAGTTCATGACTTATCTTCCAATTCAGGGTTTCACAGAAGTGAAATTGCATGTAAGTGTGGTAAGAAAAATCCATTGAATTTATTGAATGAAATTTTAATAAATTATCCTATGTGTGAATTTACCTTTGTGAATAATCTCAGTCAGAAGATTAGTCAGTAAGCAGTTTATTTATTTATTCATCATCATTTATCACTTTAAACATTATTTTTAGTGGATACCCATATTTAGTTCTTTATAAATGCAAATTCTTCCTAGATTTTCAAATGTTTGTTATATCCAATGTGCTTTAGACTGATCAACAATGTACTCAGTGGACAAATTGATCTAAAGCATGTCAGATCTAATAACAGTTTCTCCTGCAAAGGGAGACACAGGTTCAAATCATGCCAGAAAGCAAATATTTTTCTTTTCTTTAATTTAATTTCTTGAATATTCAGGCCAGTAGATGACAATAAATAAACTGTTTAATAAATAGATGGAGCATCTACTCAAATTTTCAGCACCTCACCATATATTACTTCATTTGGAAATATATATAGTATTGACTGGTGTACACACATTATATATATATATATATATATATATATATCACAAAATGAATGAATTGCATTTTCTTCAGGAAGGAATTCTTCCTCATCTTCTATTTTCAATTAATGCAATTTAATATGCCTTGTTACAATTGTGGAAATGGGGTGTCATTAAAAGTAGTTTGTTTTAATCATCCAGACTCTTCATCCTGTTATTATTTCCATTCTTGGCTCAGTCATTCACTTGTTCCATATTTGGATTTCGTTTGCATGAAACATTGTACTAATAACTGATACAACAAAATAAAAAGCAAGTGTCTGGAAAATTTACAAGGTATTTTTATCTATTATACTTTCAGAATAATCAGATTTTATTTGTTTTTTCTTTCTTGATATTTACTTTGTTTTGGTTTTGTACTTTGTTTTTCTCAATTTTAATTTTTGCAAAAAATGTGAAAGGAAACTAATCAATTTGTTGGGGTAAATGCACTGTTGCTCATATTTGGCTAATCTATAAAACCAAATACTTTGTCTGGAGGAAATGTACTATAATGTAACAAGAGAATTCCATTGAATATTTTTTAGTTTCTCACTAAATTATAATATAAATCATTAGGACTTCACTTATTATTATTATAACAGTGCGACCAGATTAACTGTTGCATGAGGAAAATACAGCTTGCATAAATTTAGTAACTATAAGTCTAGCATATTTCATTCCCAAAACGCTTGCAAGAAAAAAAATAAAATTTATAAAATTCTCTCTTTCATTGCCTTTTCTACTTTTTTTGTATTTTCTCTCTCTTTCATCTTCTCTAACTTTCAGTCTCTGAAAAAAAAGAAGATAAACAACAGAATAGAAAAGAAAAATACATACATATGAATGTAGAATAATATATTTGTGTGTTGAATAACTTGGACTGATTTTAAATGGGAATTAAGTTTAAGAGTCTCATGATTTTTTTTTCTTTCAGATTTAACAACTTAAGTCTTTGGCAATTTCAACCTTGGAAAGATTAACAATCAAACAATGTGTTAAAGTTATCAAAGCCTATTATGAAAATGGATGTCCAAATTTATAAATATACGGCCCAATGATTTTGCTAGCAAAACATGCACACCAAACAGTGACCTTTTGTGGACATAGTGGCTTTTCAACAATCTTCTTTGGATTTTCATCATCCCAAATGTGACAATTCTGATTACTAACAAATCCACCAAGATAAAAATGGGCCTCATCACTAAAGAGGGTTTTTTGTGAAAAATCTTCATCGGCTTGTCTTTGCTCATGACAAATGTATGATGCTCCAAATGGTCAGCAGGTTTCAAGTCATGTGTCAATTGAATTTTGTAAGTGTGTAGAGACAAATCTTTTGTCAAAATTTGATGTAACATTGTTGTGGAGAGGTTCAATTCCTATGCACAATGACAAATAGAGTTGTTTGGATTTTTGGCCACATTCTTTGCACTGTGGCAATGTTTTTCAGCTGAACAGTGTAAATGAGCATGCAATGGTGTTATCACATCTGCCACTGACCCAGTTTGTTTGAATTTATGAACAATTTTTCCAGTTGCACTCTCAGTTGGTTGATTATGTTGACCAAAAAAATTAGCGAAGTGTGCGAAATGCATTTCTGTTTGAATATCCATTTTCATAATAGGCTTCAATAACTTTAACACATTGTTTGATTTCCATGGCTGAAATTGCCAGAGATGTAAGAAAAAGAAAAAAATCATTAAACGCTTAAACTTAATTCACATTTAAAATCGGTCTAAGTTATTGGAACACCGAATATAAGTAATGGATGAGATATCTCACATTCCAACAATATTAGCTCTTCATAATATATATTTGACTCTCCCATCTTATTCAATATATGAGGGACAAGCAGCTCAGTTCCTAGGAACTGACAGCCAGACATCAGCATATGTGATTTGATTATAGTGGTGATGGTTTTGTGCAGAACCATCCACACTATTTGAAGGTCCGAATACAGAGACCTGGTGCACCATGTGCCACAATGTCCTCAAACAACTCTCTGCAGGTTTTGAATTGTCCTTCTCCTAGACCAGTTGCTGTCCAAGGCTATAGAACCCAGTCTGTCCTGCTATTCATTCATAGCTGGATGGAGAAGAAGAGGATTAATACCTTTCCCAAAGATATTAGCATGTAAGTTAATGTAATGGATAATATATATAATAGATCAGCAAAAGAAATTCAAGAAATAAAAAGATAAAAAAGATAATAATGTTGATAATAAGACTAATAATATTTATTGTATAAGAGTAGTCTTTTAAACCAAATGGAAGTATGATGAGAAAGATTTCAAAAATCAGAATTTTTGGATATGCCTGTGTCTTTTCTCAACGAGACAAGAAATGAAAAATAAAACTTAAAATCTTTCTCATCATGCTTCCATTTGGTCAAAAAGCTGACTAATATACAATAAATATTATTAGTCTTATTAACAATATTATTTTTGTTTCTTTTTTTATTTCTCAAATTTCTTTCACTAGCCTATTATATTTTCTTTGCTATTATATATATATATATATATATATATATATATATATAATAAATTTTAAAAAGTTAACTTCCTTGATATAACATTAGATTTACAGAAAAATACATACACACCTTATAAAAAAAACAATACCAATCCTTTATATATACACACTAAATTAAATCACCCCCATCTATAATTAAGCATATACCTTTATCTATCCAAAAAAGAATAAGTACAAATTCAGCAAATGACAAGATTTTCGATGAACATATTAATTTCTATAATAAAGCTCTAAAAGATAGTGGCTACAAAAACCCAAAACTAACTTATATTAAAAATGAAAATGGAAAGCATAGAAAAAACAGAAGTAGAAAAATAATTTGGTATACGCCCCCATACAATCAAATGGTAAAGAACAAATTAGGACAAAAATTCCCCGCATTAATAGTCAAGCATTTTCCCAGTGAAAGTAAGCTAAGTACTATTTTCAATAAAAATACACTAAAATTAAGTTACAGCTGTACTGAAAACTTAGAAAAATTATTAAGAAACATAATGCTAATATCTTAAATAAACACTTATACCAGAACCAAAAGATTTTAGATAATGGAAAAATAAAAATAAAAACTAATTAGGATAAACAAAAATTATGTAACTGTAGAAACCCTCATAACTGTCCTCTACAAAATAAATGCTGCACAGAATCATTAATATACCAATATATCTTCTATTGAAAATACTGAAAACATAAAAATATATATAGGTTGCACAAGCCATGAGTTCAAAAAAAGGTTCAACCAACATCAAAGTTCATTTAGGATAAATATAAAAATCAAACATCTCTCTCAAAGTACTTCTGGCACCTAAAAGAATCCAATAAAACACCTACAGTAAAATGGAAGTTAAGAAAAGCTAGAATATGTAGGTCAATAAATGACCCATGTCCTTTGTGCATACATGAGAAACTATATATTACTAAGTTTATAAAAAATAAAAATTTACTGAATCAGAGAAATGAAATAGCTATTTTGTGCCATCATTGTCAAAAATTTTCCTTAAATAATATTTAAAAATAAAATTAAAAAGTGCAACCTGGTAATATACATACTTATATTTGATGTGAAAAATAATTTTATATACTGTAAGTAATTCTATTACATTTACTTGTTTATAAAAAAATATAGTCTATTAAAATTAACTGTGAAAATATTTTAAAATTGTTTTTTAAAATTGTAGTTAAATAAAATGAATTCTAACCTCAACATCTTTTAAAACTGTAGTTAAATAAAACGTATTCTAACCTTAACACCTCTCTCAAAGTACTTCAAGCACTTAAAAGAATCCAATAAAACACCTACAGTAAAATGAAATTAATATGAAAAGCTAGAATATGTAGGCCATTAAATGGCCCATGTCCTTTGTACATACATGAGAAACTATATATTACTAAGTTTATAAAAAATAAAAGTTTACTGAATCAGAGAAATAAATTAGCTATTTTTTGCCGTCATTGTCGTAAATTTTACTTAAATAATATTTACATATAAAATTTTAAAATATGTGACCTGGTAATATACATACTTATACTTGATATGAAAAAATTATTTTACATACTGTAAGTAATTCTAATACATTTATTTGGTTTTAAAAAGAAATATAGTCTATTAAAAATTAAAAGTGAAAATTTTTTAAAATTGTAGTTAAATAAAACGTATTCTAACCTAAACTTCCAAAAAAAATCTTTAAGTATACAAATAGAAAAAATGCCGTAAGAATTTTTTGCTGTTAACAATAAAATTTTTAAATAACCCAGATGACATACATTTAGCGGATGTCAGAATTCATTGAAAAATTCATCCCTACCCATCCCTAAACATAACCCCTTTTTCTATTGTAACTAATAACTGATACAACAAAAGTTAATGAAAATGAACATGCTACCACCCCTTGTCTGGATGAGTGGATTTCTCTGTATCCTTGGAAACAGTGAATTATGAATTTTTGCCATGCCTTTAAAACTCAGTAAATTAAAAAATAAGTTACTCCAAAATTTGCTTGAGGATGAAATGGAACTAATGTTTTTAATTTAATTACAAAATTAAATTTGAAGCTTTTAGCTTCCATTTTTGAAACATGGTTATTACTGTGTAGCGAAAAAAAACATTTTAAATCAGTTAATTTATAATATTAATGCTCTGTAAATTTACATTGAGCACTATTTTGTAAAAATAAAAATATCTATAAGAACACTGGATTATATATCTTACTGTTCTTTCTTTTTATTTATATATATATATATATATATATATATATATATATATATATATATAGTCCCCAGAACATAAAGGCCAAGACATTTGGGTTTAAGATCAAAAGATGAATATGAGACAAGATTTCAGATTTTCAGCTTTTATTTCCTGGTATTTACATTTACACGTGTTAAACAGCTTGGGACATATGACCTTTTGTATCAGATCAACCCATTTTTAGGTGAGCAAATGTAAAGGAACAGATAGTCTTAAAGTAAATAACATTTAATATTTGGCTGCATAAGCATTGCTTGCAATAACTGCATCAAGTCTGCATCACATTGACTTCACCAAACTGTTGCATTCTTTATTTGTGATGCTATTTCTGACTTTTAATGCAGCCTTTTTCACTTCTTGTTTGTTTTGGGCAGTTTCTTCCTTCAGTCTCCTCTTCAGGAGATGAAATGCATGCTCTATTGGATTATAATTTGTTCATTGACTTGTCCATACTTTTGTGGGGGGGACTATATATATATATATATATATATATATATATATATATATGAGGTGGTATTTGGAAAGTTCCATGACAATAATCTCCTCACAGACTATAAAAGATTCCGATCACTGGGAAAACTTTTTGGCTCCAGTCCCCTTGGTTGATTTCACAAATATTTCCAATATTTTCTGGCATTTCTCTGGCGATTGGTCTTCCTGAACACTCATCTTTAACAGACATTTGACAAGCTTTGAAATGTGTCTACCACTCAAAAACCTGTATTCAGACCAGAAAACATTTGTCGAAAACCTGATAAAGCATTTTCAGAGTCAGTGCAGCACATTTACCAAGCTTCAGACAAAATCTTATGCAGACTCAAATTTTTCAGCCATCATGAAGCTCAAAGATCTATTCTAACATAATTTTACCAAACCTTGCATAATAATCAGACAGCTGTAGATACCTATTCTGTTTGTTTATACTTGGTGGGGAGGCCTCCATTCATTTCTCGTATCAATAAGTCTAGGTTACCTAATGCCTTGACAATGGTTGGTGATTTTCCTCTCTTTATAGACCACTGCTTATATGTACTTAATAATAAAAAAATATATCCAACAAGAGTATTTTTTTGAATTATTGATCAATTAGTTTTATATGAAGACCAACACTCACCAAATGTGTGCTATTAACATTTCTTCTGTGAGGTGAACCAAAATGTATCCATTCTACCTTTTACGCATGCATCTCAACTTAATTTTTTTATAAAACTGCAGAACACTGATTATTAGTATTATGTTATCAACTTTATTAATGAATATTTTATTTATTATAGCTGTTCATATAGTAAAATTATCATGGAAATTTTGGTATCTGCTTGCTTTCTATATATTCTTTTAGCCTTCATTATGTTTTAACTTATTATTTTAAATAAATCTTCTGAAAGTTATCATGGGTTGCTATGCTAATTATTATGATTTAATTACATTTATTATTCAATAAAATCAGACACCAATTCTTTCATCCAAGCACTAAGATAAATGAAGATCTTTCTTAGAAAGTTGAGCATATTTGATTGAAAGTGATTTTTTTTTAAGTACACAACCCAACCTTTTGTATCTCAGATAAAAATTAATTATTATTGCATAGTTATTAAATTTAGAAGCCTGATGCCTTTCTAAAACCTGCAGACTGGGTGCCAAGAGATAAGAATATCTTCTCTTAAATGTTCAACCTTGCATTTTCATATTCTTGTTTGGCAAACATTATTTGCCTCAGTAGATAGACATCATGTAAGGTATGTGTTAATTGTGTTGTTCTTGCAATTATCCCAAGGACATACATGAAATCTGCTATCCTTTATTGCCTTGTTTTGAAAGAAGGCTAGAAATAAAATGCAGCAAATGGCTACTCCTAACAACTGTAAGGCAAATGTAATGAAAGGTCTGAAAAACTATTTGTCTTATCATTTACTAAACCTATATGAGTGCATTTCTAAATTTCTAAGTGTTTTCAGAAATACATACAAAAAAAAGAAATTGTGAAGCAGAATCTTCATCTCTTGCCTGTGATTCCTGTTCAATATTTTAAATAAAGATGTAGCATAGGTTGTCTCCCTTGAACTCTAATACCGTGAAAGAGGACTCTAGCATTATGTTACTTTCTTCAAGTTTAAACATGTTAGAGCAAATATCTTAGTAAATTATTCATAATAGGTAGCAGACATATCATCACAACTATCTTGAAGTCTCTGCCCCTTTTTACGCTTTACTTAATGTAATAATAAAGGGCATTTGAACATTGCTATTACCACTAGCATTACAATCGTTTTCATTTGCTTTGCAGATGACACCTATGGTCTAGCTAGTAAAGAAGAGGAACATGTCAGTCCAGTAAAAAATGTGGATGAAACATTCCCAGGATATAGCATGGAAATTAATGAAAATAAAACTCATTGTGAACAATGAGAAAATGTTTTCAGCCAAAATAAAAGTTTGTGGTCAGCAACTTGAAGTAATGAATCAATTCAAATACATTGGCTTGATTAACATTGAAGAGGGCACCAAAATAGAAATAATTTCAAGGGTAACACAAACAATGGCAGCTGTATGAAAATTAAGGACCATGTGGAAAGTCAAAGATCAGATTGGTTTGTGCATTGGCCTTCTCAATCTTTCTCTGTACCTACAAGTCTTGGATATAATAACAGCAGAATTACAGTGAATAAGCATTAGAAATTAAATCCTACAGGACCATCATAAGCATCTCCTATATAGACTGCATCTTTGTGATTTGATCGATTTGTTTTTTATGGCTTTTCAAACTTTTGCAAAAAATATTTTTAGATTTTAAGAGATAATAGTGATTTACAGATACAAGTCCTACTAATTAACCCATAGCTGCAGGAAGAAGAGGTGGATTCATACTTTTCCTGGGGGAATTTCCACATAATCGAACATAACCAACCCAATTGAAACTCAGCTCTGATTTCCAATTCTGAGCCATTATCCATTACACCACACACACATCCAAGCAGTCACCCATCTAGGTAATGACCAAGCTCAATGTTGGTTAACTTTGATGGGGCCTTAGCAAAAGTAGAAAAACTGCTAAGGGCCACAAGGGTTATGAAGTTTTGGAAAGCCATTATTGTCCATGTTATGAAGGAACATGGTACATAGAAAAATAATCAGTAACACTGTCCCTCTCATTCAGGTGTTCAGCCATCCAAAAATATAGAGTTCATTTATCTGTCTTCCATTTGTGTTAAGTTAATGCTGGTCAATTGCCATCACACACCATGAAAAGATAGTCCTTCTTTTTACCTAAAAATATTCCAAGTATAAAATGACAGTTCCAATTCTTTATCAGATTAATATCAGATTTAAAAAGGAAGTCAGTGAGTTGTGCCCAATTCATATTTTATTGGCAATCAAGAGATAGTTTTTCTCATAAATTGTTAATACAACCAATTTTAGTTTTATGATGTAACATTTTGCCTTGAGGTTTCCTTTTAGTTAGTTCCATGTACCTCAGAATATATAAAGATATCTAATCATTTTAATTGACTTACAGTGGGGACAAAAACATTTCATCTCTCTTGAAGACTTAGTTTTTCTATCAAAATTGTTTTCACCGAGAGTGGCATATATAAAAGGATGTCAAAAAATTCTTAGGGGATCAACCAAGAACCCTTCCAAAATGTATTTAATTTTTGGTAATTTGAACAGATTTCCGAAGGTGGGACTGGGGTTGGGGGGATAGAGTATTGAGATCTTTTCAGGATAATAAATTTATAACTATGTTTTATATACATAAAACTGTGTATGTGACTGCTTCCCAAGTCTGTATCCTGGTGATAGACAAGTAGTGACACAAACAAACATGTTGACAATGAAATCTGGTCAATATTGAGAAATCACATGACTATATAAACATATACACACAGAAACATGTAATTCTCCAATCTTGCTAATATGTCAGCAACAAATAGTTAAAATCAACAATAAATCTGGTCACTAATGGACAACATTGATTGAAACCAATTCTTTCTTTACTACAAATTTTACCCATTCTTTCATCATTGTCTGTATGTCTTTTCTTATCTTCCATGTCTTCCTCCTTTCTCTCCTCCTTTTTTCTTCCTCCTCATCTTCTCCAGTTCCTTCCATTTCCCATGCTTTCCACTTTCCTTTGTCCTTTCTTTTAAAGCTTCTTATTAAATTTGCTTTTCACTTTCTTTCTCTCCTTTTTCCCTATCTCCCTTCCTTTTTTCTTCCTTTTCTTTCTCTTACTCTTTCTTTGATTCTTTCCTTCCTTCCACCTTTCCTCATTCCTCCCTTTATTCTTTTTTCCTCTTCTGTATTCAATATAATATTTTCCGACCAGTAGTAGCAGCTTTCTTCCCCAGTTTATATCGATTGTTCTTGTACTTCACATCTAGAAAATCCTGGCTCCACACATCATGGCATCTTTGCAATCATGTTTCTGTCCAAAACAAATATTTTAAATGATCCAAAGTCTGATTGGATTTCCACAACAAAGAATATTTCAAACAATAAAACCATATTGTATAATATATATTATATAGACAATATAACTATAAAAAGAAATACAATACACACACTCCCTCCCTCTCTCTCTCTCTCTCTCTCTCTATATATATATATATATATATATATATATATATATACACACACACAATATAACCCAAAGTAACTATATTTTTTAAAGCATTTTACTTTTATTTGATCAATAGCTATTTCAGTAATTTAGCAATTTATTAAATTCTGTTTGCTTATACAAACAGATGGTTGATCAAGTAATAAAGCACTGACCTTGGTTGGGCAATTGATTTGATATAATGAGATACTGAGTTCAAAACCAGCCATGATTGATTTAATTAACTTAAAGTAGAACCAGTATGAAATATTCACTTCAATGTGAAATAAAATAAACCTCTTTACCTTACAGTAGAAAATGAACAGGATAATATTATCCGAAGGTCTGCAAATTACTGGATTAGTATCCTTATCTTTTTTTTGTTTTGGTCAGTGAGTTATTTCATATGTATGTTGCAACTGATAATCTTGTTCACAACTTTTTTTTCTTTTTTGTTAGCTTTTGTTGCAGTTCCACTCAGAACAATTCAAGCAATTTTAAATGCAACACAGCTATTTAATATCTGGATCTGTGAATTATTGTAGGTGGTTCAAAATAACAAAGCTGAAGATAATCATCCAAATAAATCATAGTGTATCATTAATATGAACATACATTTTGATAATCATTTGAAATTAGTACATTTGCCAGTAAATAGTGAACTTAGCTCAGAATAAATATGATACAAATATATGAATTGAAATAAATTCAAGCTACACTTTTGGACCACTTTTCTTCTGTTTTTTTTTTAAGTAAGTTATTATCTAATTGGGTTAAAGAAATATCCCAAAAGGAATCAAGAGTAATAAATGTCAATGCAGTATTCTCAAAACTTGTTAATTTAATAAAATTACAAGATTTAAAACAAAAAATATATCCTTTTCTTCAAAAAAATCCATAAAAAATTAATCATCAATTAAGATAAATTTCTTGTTTTCTTCTTGAGAACAAACACAGCACTTTGGATGTAAACTCTGATTTTCTTATTGTTCATCATGTTTCTTGACTGCTGAATCAAATTTTTCATCAATACACACTAAAATAAATAAATAAATACAATAACTAAAAAACCATATTAAAAATAGGCACCTGCCCATTTTAGATGACTTAAGAAGGTAACAACAAAATAAGTATGATTTTTAGATGTCAAAACAAAAATATTGTTTTAAATATAAACATAAATACATGGCTTTCACAAAATAAATTTTTCTTACAACACTAACTCAAAATAATTTTTTTATTTTCATACTCTTTAATAGCATATGTTCCTCCAATATATTTTTAGCTCTCAATCATTGGGAGTATTTAGTTACCAGCTAAGAGAGTAAAATTGATACAAGTTCATTTTTAAAATAGGAACCCACATAGATGTGGATGTGTTCAAAAACTGCATAGTTCCAATTGCTTTTCTTGCAGGCATCAGTGCATGCCTCTAACCTCATTCCTTTAATGCAACAGAGAATTATGTCTGGATGACAGATCTCCAGAAAGCAAAACTGAAACAATGCTAATGAAAAACCACCTGGATTGACAAAAGTCAATGAGAAAACAGGTTGTGTGAGATTAACAGCTTTTCTTTGAGTAAATCTAATTAATTACACCTATTTTTTTTTTATTGCTTACAGACATATTACACTGAAACACTGATTCTCAGAACAATAGCAGCTGTATCAGTTCTTGAAACACCAGCACAGTAGAGTAATGGCTCATTAAGCCCCATGAACAGCCAAGGGAAAGATTTGGAAAAGGCCTAACTCCAATAAAGGACTTTCACAGGCTCATTAAGACCTTCTTTTATTATTGTCAATGATATAACAGTTATATTAACAGTCTTTTAATATTTATTATTAAGATTTTATAGGTATTATATATTTCACATAAATACTTATAAATATTTTACACTGGCATTGTACTCATCAAAATTAATGGGATTATTTATGTCTCTTCCAGTGAGAATCACTGCTGCTCTCTGGCTGTCTTTCTATGAGCAATGCACTTTGTGAAGAGTATTATAAAGACAAAATGGAAAAAATTATTTATGATGCATTTCATCTGTTAGGGCTTCATCAGACTGAGTTTGTTGACGTTGTTACTACACATGTGCATGAATGAGATATGCTGGTAGTTTCAAAATATTTTGAAATAATGTTTTGCAATCTAACCAAATTCATCTATATTCCTTTTCTTTTCATCATCTTTGATTTTAAATATCCTAAATTGTGATAACAAAAAAATCTTTCAAGAATGGGGAAATATAAGAATCTGGATGTTAATTTACTGTGGCTGAACTAGCAATTAAAGCACTTTATAGACATTTTCATCTAGGTGAATTATTTTCTCTTTTCTAGAATCTTTTAAGTCAAAGTTGTGGTCAGTTTTCTTATGATGAACAACCAATGCATTTTGTAAGTTGTTTTTAAAAAAATTTTAAAATAAGATAGGGTATTCTACTTAAGAGCACTCAGAATTTTCAGCCCTCAATATTTACATGAAGAGGAGAAATATATTGAAAATACTTTCAATACCATAACTATTATATATTCAATGCAGAACAAAAAGCTCATAAAATATTCCAAAATAGAAAAGCTATCCTTCCTGGCAAACCCAACAAATCAAAAAATATATTACTCTATCACAACTACAACCGAAAAGAATTTATCTAAACTCAACATAAAATTTGTCACAACTACATCTAAAACAATAAAAGACTTAATCGGTACAAAACAAAACAACAAGACAAAACTTAAAGGAGGAATTTACTCTATCAACCAGTAGGATTGCCAGAAAAAATATAATGGAGAAACAGCAAGAAATTTAAACAAAAGACTATATAAACACAAAAAAGACATGTTAAAAAATAATACCCATAATGAAATTGACCACAATTTTGACACAAAAAATGGTACTCTAATTAAAAAAGAAAATAATTCACTAAGATGAAAATGTCTAGAAAGTGCTTTAATCACTGGTTCAGCCTCAGTAAATTTATGCCCAGGTTCTTACAATGTTTTACCATTCTTTAAAGATTTTCTGTTATCACAATGTGGGATATTTAAAAACAGATGATAGTAAGAAAAATATATAGATGAATTTGGCTAGATTGCAAAAAATTATTTTGAAAAATTTTGAAATTACCAGCATCTCTCATTCATGCACATGTGTAGTCACAACAACATCAACAAACCCAGTCCGATGAAGTTCTAACAGATGAAACACATCACAATTTTTTTCCATTTCATCTTACAATTTCCTCAATACTGTTCTTGATATATAAAAATAGATATCATTATCTCATATTGTGTGTATATGTGTATATATATATATATATATATATATACACACACAGACACACACTTCAAACTACATGATCAAGCAGCTGTGAAAGAAACTAATACGACAAATTCCAGGAGAAAACTCATTGAAAGGAAAATTACATTAGCAAAAGATGAATTAAACAAATTTTATATAGAACTTGAGGAAACCAAGGACAAATTAAAAACTAGAATAAACACAACACAATCAAATTCAAAACAAACATGCTGCCATAGCAAAAAAACAAGTCCTTGATAATAGTTAACAATAGCTGAAAATATATTTTCAATTATGAACCTGAAGCCAAGAAAATAACCAGGAACACTGAAAAAATAAACAAAAAAGTAACAAGAAACAATCATTGATAATTAACCCAACATATCTCAAATTCAGTCACTTTCTCGCTATTATGTCTTTTCTACAAATATTTACATATCAATCGTTCTGATAAGTGTTCTCCTTAGTACTTCAAATATATGAATTTAAGCATGCTACTAGATTGCCAACTAGGACTCACCATTTTACTGTTGAACTAGCTAAATGTATCTATCAATTCTAGTATAATAGTTCCTTTTCTCACACTTCTAGCCTGTGGAAGTCCCTTCTGATTTCTTTCTTCCTTGCCACTTACAATCTTCAAAAATTTAAATGCAATGTCAGTCGCCATCTTATATCTTCCAGAAACCTGTTCCTTTATTGCCCTTTTCTTCACTTCTCCTCAATAATGTCTTCTCATTCTTTTATTCTCTGTAACCTACTGTGTACTAAATGGCACTATCACCTTGCTTTAGGTGAAATGATTAATATATATATATATATATATATATATATATATATATATATATATATACAGGGTTTCTCAAAAAATGTACTCACACTTTAACTGTCTCTAACATGCTTCTTTTTTTTTTTTGGTCATCAATTTGAACATTTGCGAACATGATTCTTCAATTACATTTTTCTTCTGTATTCAAAGCTATTCCATTTCACTCTATGTTCATAAATAAAGGTTTTCTCGTCATTCAAAGTGTGAATACATTTTTTTGAAACACCCTGTATATATATATATATATATATATATATATATATATATATATATCCACACACATACATTGCATTTTGTATAATTTATCCATACATAAAAGTTTTAATCTGATCATTTTTTTACAGTACCATGCTAGTCATTTATAAGGAGTTTGTATCTATAATGCACTTTCTTATAAGATAATTTTAAAAGACACACATTTTGTTAATTTCTTTTCCTGAAAATCTTTCCAGTTGACACTCATCAGAGAAAAATGTTAACAATAAATTGAAAAAGAATGAACAGTTAATGAAAAATAAAATATGCATCCATTAATTGCAGCTATCTTGAAATTTTGTATCACTAAGAGATTATTCACATTATTGTTACTAATTTATTGCCACCAGGTTCCAAGCTGAGGTAGTTACAGGTATAAGTTGATATTTGCAGTGAATTTTGATAATACTATGGTAGCAATAATCAGTATTATCTTTAGTAAATATATTGTATTGCCCTCATCATTGATACTACCAGTTACTTTTGTGACATTTGTTGAACTGGTGATAAGAAAGAAGAATAAAATATAGATATATATGATAGGATAAGGAAGACATAGGAAACATATATAAATTTTTTGGGACAGTAAAATTAATATCTACTAGTGTAGAGATTTAAAGTCTTATTAAAGAAAATGCAACTCCCAACATGGATTTTTACCTTCAATTTTCATCATAATGTTCAGTCTATATGATTAATATACACCAGTGAGTTAAGTGCATTCATGCGAAAGGAGATTATGTTGGAAAATATCTCTTGTATAAATAAATAAATTCTTGTTTCATCATCAGGTAATGGACTTATTGACATATATTTTTATGTTTCATATTGAAATACATCAAATGTTGGACCTGACTGACCATATCTCCAACTTATACACATGAGGTAACAAAATAGAAAAAAAAAACTGGAAAGTTAATCAGTTCTGCAATCAAGATCATGGGACAAGTAAAAGAAAATAGATGCCATTTCAATATAAAAAAAAATCAGAATAGGTATATAGGTTATGACATATGTCTCTACTCTTTTTTTTTTATTTCCTGCAACTGTTCTTAAGAAACCAGCAACTTTTATTGTAAGTGGTCAGTCAGCTAAGTAATGAGCATAATATTCATAACAGGTCACTTGTCTCAAGTGCACTTTAGACAAGTATATTAAATAAGAATGCACATATACTATTGTGTTTCTATTCAAAGAGATAGACAGACACACGCACACACACACACACGTGTATATATATATATATATATATTTTGTATATTTAGGCAGCAATCCTTCTTTTATGCAAGTTTCATTAAAAACGACAGACAAGGTACTACGGTTAAGTTTTTTATTTAATTTTTCTTGTGTACGAACAAGAGTTTTCTTTGCTGGACAAAGGGTATGTAAGAACTGTCCAAATGTTTTATTTTTCCGAGCACTTTCGGCTATATATTTAGCCATTATCAAGGATGATTTGATTTTTCTGTTTAATTGAGTATGTGCATTATGTGTATGTCTTAGTGTGTAGTAGTGGTGTTTTAATTACCAAATACGGTTAGAACGATGTGGCTTTGTTCGTAGTTAATATTGTTGAGGGTAGGCTTTTTCTTTTTTATTCTTGCACACATATATATATATATATATATATATATATATATATATATATATATATATATATATATATATAACTAACTTCATCACCTAATTATTTATTTAAACAACAAATAGAAGAAAATTGTATTGAAAACTATGTTGATACAATTAATTCAGTAATGAATATTAATTATATAAATCACACATTCTACAATGGAAATTTCAGAACAAAATTAAACCAGCTAGATGTTTAGCCATGGACTTATTTAACCACTATCATATCTCTCCCTCTCTCTATTATATATATAGAAACTCAATGACACCTATCAAGATACTTCAAAATTATTAGAATTAAACCTACTTTTAAAGCCAGTAGATCTAGTGACAGTAGTCTATAAATTAATTAGTAACTGTTCAAAGGACTTCTCATTAATCAACTCCAGAATTTTCTGTAACAATGCTCATCAGTCAGATGGTCTAATAAATCATAAATCTAATGGGGTTGGTTAATGAAATAAATCCTTTGAACATTTACTTTTTTATATATATATATATATATATATATATATATATATATATATATATATAGATAGATAGAAAAATGGACAATGAGGTCAACACCCAGTGGTAATAGTGTGTTTTCTGCTTGAATGCAATCTTCAGGCCTGAAGATTGTGTTCATGCATGAAACAGATTGTTGCCGCCCACTGTTGACCTCCGTATCCACTTTTATATTTTCATATGCTCTATCCCAGATATTGAGAACCTTTACCCATAGCATACCTTAAATCTATATTTATTTATATATATATATATATATATATATATATATATATATATGAGAGAGAGAGAGAGAGGAAAGAAGGGAGGGAGTGGGTAGAAGAGCTACAGCTTGGTAGTAAGTTTTTGAGTAATGATTGGAAAAGGATTCAGGACACACTAACTTTTTCCCATTGAAAACCATAGAAAGAGATGTACCAATGTGGTATAAATAGTGGCTCAGAATGAGAAATCAGAGAGCTGTGTTTGAATTCCAGTCAAGTTCATTACATTCATTTATGTGCAGACCGGGTTCTGTCACCTTAGGTAGCAATCAGTGTAGGAGAAAGACAACTCTGAATTCAAAACCATAACAATTGTCCATGATCTCCAACCCTCAACAATGAGGACGGGAAGAAGTAAAAAATATATATTGTATATTTGAGCAGCAATCCTTTGTTTATGTATGATTTATTAAATACAACAGGTAAAGAATATTTTACAAGTTGTTTTATTGAATTTTTCTTGTGTCTTTATTTCTGCGCACATAACCAACAGAGTTTTTTCTTTATTACCAATATTTTACATCTAGTGACAATGAATAGTATAAAGACTATGACATTTCTATACATTGCAACGAGGGTCATTCAATAAATAAGGTGAATTTTTCGGTATAAGGACTTCTAATACAGATAGAAGCTTACTTTTTTTTTTTCAACGTAGTCTCCCAGCACTGTCACACACTTTTCCCATCTGTGCATAAGGGCTTCTGTATTCCGTCAGCGTAAAAATCTTTGGACTGATGTCTCAGCCAGTCACTCACAACACTTTTGACTTCATCGTCACTTTTAAATTTAGTGCCTCTCGTGAATGCTTTCAAGGGACCAAACAGGTGAAAGTCTGAAGGGGCAAGGGCTGGGATGTAAGGGGGATGAGGGAACAGTTCCCAGCCCAGCTTGTTGATGGTCTGCACCATTTGGGCTGCTATGTGAGGCCTTGCATTATCATGATGCAAGATGACTCCTTCTGACTGATGACCCCCTGCATTTGTCCCAACAGATAAGCTCAAAGTCTTTGCAATGTCATTCACTGTCACCCTTCTGTCAGACTGAATGAGGTCATTGACTGATTTGATCACCTCAGGAGACCTCACTTCTGTAGGCCTCCCAGGCCTGTCTTCATCCTCAACACTGCTCCGTCCTTCTTTAAACAATTTAGCCCACTTGTAGACATTTTTTTGGCTGAAACATATGGCACCATACACAGTTGACATTCTCCTATGAATTTCAACTGGTTTGCACCCTTCAGCAACCAAAAACTTGATAACTGACCAGTGTTCAATCCTGGAGCATGCTTCTTGGTTGGCCATCTTTGTTAATCGGCAAAACTCTCAAAGCTTTTTAATCTGCAAAAGAAATTAAATCCAGGTGAAAAAGAAGTAAAACAAAAAAAAAAGAGTAAGCTTCTATCTGTATTAGAAGTCCTTATACCGAAAAATTCAACTTATTTATTGAATGACCCTCGTATTTCATTTTTTTTCAAGGATTTTTATTTATTCTCTTTGAATCATTTATTTATGCTTCCTGCTTTCCAGCTTGTTGGAAGTCCTCAACTGTAGTCCGTGTTTTTAAGAACTCTGGTGAACATTCTGACCCCTCTAACTATTGCCCTATCAGTCTACTACCACTTTTGGGAGTTGTTAAGGCTTTAATCAATGCTGAAGTGGTTTAAGCATCTTACCTCTCAAGACCTATTCTTTGACAAACAATATGGATTCTGCTTTATCCAGTCTACCGCTGATGTACTCACAGCCTTGACTGAATATATATATATCATGCTTTTGATAAGAATGGTGAAGCTCAAACTGTGACTCTAGATATCTCAAAGGCATTCAACAGAGTTTGGCATGCTGGTCTTTTGTGTAAGCTTCAGGGCTATGGTATTACAGGACGTCTATTTGATTTAATCCAATCATTCTTTTCAAATGCTGAAATGAAGGTCGTTCTGAATGAGCATGCTTCCAGATCCTTCCTTATGAATGCTCGCAAGGCTCTATCCTGGGTCCTATACTGTTTCTGATCTTTGTCAATGATCTTCCTGATGTCATCAGCTCCCAAGTGGGCATCTATACCATTTACTCATGTCTCAATAGCAAACCCAGCAGTGCTAACAAAGTCAACCTGGCCACTGCTCTTGAAAAGGACTTTCAATCAGTGGTTAACTAGGGTAGGAAATGGCTTGTAAATTTGAATGCCTCCAAAATAAAACTGTTCTCATTTAGCCACCACATGCTAGACTCCAGGAAAGTGTCTCTCTGCACCTTCTTATGCTTTCGAATGTCTTGAAGTGGAACAACTACATTAAATCAATAGTTGCATCTGCTGCAAGGAAAGATGGCTCACTGTGTCGTGCCAGGAGGTTTTTCTCATCAGAGTCCATCCTACATATTTACAAATCTACCATTCATCTGTGCACTGAGTACTGTTGCCATATCTGGTCTGGTTGATGTGGCTTTCCTCTGTCTTTTCTATAAATATTTCCATGTCTACTGTTCTGTGAAGCTTTTTTCCCTGGTGCTCCAACTACATAAATTTAAATGTGCTACTAGACTAGCATCTAGGTCCCACCCTTTTACTGTTAAAATAATTAAATGTAATTGCCACTTCTACTCCAACAGCTTCTTTTTTCACATTCCCATCTGTGGAATTCCCTTACATTTACTTGCTTCCCTGATAACTACAATCTTCAAAAACTTAAATGCAGTGTTGATCATCATCTTCTGGTGTCTTGAACCTTGTTCATCTTTTATACTTTCCTCATTCCCACTATACACAGTTTTTCTTTCACCTTCACTCTCTGTAAACCCCTGTGAACCAGTGGCACTCCTGCTTTGCTTTGGGTGAAATGCTTAAAAAAAAATCATAATTGAGGTATCTGGATAGAGCATGTGTTATGTAATGTTTCCAAATAAGATTTGATGATTCTCAGTCCAAAGCCCAAAGAAGAATTTGCAATGTTATCAGTCCTAAACTCACATCTCAGCTTTACTTACCAATACTGTAATGTAGGTTCTCTGTTCCTTTTCTATAAATACTAATAGTAATTGTGCTGATGGGCTTTTGTCTATGGTACCTAGGCTCTATAAAATTAATTGCAGTACTAGATTGTCAGCAAGGTCTCTTCCTTTTATATTTGCAATGGCTAGATGTTAGTGTAAGTTCTATGCTAACAGTTTCTTCTCTCGTACTCCTTGCTTCAAAAACTCTCTTCCAGTCTCTTGCTTTCCAGTCAACTTCGACATTGGATTTAAATTTGTGAAGATCAATCATTATTTCTGTCTTCTTAATTCCTGTTCATTTATTGTTCTCTCTCCTTAATAATGATTTCTTTTTCTCATATTCTTTCACATTCAGTAGACCCTCGTGTCTTAGTAGCTTTATTGCCTTACTTGGGGTGAAATGATTAAAAAAGATTATCTTCTTTTTGCACAAGAATTACAAAATAAATAACACCTATTGATTATCACTTTTATAAGGCAGAAAGTAAGTTTTATATTCAGATGAGAGGCATTAAAATTTCATATGTTGCAGTCTGTTTTATTTTTTATTTCTAAATTGACATTGAAAATTTCCATTGAATCTTAATGTCCTTTTTCTTTCTCTTTTTCAGGTAAGTAACATTTTTTTTAAACTGATGTTGGGTAAGAAACAATTTTCTTTTATTATTACCATTACAAAATGTCTTTTTACATTAAATAATGTAAGAGGAAAACAAGTCTATTTTGACAAGCAATGTCAAGTGTATTTACTTTCATTTTAGCCACTGGTTTTTAGAACATTAAATTTTTCTGTATAAGTAACATCTTGAACTACCAAATAAACCATAAGAGATATTTTTTTAAATTTAATAGGAGTTAAATTTAGTTAACACTTTTGGAGATATATATATTAGATCATCCAATCACACTACCTGGTTTCAACTTTTCGGTATCTTCAGGCAATGCAGGCTAAATAATTTCCTAACACTTTATTATTTAAAAATAAATAAATGCACAAAATAGAAAGGGAAGAGAAAATCAAGAGTATTGAAATTGTATTGGAGGAAGGTTATATGAAATGTACATACTTTCATCCTGGTTCATACAGGAACTTTTTTTGTGTGTATGAATCATGTCATTATTTCTGATCTCACATTCAGAAGGATTTTCTGGTCTGGAAATGTTATTATTGTTAACTTTTCTTCCTGCTAGATATCACTATGGTTGCTATAAGATTTGGCTTTTTTTAATATTTCTCAGTTCACTATCAAATCTTAGCTATTTTTTCTTTTAATTTCCACACATGGCTGGTTAGTCTGGTAGAATACCTAAATCTTTCTAGTTTAAATGATGACTTGTGATTATACCATCTCTTTTTGAAGCTGCCTTCAGTACATCCTACGTATATTTTGGTCTGGCCATTTGTATTTTTTACTTCTGCTTTAGAAATTACACCTTCAATTTTGTAAACTCCATCTAGTGGACATTTACCTTTATTTCTACAGTTACATGTAGTGTGATTGGCTGATCTAATTTTTTTAAATTCAAAAGATCTGCATATTAAATTTTTATTTTATTTATATGTCTATTGAGCACTTTTTAATACTACTGTTTCCTGACCTAATTCAACTCTGATCAATAACTTTTTTAGTTATATATATATATATATATATATGAGAATATGATATATAAATTTCTATCGATCAGAATGTTTACAACTGAATGATAAAGTGGAAAATTCTGCGTAAAATATTTTGTCTTCTAGGTGAACTAAATTGGGCTAAAGTAATGTTTTTATTGGTAGAATTATATATTTTGTGTAGGAGTGGGAGATATAAACATGAATGCTAATTATAGTGATATATTGAGAGGAAATGCTGAATTTTAAATTTTAAAAATTTGGAGTTTTTAATTCTTTTTGTGAGTTTTAAATTTTTATTTTTTTATTTTTATCAGACATGTCTAGACCAACAGTTTAGCCAATCTCATTCAGTTTCCCTACACTTTTGTTTTTAAGTATCCCACATTGTGATAAAAAAATATATGGATTGAAAGTTAGAAACTTTCTTTTCTAAAACTGTAGTTGGACCCCATTGTATATATATTTGTTTGGAGTAATTTCCTCATCCTTGTTGTTTTATCCCAATGTTCTACCTATTTACCTTCTAGTCTTCCTTGGGTCTATGTTGTATTGTGGAATGTCAAACATTGCTCCAAAGGAGTATGTGCTTCTCTCATATACATCATGTCTTGTGATTGTGCTTGTGCATTCTTAGGATTGTCTCCTGATATCTGCACAGAAGCCATGTCATTCTAATGGTAGCATTACCATATGTCACAGTTTGAGCTAAAGATAGTTTCAGTATCATGATACCAAGCTCTTAGAATCACTGTTCAATTGACCAGACTTCAATCTCAGAGAGAATCTGTAGAATATCAAGAAAAAAAAAAGATTGCACAAGTGAAAATCTTCAACACAGATAATTTGAAAGATATAATAAAGAGAATTTAGGCACAAGAAATCAATGATCTGTACAAAAGCCTTACATCACCATTGTCTTACTTTTCAATGTCGGTTCAGTTTGCACATAATATTCAATATTTTAAAATTTTATAAAATCTTATTCTCATGATTTTTGTGTGTGATTTACAAACTTTTGCTCTAGTCACTCGAATTTATGTGATAAGCAAGTAAAAAGTTTGTTTTTTTAAATCCTTAGAATTTTCAAGAATATAAAAGCATTTAATCCTTTATTATATCTGATGTACTGTGTTCATAACTACCAAACACCAAAAGTTAATAAGCAATTTAAGTGCTTAATGTAATATAACTATTCTTAATCTACATACTTAATTTGCTGAAATTCTGTCAATTTGGCCACTTCATCCCACAAAAGATCACTTTAAAAAAATGTTATTCTTTATAAATTACAAAGAATCAAGAATTTAAAATTAGCAGTGAGAAATTTCAAATTTTTATTTAAATTAAACTCACTTTTTAAGTAATAAAAAGAAACCCATTGGAATAAATTAAAATTAATTTGGGGATCTTTTTAAACTGAAAACAAAGTTAATTTTGGGGAATTTCATTTTGAACATTTTTATTTTTGTTTCTGTTAAACGAGAAATTGATTCTGGTAAAAGCCAGAAGCAATTCTAACAATTAAATTTTGTTTTTAAGATTCTATTTCCCCTTCAAGAAAATTACTTTTGGCAATGTTAAAAATGGGAGTTCAATCTGTCTTTTAAGCATTCAACTTTCTTGGGTGATTATTTTCATTGGCATCTGAATTTTTCTTATTTCCCTCAAGTCCATGCTTATAATTCAACTGTGTTTCATTTCCCAAGCCTTAAATGCATCATGTTCCATTGATTATATCTCACTCCATGAAAGAAGGGGGCGATGAAAAATTGTATCTTCAATTCATTGTTCAGTATCTGACCAAATGACCAAAGATGATTTTTTTTTGTTTTTTTAAGGTTTCTTGGTCAGGTCAAGAATTCATTACTCCTTTCATATTGTTATGATTTTAAGTTATATACAGTTGAAAACAGCAATACTTTTTGCTAACTTTTTTTCTTTTCAGAGAGTGAGCTTCATGTTATAATTTGGTTAATGGGAATTAAAACTGAATAACACAATGTTTTAAGTTTGTGGCTTATAAACATTGTAATAATAGTGTTTTAAAAATAAGATTGTTGACCTTTTTGCTTTTATGAAATAAGACAGTCAAAACAAAAAAAATACACAAATCAAAATTGAAAAGTTTTAAGAATTATTTTTCCTTATATTTTAATTCTGAGACTGGCAACAAATATTTTATAAAACTATCAGATAATTATTTAATTTTTTTTCTTTAAACCAACAAGGGACAATCTGTTTTTGTCCTTAGTCTATGATACTGTAAAGAATTTTCCTTTGTGGCATGACCAAAGATTTGAATATCAGTTCTTGATAAAGTTAAACTTTTAGTCATAAAAAGTATTTCAAGTGACCTGTGAATGTCATCAGTATTATTATTATAACCCTATCCTGTATTTGATCCTGTGTTAGCATAATTTAAAGTTTTGAATTGAAAACTGTTTATCATCAAATAAAAAATTAATTAATTCTTGATAGAACTGTAATATATGCATTAAAAGTGTCTTTGTAGTTTTTGTCACTGGACAATACCCTGTCCAGTGGCAAAAGCTGCTGGTGGAGTCATGCGTGGCAGTACTGCCTTAGCCACCGAAACTGTGTTCCCTCCCCTGGTTGGCAGCTGACAAGGGCAGGGTATCACACTTGCTTTCACATGTATGTAGGAAATTGGCCATGTATTCTGCTAGAAATAACATTGATTTTATTCATATGCTTAACTTATTCTGCCATATTGAATAATTTCTGTCGGTCCATCAGTTATTACATTCTCTAATTCTGGGTTATCAGTTTTATCTGATATAATAAAACAAAAAGGAAGAAAACAATCACTTTGTTTCTTTAGTCTATTCTTTCTTCTTTGGATATTATCTTCCTTTTTCCTTACACATAGCAGTTTTAAGTCATGATTTGTGTCCAATATTTGGTTAATTAAATCAGTTGGCTGATATAAAACATGAAATAGATTTTTATGAAGTGCTTTGCCATTTCCTCATATTTGTTTTTTTAGTTTCTCAAATTCTTTTTACAAACCTCTGGTTTCATTCTTTCTAAATATACCAAGGCATAAACCTCTACTATTGCTAGACTTTCAGTTGGCATGAAAAGAGAAACTGAGGACAATGCTAATAAAATCCTTTTTGCAATTATCCAATTCTAGAAGGAGAATTTGGATCTAAAGAGGATTAGTATCTTATTTTAAGATCAGGTTATGAATAAAACCATGAATTTCTATTCTGAATTAGCTAATGTTATTAGCAGTGATGATTTGATAATTCTATTTTGTGAGATCCAAAATATTTAGCCATGTTATGTTCTTAACATTTGGTTTAAACAAAAGAAAACAGTTCATATAGTGATGTTTGAAATTTGAAAATTCAGATACTAATGTGGAGCCTCCATCGATGAGTTTGGTTTGCATCCTCTCTCCTGTCATCATAGTGCCGGCCACTTTCCACGGCATGCAGCAATTAATGACATCATCAAAAGAGGTTTGGATGCAGCTGGGTTCCCTTCCCAAATCGAACCCGTAGGCCTCTACCATGGTGATGGAAAGCAGCCGGATGGCATTACCATCTTCCCTTTTAAAATGGGTAAGTCGTTGATTTGGGATGCGACCTGTGCGGATACAGATTTGGCCGGTAATTTGATCAGGTCCGCGGTTGAGCCGGGGTCCGTCGCCCGAGATGCAGAGATCAAAAAAATAGCTAAATATTCTTCTTTTGCTGATAGATTTTTTTTTTTACTCCTGTGGCAGTGGAGACTTCAGGGATTATTGGCCCTCGTTCGATGGCGTTCCTTCGGAGGATTGGCGCGATTGCGTCTCGATTAAGGAACGAGCCTCACGAAACGGAGTGGCTCTTGCAGCGTGTCTCACTGGTGACGGTTCGAGGTAATGCTTTCTCCATCATAGCAGCTGGCAGAGGAGAGTAAAAATTGTTTATAGTTACATTGTTCTGGAATTGTCATCAATGGTCAACTGAACTTGCTTTGTTTCAATGACTTTTGTTTGGTTATTATTAGTTACTTTGTTTTTTTTCACTAAGTTCATAAGTAAAATTTAGATCTTTACACATTAATTGTTCCTATCTGAAATCATGGTTATCTAATTACTTATTACTTAATTGCTCTCATCATTTCTCGCTATTTAATTAATTTCTAGTCATCTACACAAATTAAGTCAGGCCTTATAAATGTTAACTTCCATAAGTAAACTCTAACACTACAGTATTAGTGTCATTAATATCTGAAAGAAAAGGCAAAAATTACAGGTTAATTTAAACTGTGTAATTCATTTATTGTTAAACAGAAGTTAATTCAATTTTAAATTCTATTAATTAATATTGTAATTTATTAACATTAAAAATGTGTGGAAAATAAAGTTTTCTATTTCATGGTGCTTGAATTTGAGTTAATGTTATGCTGCTTGGGATTTAATAGATTCTCATTTTGCTGCTCTGCTCTGGGGATCTGCAATTGAAAGAGTTAAAGAAACAACTCCTCACTAAACTCATGTATCAGTCATTTTGATCCAGGCTGTTAACCTTTTCTTCATTTTTTTTTTTAATCATTTCACCCCAAGCAAGGTAATAATGCCACTAGGATACAGGGAGTGCAAGAGAATGAGAAGACTTCAGTAAGAAGTGAGGAAAAGGACAAGAAGGAAACAGGATAAATGAAGGCGGAAAATGCCGATTAACATCACATTTTAATTTTGTCAGTGGTATGGAAGCAAAAAATTGAATAGGGCCCCACAGCGGAGAAGTGCAAGAAAAGAAACTATTAGCATAAAACTGACAGTTGTATCTAGCTAGTAATATGGAGTTGTCAATAATGATTAAATTCATGCAGTCAAGGTGCTAAGAAGAAAAGCTTACCGAAGCAATTGCCATGAAAATATTTGTAGAAAGGACACATCATGATCATGAGACAGGGACTAAAGTTGAGATGCCAGGTCAGGATCAATTACATTAAAGACCCTTATTTGAATTTTGTCAAGAATTTTTTACTTCAAAACTATAGGATGCGATGGGTAAATTGTCATCTAAGTTACACAAAAATGAAAACAAAACTGGCGTCTCATTTTAACAGATATATTTAATAAAATTACACAAAAATATCTCTAAATACTAAAGAGTAAATTTATTCAATAAAATCGCCATTACCTTCAACCACGGCCTCCAAACAATTTCAGAATCTCCTGAAACTCTTCTGCATGGTCTCGTTGTTTACGTTGGTGAATGCTGCCATAATCCTTGCCTTCAGTTCATCTTTGGTGTTACAAGAAGATTTGTTGGTCTCTCACTCAACTGCACCCCACACATAATAAAGAAGGTTGCAGTCTAGGGATTCAGTTGGCCAGATGTAAAGGGTGATTTGGTTGCAGAAATTGTCTGACAGCCATGACTGGTTTCTCCTACTTGTGTAGCATGGTGCAGAGTCCCATTGCCAGATATAGGGTCTTCCAGCGGCCACCCTCTTCATGCAGGACATCACTACCTGCTCAAGGCATTTGATGTAGGCTTCCATGTTGAGTCTGAGGCCTTACCAAAAAATTTGGGAGTTCTTTTTTCATCAGAACAACCAGTGTGAGTTTTTTGAGCTGCTGTACCTTCGTAATCACCATTAGACTCATCCAACTGTTTCCGAATCCTCAAATTGACAACCAAACACTCTGAAATGTTTGTATAGGAGCTTTAGGCATGAATGCCTAGCAGTACAGCATGCCATTTCCAAATTTCTGGCAGAGTGAATTGTGTCATGGTGCTCTTTTTCTCACAGATGGTGCCCAACTGACCCTACTATACTATGCAGTTGGCAAAAACAAAAACAAGCAACACGTATGAACAAAATTTAAAATGTAAAATAGCGACAATTTACCCATCGCACCCTGTACTTTTAAGTAAAACATTCCAGATTACCAAATCAAGCTGAGTTTCTGTCTTGCAAAAGTTAAACAAAGTATTAAGAAACAGGAAAATTTCATTAGAAACAAAGAAAAGTGTTAAATTCCTATGTAATATCGGTCCTCTTATAGTCTAGTGGATACTGGACAATTTTCTCGCAAATGCAGAGGAGACTTGGAGCAACAGAAATGTGGTTCTACAGAAGAATACTGAGGATACCATGGACAGAACATGTGAGCAATAGGGAAGTTTTTAAAAAATGAAAACAAAAAGAATATTGTTACTGAGAATCAGAAAGAGTTTGTGTAAATGGATGGCAGAACAGGGACAAGGAGAGATATTAAGGGAACTAATATAGCTTAGAGCTTCAAAGAGTAGGAAATTGTGGAGAGCTTGGTTCACTCATGTTCTGAAGGGACATGACACATGAAAGAAGAATTTGTCACTTTAATAAGACAAACTAAATATTAATACTGAACTTCATCAAAGAAATTCATACAATGTATTATTATTATACCTACTACTCTTAAGTATAAACAAACAATGTAATGCAAAGAAAAGAAATGTTCCTATCTTATTAGATTTGAGTTTTACCTTTTTGTTGATCTTCATCATCAAGCTGGTATGGCATCATCCATGTAAGATTGCCTTTCTAGTTGAGGCCATGAATAATTTGTTTGTTTGATTTAATTCTGAAATGAAATATTATATTTTAATAATACTCTTAATATAATTGTATAATATTTGTGAACCTTTTCTTGTAAAAATAATGCTCTTACTCAGTTTCACACTAATACTCTAGAGAGGAAGACATGATGCCAATTTTCCCAGCACTAACCAGTCTCAACATGATGACACACAGATAAGTAAATTATGGCATTGGCAATCAATTCACTCATAATCATATATAAAATGCATATGTGTACACACACACATACATAATCATAATGGTAACACCTACATCCAAACTAATGGAATCAGTATGGGAAACCCATTAGGTCTCTAACTTATACATGTCACATGTTGAAAACAAAGTGTTCAAAACAACAGACAAACTACAAATCTACACAAGGCATGGCAATGACATTTTTGTTTTGATAAAAAATAAGGATGAAATAAATGTAAAACCAACTTTTAAAAAAATCTGCACAAAATTTTACATACAAACTCATAGTTAATAACAAAATCCCATTCCTTGATATTGATATAGAACTAAAATCCAAAGTATTTAGCACCTACCCATTAAAAAACAAACATAATTACAAAAAACTCTTGTCTTCTAAACTATGATAGTCAATGTCCTGAAAGATATAAAATAGCAGATATAAGTGATAAAAACCTCCTAAATAGAAATATCTAAATTCTTCTACCCAGAGAATAATTCTGAGTGAATTCAAACACATAAAATAAACATTAGATAACAGTAATTTTCCAACATCATTGATAAACAAATAAAATTATTCTTACAAAAAATATGACACCACTACTAAAAATACAATACAAAAAAAAACAAACATATTGTGTACAATAATTACAAGCAGGATGAATTTGTCATATAATGAATCATTAAAACAATATATTTCAACCATAAATCCCAGCAAACAGGTAAAATATTACAGAAAACCTGCCAATCTTGTCATCACTAATCAAAATATCCCTATTAAATCTAAACTAGCAATGACTAATGTAGTGTATCAATGTAACTGCCGCATACAAGACTGTTTCTTGTCATAACTCAATTATATTGGTTATCACATTATCTCTTTGACAGATGCATCACATGTCACTTACCTGACCAAAGTGCCATAAAAAGCCCCCAATAATGTACAAGAACCTATTTTGGTTAATAACACATCATCCTTCATAAATCCCATAATCAAAAACCTCACATTGTCAGAGAAGCCCTCTACATTAAATATCGGGTACCCAGTATTAATCTCACTTTATTTATCAATGGAAATAACGTGTTAAAATTTCTTTTTAAATAGAAAGACACCAACTCCAAATTCCAGCCACGTTCCTTTCCCAGTGCACAGAATAAACGTTACTACTATATAGACATCACACAACTACATCTTAAACTGATAACTATGAAAAAAACAACAACATTCGACAACAAACCCCTTGAAAATGGCTAAAGAAGTGACTGAAATTGCTTAGGGGCAATAGACACTATGAGCAATTTTTAACCCCCCCCCTTATCCCCACCAAATGCAAAAATATGAGAATATTAAAAAATAAATAAATAAAAAATTAATTAAATTTTCCTTGTCTGTCATATTCAATGAAGTCGGTCAGTTATGTACCATGCATGAGACATGCTTAGGTATCTATGTATCTTTCGATACATGACTGACGAGTCAGATTTTTTTCCCGCAGTAGGTTGCCATTTCTTTCTGCGGTAGACCAGTTGCCATCCAAGGCTATAGAACTCGGTCTGTCCTGCTATTTACCTATAGCTGGGGAGAGAAGAAGAGGATTCCTACCTTTCCCAAGGGTATTAGCACATAAGTGAATTTAATGGATTCGACTAGAATTTGAACTCAGCTCTCTGCTTCCTCAATCCAAGCTGCTGCCCATTACTCTATCATGAAACATGTTTGGAAAAAAAAGTTAATACTCAAATATATATATATATATATATATATATATATATATATATATATATATGTGTGTATATATATATATGTGTGTGTATATATATATATATATATGTGTGTATATATATATATATATGTGTGTATATATATATATATGTGTGTATATATATATATATGTGTGTATATATATATATATATATATATATATATAAACTTTTCTTTATCTATGCATTTCATTTATTAGGCATTAAATGATATCACTTAGGATCATTTACATTTACCTTGATAAAGTCTCTCAGGAGATGGAACACATTGGTAAAGAAAAGATTCTTTTTGTATTTATTCATTAATGTAGTATTTATAGATATTTACTAAGCCCCACAAAATCTAGCAGAAGGATATCTATCTATCATGATAGTGAATCACTTATTGTATATTATGCAAAGCCTTTATTTTTATTCTTTACTGTATCTTACTTCCTTTCTTGTGCGCCATGCATGATACATGCTTGGGTGATCATGTCTCTTTTCAATTCATGATTCACTTGGCAGAAAAATTCCCACAGTAGGCTGGCATTACTTTCTGTGGTAGACTGGTTGCCAACCAAGGCTATAGAACTGAGTTTGTCCTTCTGTTTAATCCATAGCTGGAGGGAGAAGAGATGGAATCATCCCTTTCCTTTGTGTATTAGTGACTATAATGAACTCAACTGGAATTCAAACTCTGCTCTCCAATTTATCATTTTGAATCATTATCCATCACAATACTCACATATCCCAGCTTACAGCACCTGATATTCCCAAACTGTCAATCTTTTATATACTGACCCTGAACAGCATTGCTTAACTTCAGTGATTGGATGGGATATGGCTGTAAATACATTACTATGGGAATAATAAACACACTTTATAAAGATGATTTTAAATGTAGTGTATGAACTAGAATAACATAAATATAAATTCTTGCATATATTTTACTTAATAATATCCAGAATAATTCCATTTATATAGAAAATAACTTCTATGAAAATAAAGTCAAGCAAGATTATTATACAAGAATTAATTCATTTATGAAATGGGTTATTAATAAAAAAAATATTATTTGATTAATGTTTCTTTGCAATCATGGTTATCATCCATTTTTCTTTTATCTATCTCTTATCAAATGCATACATGCATTATGTGTAATAATGTATTTTAGTCATGCATTTCCTCTCTGAAAACATGAATCCAGATCAAAGTGCTAATGCTTTTAATATTACTCTTTTCCTTGAAACTGACAACTTTCAAACACATTTTCTGTAGAATCCAATTTAGCAAAAACAGAGATATTTCAGAATATTCATTGCAAGCAGTTTCAAAAAGAGTTTGTTACCAGATATTTATACTTGAGTTTGGTTCCAATTTGACAAAGGATATTATCCCAAGAAGCATGTGAATTTATAAGCCAGCTGACCCATGCATGTCTGCAGATAATCTTACATTTCAAATTTCAGTTCCTGTCAACCATAAATCCAATTTTCCAAATTAACATTTTTCTCTTTACATTTTTTATTTTCTCGTTGTTTCATCCTCATGAGAAATGAATTATCATCTAAAATTCATAACTGATTATTTCAACAAGATCTTCTATAACAAGAAACCAACTCCTCAAACAGAATTAGATTTCCCTTCTTAATGCTTATAATCTGCTCTTGTAATGAAAGTGAACTTGTTATATTTCTTTGTGTATCAATTTTATTTTGTGAATATAATAACTAGAGGAGGATATGTTGTAAAACACAGTAAGAGTGAGTTGAGGTTGGGAGAAAAACCTAACCAATTGCTCTCCTAATGACTACAGGGTAACAGGCAGAGAAGAGAAAGAAACAAGAGGAAATAAAAACAGCACTGTCTCAAAAATCACAGCATGGCAAGCAGCATGCAACTTGAGGAACAAAATGTCCAAGGGACCGACCTCACAAAACACCAAGTCTCGCCAACTGCTCACTGCTGGTTTTCTCATCACTTATTGACAAGATACAGTTAACAGAAACCTGAATCAAGACAAGTTGCAGAGAATCCTGTATCTGGACATGCTAAGCTGTTCTTCTGCTAATGGAGAAAACCCTTGACATGTCGACACATGATTCAGAGCCTCTTTTGCATCTGTATTATTACACTTTCACCACAGGATCCAATGCATAATTGTAGCCATACATTCAAATTACATATGTTTGCATTGATATCTTCACTGATATTATTCTTCTACAGAGATTTTAATGTTGCAACAGCTGAATTCAGTCATTATCCTCAGATGCATGTTGCATTCTATAGTCTTTAGAAGCTGCATCATGCCTTTTTCTTCTTGGTCATCTTTTCAACATGGACAACACACTACAGTCATAAAGATTATTAATACAGAAAACAGTTCATGGTGTGCAAATATAATTTGCACATTTCTTTTAATTGCAAAAACAAAAAAAGCAAAATCATTTTCAACTTTTTTTTTTACAATGATGATTACTCTGTACAAGGCCTGAGTGCTTCTAGACATAGAGGGTTACAGAGTAAGAGACACAATTCATGCAGATATGTAGGGAAGATAACAGTTAACCTAGATTTCAATAGGCTAAGATTGTAGTGATTGGGGAAGTATCCTCTTGGGAGTTGGTTCCACAAAGTAGCGGCTCATGGGAAGAAGCTGCTTGAGTGGAACTTACATCTCACCAATGTAATACAAAGAGAATGAGGGTGGTTTGTTACAATGTGTATGGCATGGTGGGTTTTAGTTGTTAAGCTTAGAACTGGTGAAACCAAAAAATCTAGTTCATCTGAACACTTTCCATGATACAGGAGTTATTAAGAGAATAGAAAGAAATACAACTAAAATAATTTTATTTAATTCATTACATAATATTTTCCTAGTCATCAACTGGTTATCTAGCAAAATGTGATCAAATCCATGCATGGACATTTTCCTTTTTCTCCCACCATTTTACTGAATATTATTCTTACTGGCCCTTATCAGAGTTGACTATGAGGGTAACAGATTTTGGCTGCTGGATAGATAATGTAGTTATAGGAGAGTGATTTGACCAGATACTTACTTTCTTCTCTCTCAGCCATCATGGCATTCCAGTGAAGAAATATTTTGTCAAGATATTTGACAATAAGACAGAATATAGAGAAAAGTAGATTTATGCCTTTCTCAACATAACCAGTCTCATCCAAAATTCAAATTCTGCTTCCTGATTCAATTTTTCATGCTTGTATCTGCTGCACCATCGGCACCTCCTATTGGTTATAACTGTCACTATCTTTTCTGCTGCCCCTCCCAAAACTAATGTACACAGTATGAGGGGGAGCTATGCTGATGACATAGAATTGATCTTGAACAAAAATTCAACATCCTCTACCAATTGTACCAAGAAATAAAAATCAGGATAAATCTTAGCAAAAGAAAAACAATGATTTGGAATTGAAATGAAAGCAGTGATGACATGTTTTCTGATCAAAAAAAAAAATTCAGAATATGGAATTAATAAATACTAAACACTCCAAATACCTTGGTGTATGAATCAGTTACAACAAATTCAGTATAGGAGATAAGGAAATTGAACACAAAATAAGCTACACTCAAAGCTGTTTTGATCTTACAAAACAAGATACTACAAAACTAAAACATTAACCTAAACACTTTAGTCATATTTTTAAATTGATTTTGGTGTCATCCAGTCTTGATTTGACAAAACTTTCAGAAATATCTAAACTGTCAGTTGTATACAACTGCTTTCTCAGATCAATGGCTAAAAATGGCTTCAAACAAATGAAGCCTGGAAGTCTTAGTGTGAACCATCCTTCTTTGAACTGCATGAACTGGCACAAAGAAAGAACTGTACCAGATAACAGAAACCCCAACCCTTGAGGAGTTTCAACAACAGTGACAACTAAAATGGATAGCACATGTAACTCAAAGAGAAAATAATAGCATAATCAAGATGGTAATGTTCCACACTACTTCAAACAAAAGTTTAAGGAAGAAGACTCCATTAATACTGAAAAGAGAAATAACAGTTACTAGACTTGAAAATCCTGAAAATTGTTTTAATGGAAAGATTTTTAAAATTTCAACAAAAAATAGTACTGGCTACTCAGTCAGTGACTACCAAATGCTTCCTTATAAGGAAACAACTAATAGTACTATTACCATTTAAAGGAAAATCATAGTTCCTTCCAAGGAATGATGCATGAATGAATTTTTAGGGTTGCGCAGGTCAGAACCCACCCTCTCAACAGCTCCTCCAGGATGCAGTAGCAAGTTGAGGTGCAGGACAACTGATGGACAATTGGTCACAATAAATAGCCATAACAAGTTTGGTGCTACTATAGTTAGATATCTACTGAGACATTTGCAACCTACCAAAAATGAGAAATAACATCAAATCAGTTTACAAACATTAAAATCACTATCTGATGATTTTTTGCATAAAAATTGTTAATGATTTTTAATATATAATCAGTTCACTGTTCACTGCCTTTAACTCTAACCCTAACATATTTCATACTTCCAACAGTTGATAAATATCATACCATATTAGGAAATGAATAGTAGATATCATACTATAGTAGAAAATGTACGGTAGATATCATACTACCGTAGCACCAAAATCTCAATACAAAGAATGCACTTCTCATGCTTTGTAGCATGTATATGCCCAACTTGATTGAATTAATGGTTTTCCTTCTAGTCAAGAGCCCATTCTGCCATTTTAAAACCATAGCTGGGAGAAGAAGAGATGCTTTTATGCCTTTCCCAAAAGCATTAGTGTGAAAGTGAATGCAACAGACTAAACCCAAATTTGAACTTAACAGTTCCAATTTTTATTCTAATTGTCATTACACTACCTGCATATTCTTAAATACAACTTCTTATTTATGTGCCATGTCTCCAGACCTTCTTGTCCTTTGTAGCCCTAAGCAATATTTGTCCCCTTACTGCTCCTCCTAGTTCCTGTTCAGCCATCCATTGGCACAAACTTGTTAAGTTCTTTGCAGTTTCCCCCCTTTTGCCTTCAATATGTCCTTTGAGCATTGTTAAATTCTGAATGCTCTCTTTCCTCATTATCTGTCCCAGAAATTTCAAATATCTCTTTCATAACACATGCATTAATCTTTTGGGAATATTGTTATCATTGTTGTTTATTTGTAATATTTGTGTTGGCCTTTTCTCTGGCTGCCTTAGGTACATTTTGTAAAGAGCAGTCTTGCTCTTGTGCTTTCTGTGGACTATTTTATATTGTATTGGTAATTTTTGCTGATATATTGAAAGATAATAAATCATGAAGTTGGCACAATTACCACCACAGAATTGAATAAGTTAACAAAAATGACTAGAACAGTAAAATGAAAAAAATAAAAGAAAATTTTCCACAAATTTCACAGCATTACATTGTCTTTTTGATGCTTTGTGATAATCAAGTTCTGCTGTTTTTTTTTTATTATATTTTACTTTTAAGTTAATGATTGCCATTCAGTAAGCATTTCCACATACCTACACATTTATTCTGTTCTATATTGCAGTGAAGAAGCATGTTTACCAACTCCAGATTTTATAATCAAATTATACATACAAGGTAGACTAAAAATTTGCTTGACATTAATTGAATAAATATATAATTAAGATCAGCTGCTAACAAGAAATATATAAAAGCAGTATGTTTTATATTCAGATAATGTTTAAGTGTCCAAATGGCTACACATATGTGTGGGAGGAGAGAATATATAGTATTTAACCCTTAAATGATGGTCATCATCAACTGATGTCTCCTAAGTCAGCAGATATCATAATTAAACTTTGTCCACTGATATGAGTATCTTCATTTATAATCATATCTAAATGACTAATTGTCAACTCTAGAATTCATGAGTTTACATCATTCCTTAGAATATTTGCATGCAAATAAATCTGAAAGAACAAGCCAAAGACAGTGTTATATCTGTATGCATATTTTTTGAAGAAAAAAGATTTTAAAAAATAGTGACAACTTCATTCAAAGCCTGCACAACTCTGTGCATGGAATGCTTCAAAGAGTATCATATGGTTAAAAAACATTAAATTTATGAACCTAACATTTTTTTCATTTCACTTTTTTATTTTATAATCTAAAAGAGTTAAAATATAATTTTAAATATACTGTAATCCTTTGTGTATCGGATAGATTGCTGGGTACTATAAGATGCAGTTAAAAAGCATAGAAATTCCAGACTAAAAAGCTTATTTTCATTTATAAAACACATTTGATTTTGTTTACTTTTGGGATTCACAAGCATTATGAAACTGTAATAATGTCTTTTGAGGTATCTGACCACTAAATCGCCAATACACATTGAGAAAATAAAACAAAATTGGATAAATATTAACTTGTTTGTTTGGTTTTAATTTTTTGTGAAGCATTACTCTCGAAATTGTGTAATCCTGAAAAGGACTTCTTGTGAGGAATCCAGGTTATTTTTCTGTACTCATGGATATCCATGAAGGTCATCCTTGTCAAACCCTTCAAACTCATCTTCATTGTCAGATCCTTAGAACTGATTGAATTCTTTCTCTGTCAGATTGGATACAGATCTACATAGTAGGTAAAATCAGCAAAATTGTCATTGTTGCTTTCTTGTGGTACCACTGTTGACCTCTGTTTTGCATGAGTTTTTCATATAGGATGTTATCCAGTGTCATTGAGCTTGTTTGAGGTGCAGCATGTCTTGAAAGCTTTGACAATGATAGCAATGTCCAACTCTTCTCGGGCATTGACAATCCACTTACAGATGTCTTTAAGCTCTGGTTTTCTCATTCTGCCTCCTGATGTGTAGATGTCATTTAATTCCCTTTGTTGCAATACACTATTAGATAGATATTATCTCTCCGGTAAACAAATAAATCCAATTTGACCTGATTTGGGAAAAAATGAGATTGAGTTTTAAACTGAAGTATAAGATACATAACCTTTTTGCCATATACATACATTTAATTTCTAGAATGACTGCTTGACTCATTACTCACATTACGACACTTTGGACATAGGATTCAACACTGCATAGTAACTATTAGTTTCATGACTCACTGCAATCTTCAAACCTTCAGATCATTTGTAAAATAACAAATTTTATGTATGCAACCCGGTTTGTCCTACTACTGACAGTTTCATGTGTAGGAAACAATTTTCAGTCATTAGTAAGGAATAAGGGTTATACTAGTATTTTAAGTAAAGCAATAGAAATAGTGTAAAAAAAATATTGCAGCTTTGAAATCATAGAGCAGTAATAAACAAAGTAAAATTATTTTTGTCACCTTAGAAACTAAGTAACCAAATGATGCTTATCAATAAAATTTTAGTGATATTTCTATCTTTTCGTCAATGGCAAAGCCTTCACTATATACAAAATTTTTACAAATACAGTAAAATTTCTTCATTTGACGATGTGATATTTGCTTCATTATTGCTTAACTGAGTAACAAGAATATTGATAAAAGCTAAGAAATAAATTTGTCTCTTTGACTTGATAATGATATCTTCCATTTCCAACTGACAAGATTTCATTCTAACAGAATTTTCTTTTCAAATATCAGATAAAAACAAAATTGATTTCCTTAAGCATGTTTTCAATGCAATATCCACATCTGATTTCTTTCAACAAGATTTTTTCATACTTCTAACAAGAAATTCAATATTTAAAAAAAAATTTATAAAAAGGCATATTTATTGGATTCTATATTTTTATTTTATTTTATTTCTGGCTTTAACATGACACTTTCCTTAAGAGATTTCTACCCAACTAGGAAAAGTATTTATTCATATTCAACATTGATTAAACAAAATATCCTAATTTCCTAAGGTATTAATGATGTGAAATCTTTTGCAGTCATTTTATTGAATTTATAGTTTTTATTGTTAGCTTGTTAGTTTATCCTTTATGCAAACACAACCAGATTATCTAGGAATGCAAAGTTTGGGTTAATAACATAAGGAGAGAAAGATCAATCGAATGGCTATTTTTAAATCAAACATTTTATACTAGACATCTTCCAGTTTGTCTTTTTCTTATAGATAAAAAGGAAGCTAATGGAGATGTTTGAAAAGGGAGAAGAAATATATTGGTTTTCTCCACTCTCCAAGGTCTACTATATTCATTAGTATATCTTTGATATACCAACAGCATAACAAAATGGAAGGCAGGAAGAGAATAACCCAAAGAAATAAATTCCAAAAATGAAAACATTTTATATACAACATTGAAGTACACAAATATATATCATACTAAGATACGATGAATATATATACAGAGTGCAATGGATAAATTGTTATCTAAATTATGCAAAAATGAAAATAACACTGACATTTCATTTTAACAGATATATTTACCAAAATTACATAAAAATATCTTTAAATACTAAAGAGTAAATTTATTCAATAAAATTGCCATCAGCTCCAACCATGGCTTCCAGACGACTTCAGAATCTCCTGCATCTCTTCTGGACAGTCTCCTTGTTTAAGTTGGTGAATGCTGCCATAATCCTTGCCTTCAATTCATCTTTGGCATTACAAGGAGTTTTGTTGATCTCTTGCTCAACTGCACACAAGGGAGTTGCAGTCTGGGGTGTTAGGTGGCCAGATGTAAGAGGTGATGTGGTTGCAGAAATTGTCTGACAGCCATGACTGGATTCTCCTACTTGTGTGGCATTGTGCAGGGTCCTCTTGCCAGATATAGGTTCTTCCAGCAGCCACCCTCTTGACCTATGGCTACACTACCTCCTCAAGGCATGGTTTAGGTCTCCATGTTGAATCTCAGGCCCTGTAGGAAGATGAATGGAAGCATGACATTGCCATCACTAGTGATCACTCCAAACACCTTTGTAATCACCATTAGACTCATCCAACTCTTTCCGAATCCTCTGCACTATCCTCAAATTAACACCCAAACACTCTGAAATGTTCATATTGGTGCTTCTGGCAGGAATGCCAGGCAGTACAGCATGTCATTTCCAAATTTTTGGCAGAGTAAATTGTGTCATGCTACTCTTTTTCTCACAGACGGTGCTCAACTGACCCTTCCATACTGTGCAGTTGTCAAAATAAAAATCAAACCACTCATATGGGCAAAATTAAAATATGAAACGGCGACAATTTATCCATCGCACCCTGTGTGTGTGTGTGTGTGTATATATATATATATATATATATATATATATATAAACAAATTGTCTCACACAAAGAAATTAAAACACATAAAAAAGACAGGCAGTAATAAAAAGGATAAATAAAAGCAGGTCTTACTTACATCCTCAAGAGTGACACAGTACAGCCCTGGTGATATGTCTTAGGTTCCTGTATAAGGATACAGGGGTGGGGGTGATATATTTTACAATATGGTCACCCAAACTGCAACTGACTACTGCATCTCTTTCAGTAGTAAGCTAAGCTGCTACTGACTATCCTTATCAACAGACTGTCATGTAACTCTTGAGAAACCATTAAGACATCAATAAATGTGTTCTATCAAAAAGGAAATAATTGCCTTCAACATTCCTACAAAGCTTTATAAATTGTAGACATCTCATTTTAAAAGGTCATTCAATTTTTTTTTGTTTCTTTTTGGTTTTTAGTTTCAAGGAAATATTTTAAAGTAAATTTCTAGTTATTTTCTTAGTTTAATTTAAATTAAAAAAAGGAATTTTTTATTACAACATTACTCCTATCATCTAAAGTAATTAGGAAATAAATGCTCTTACAAAATATCATCCTATAAACTGCTAGGTCTGCTATATACATTGGATCCATACCAATTTGATATTGTTCTCATCATTGTCGTTATTGTAATAATAACAACAAAGATTAGAAAATTAGTTTGAACGTAAATAATATCATCGCATAAATTTAGGCAAAAATGATCAAATTGGTATGTACATGATGTGATGTACTAATGTACTAATAACAACAACAACAATGATGAACGTAAATATTTCATTTTACTTGAAATCAATGACAAATAGTTTTCCACATATTCACATGCCTTAACACACGGTCAATGTTCAGTTATTTAGACAAACTCATTGTTAATTATTTATGGATACCATAGCAAAAATGAAAATACAGGGTAACTAAAAATAATAGCAAACTGAGGATGAGATGAACCAATTTTTGCCTAAAAAGAAATGAAAAAAATGTTTTTGAAGACATAGTTGTATATAATTGTATGTCTTCACCCATATATCTGGAAATAATATTTGGAGCAAACATTACCTTTTATCATTAATAGATTGCCATATATATATATATATATATATATATATATATATATATATATATGTGTGTGTGTCAGGTGTCTGTCTTTGGTTTTAATTGATTCCAAAAGATTTTTACTATTTTTACACATATATGGAATCACAAATATTTTTCTCACTTTATGAATTTCTGTTAGCAAGTTTCATCAAACAGTTATGGTTGTGGGAACCATGAATTTCTCAGTTACCAATTTACTATTCTAATCAGGATGACAGTAGATAATGATTGACATTGCATTTAAATTTTTGAAGATCAAACTTGACTGGAAGGCAAGAAGCTTGAAGTGAGTTCCACAAGTGAGAAGTGCTGAAAAAGAAACTGTCAGCATAGAATACAGTTACATTTAGCAAATTCAACTGTAAAATGAAGTGACTCAGTTGCCAATCTAATACTCTGCTTAAATTCATAAAGTCTAGGTACCATAGCAAAGATCTCATTTCAACAATTACCATGAAAGTATTTATAGAAAAGGCACAGGTAAGCAACTTTATGGCAGTGGGAAAGTGACTGAAGCCAAGACGCCAGGTCAGGACCAGTAATATTGTTGGTGCTCCAATTTCTGTCCTAATAAAAGTTTTATCAATAGAAACATTGGCATGATTATCTGTATTGTCTGTTAGAAGGAGTAACTCTCTTCAATCGTTCCTGTTGACCAATAGAAGCCATACATCTTTTTCAATCTAGAAAGTTTTGAAAAATTCTTTATTAAAAAATGTCTTTTTAGATCCAGTTGTTTACCCAGTTTTTCTCTTATAATTGTTTATTATATTATGCTCACAATGAATCTAAAATTATTATTTTCAGTTGGACCAAATGTTTAGAAGTTTTAGATTCTGAAAAGATTGGTTAGTGACACTTTTTAATACATGTCCACTTTGTAAAGAAATAAGCAGTTTTAGTACGTGTGAAGAATTTGGAATTTTAATGAAAATTGAAATAAAAATGTATATCTTCTCTCCTAGCTATAGGTTAAATAGTAGGGTAGAGTGAGCTCTTTAGCCTTGGATGTTCTTTTATACTGAAGAAACCAAGAGGTTATGATGATAACCTCCATTTTTGATGTTTCTCAATGAAGGGAAATTCTTTTTTCTTTTTCATCCTTTATTATTTGTGTCCAATGAAATATAAGATTAAAATGAAGAATGGTCACTCACTTGACATTTATATTTGAAAGTTACTACAGTTAAGATTCTTTATTTATGTTTTCCTTTTATAAACCACAAAATAAAATGCTTGATGTTATCCATAAACAGAATAATTCAAATGATATTTTTCATTTTGCTTTCAATCAGCCATGTTTGTTCACCACTAACCTGCAATTTAATCTCCATGAATAACGAGACATAGAGACTAGAAAGAAACATGAAAGTAGTTTTACCAGAAAGTAAACCTTTTCTTAGTTAGAAATATACTTCAGCATTATATATATATATATATATAGAGAGAGAGAGAGATAGATCAGGGGTAAATAGAAACAATAATAAATATATGTAGATATTTATGCAATGCAAGTATTGCAGTTTTCCCATGTATGCTACAGAGAAGAAAGTGCATTAGACTAGCTGTCTCCAAACTTTTCAGTAGAAGGGACACATATATTTTACACATGTTTGAAGGCTAAAGGAAAAACAGTTTTATAAATGAACGTTTATAAATATAGTGGATGTGCATATGGTGTAGTGGTTATCAGCACAGAAATTGGGATTGGCATGATGAGAGTTCAAATTCCAGTTAAGGCTGTTACATTTTACTTTTGGAAAGGTATGAATCCATCTTTGTGCCAGTTAAGACTTAATAGTAGGGCAATCTAGACTCTCTAGCCTTAGGTGAAAACTAGTCTAACAAGTAAAACTCTGAATTCAAAACCGACCTGATTTTTTTTTGTAATCTGTCTGATATGATTCAGAAAAAAATAGAAATATGGCAAATATAAATCAACCAAATCTTTTGGTGTTGTATGTAGGTAGAAAAGGCCTGTGTGTGTTTTAATTCAGTATTTGAAATCCTGGTTTTACTTAGGTTCAAATATCAAACAGTGGTCACCTAACAAGCATAAACATAGGGAAACAGACTGAGGTAGGTATATATATATATATATATATATTACAATGAATCATTCATACAGAAAACAGATATAGAAGTTAATGATAAAATGGCGAGAATACATCTTCGCAAACAATTTACTAAGAGACATTAAACCCGAACCTGTAAATGAATGTTATGTATTAATGATTCATTGTAATGTAAATTGAACTGCACCACATACTTGATATATATATATATATATATATATATATATATATACACACACACACAATGTGCGATGGATAAATTGTCGTCTAAATTATGCAGAAATAAAAATAACACTAACATTTTGTTTTAGCAGATATATTTACCAAAAGTATCATGAAATAATAAAGAGTCAGTTTATTCAATAAAATTGACATTGGCTTCAACCACACCCTCCATGTGACTTCAGAATCTTTTCCAATTCTTACTGGGCAGTCTCCTTGTTTATGTTGGTGATTGCTGCCATATTCCTTGCCTTTAGATCATCTTTGGTGTTACAAGGAGTTTTGTTGGTTATTTGCTCAACTGCACCCCACACATAATAATCAAGGGAGTTGCAGTTTGGGGAATTAGGTGGCCTGATATAAGGGGTGATGTTGTTGCAGAAATTGTCTGACAGCCATGACTGAGTTTTCCTGCTTGTGTGGCATGGTACAGAGTCCTTTTGCCAGTCATAGGGTCTTCCAGCAGCCACCCTCTTGACCTAGGGCTGCACCACCTCCTCAAGGCACTCGATGTAGGCCTCCTTGTTGAGTATGGGGCCCAGTGGAAGATGAATGAAGGCATAATGTTGCAATCACTAGTGAACACTACAAACACCCGGCTGTTGACTGGATATATCACCCAACTCTTTCTGAATCCTCTGCACTGTCCTCAGATTGACACCCAAACACACTGAAATTTTCATGCTGGAGCATGCCGTTTCTAAATTTCTAGCAAAGTGAATTGTGTCATTGTGCTCTTTTCTCACAGATGGTTACCAACTGTCCCTATTATAATGTGCAGTCAACAAAATAAAAAACAAAGCACATGCATGAAATTAAAAATATAATGGCAACAATTTACTCATTGCTCCCTATATATATATATATATATATATATATATAGATATATAAAATAGAGAAGTTATTTATTCAACTTAGTGATGTGGAAAAGCTAAGAAATCTACAATTTTGTTCCTGATGTGCAACAATTTATTTAAAAATTGGAAAAAATACAGTAAACACACTTGTTTGTTTATATATTAGTGTTAATGACTTTTTTGTAAAATAATTGATTTCCTGTATCATAATTTGATGAATTTTTGTTAAAAAGTAATAAAGAATGGTTTAATTCAGTTTATTTTTTTATAAATGTCACAATAACACAAAATTTCTGAAATATAGTAGTACTATGACTTTATGGATCCTTCTAGAACTTTCTTGAGGGACTATATAACCATGAGAACTGGTTGGGTTGTTATTTAGATAAGGCAAATGGGAAAAGTGTGTTGTTTTTCTGATCAAATATTTTTTGTTTCAGAGTATGTAAGCTTCCTGACTGAGCAACACTGATTTATTTGCTGAAAGATATCCAAGTATTCATTTATAACCATAATGTCTCATAAAAAATTTGCTTCAACCACTGAAAGAAACAAGATCTGTATGAAAGATCTCATAAGATTTCAAAAAAAGAATTGTTCCACTAGAACAACAATCACTGGGAAACAAAAGCAGGTTACCACTCAAAATCCAAATTGCTGGTTGCTATCTGTTCCTTGGAGCATCCATCAAAGGAAGGGAAGAATGTATAAAGGAAATTGCTAAAGAATTAACAAGTTTATGTCAAAAGAAATTAAATTTCACAAATTTATCAACTTAAGCCATACAAGCAAAACTGGATCAAATGCTGAACATCTAAGATGCATGTGTGAAACAAGGAAAATATGATCCACTGAATTAAATTTTTGGCATCACAAAAAAAAATATTGAATGGCTGTGTAGTGAGGATAGGCAGTTATATCATCTTCAAACTGACAAAAACTACAATGCAGATGATTATCAGAAGCTATGCAGCAGCTCACAGGCTCACAAAAAGCATTAACCACTGTAAAAATGTTTTAGAATCCAGAACCATTGAGACTGGAAATTCCCAGAACAAATCAGTGTGCAGAATGAGAAATCAAGCGCCTTCAAAACCTTTATGGTGCCTATGAAAAGAACAAGAAAGTTCAGCTTACATTTATTTTGTCTAACAAAATGGAATAATTGTATATTATGCTATAAATATACTAAATATTCAACATTCTTTTTCTAATTATATATGCAAGTTTGCAGTTTTTCTTTATTTACAAGATTGTATATTATAAAACTGTTAAATATGTTAAAAATACATAAGTACAATCCAATTACATAATTTAAAATAAATTAATACTTTTTCCTTGCTTTTGAATAAAAGTTCATAAATTTTGACACAAGAATATGGGGTTACCTAAAAGTTATAACCCTATTATATATACAGGGTGAGACAGATGGGATGAACATTTTTGCAAAATTCATAACATCATTAATTTTAGCTTCAAAAATTTTTTTATTGACAGTGTGTTCATATTGAATTAGCATTTGACAAAATCAAGTGTGGAAAACAACATCCCTCGTGTGGTGTCCCTTTCATTGATGCATTTCTGAGGGCATTCTTGGAAGTTGACCTCCACTCTTTCCAGCATTGCTCTGTTTATTTGGGTGATTTCTATGCAAATAGCTTCCTTCAAATTGTCTAATGTACAGGGCTTATGCTCATACACACATGCCTTGAGGTTTCTCCACAAGAAATAATCACACATGGAAAAATCCGGGGGCCAAGGAGTGTCAGCAAAACTGGAAATGAGGCAGTCACTGGAGAAAGGGCAAAGAATGTCCATTGATGGTCTGACGATGTGGGCCGTTGCCCCATCCTGCTGAAACCACACACATTGGGTAGGAATAACCTTTTCATTGTAATTCGGTTACAAAGGAATTGTTTATCATCTTGATGTAACAGAATTTCCATTATGGTCTTCAAAAACGTAAGGACCAATGATGCCAGCTTTTCCAACAGTACACCAAACTGTCACTTTTGGGCTGTGCAATGGTCTTACATGCAGTTCTCTTGAAGAGCCCAGTAATGACAATTCTGTTGATTCACCATGCCATTGAGATGAAAATGAGCTTCATCACTCATTAAGAAAATGAGGTTGTCATTTACCTCTAAAATTGCTTCCATCTTTTTTTTTTCTTTTTTTTTTACAGTAAGGTTCCCCCTGTATAAGGCCCGGAGGCTACAATGTAGACGGTTACATTAAGGGATAGTTTATATGAATAGGAGGGAAAGGTAATGGTTCAGACTCCTTGACCTTTTCCTAAACTCCTGCCCTGATAAATCCTTATCAAAAGTTTTACTAGGCATGTCAGACCATCCCCTAGTCAGTGTCCAGACTGATGCTAAACCTAAGGCAACTCCGGATTTACTGTACCATAGAACAATTTTTTGCTATGAGAAGGCAGACTGGGACAGCTTTTGATCCTACATGATGAAAGCTCCCCTCCCAACCTTCTTCAAGCATGCTGCCTGAAAAACTGTTGCCGTTGTCACTGATTGGATCCTTTCTGGAATGGTGAGTTTTATGCCTGCAAAAAATTCTAGCAAAAACAAAACAGTCAACATTGGTTCACCCCTGAATGCCCTACAGCCATAACTCACTGAAACCATTACTTCAATATCTATTACAAGGCGTGGTATAGTTCAACCCTCACTGCATTTAGAACTGCCTGCATTCGCTGCAAAAAAAGGTTCTAGAAAACACCAAGTGCAGTTACACATGAGCAATCCAGACCAAGGTTGAATAGAAACAAATTGGATCCCATGAATTCTGGAAGATCACCAACCAAATCATTAACATAAAGTGGCTGTGCCTACAATTACAAATAGCCCTGAGGTTGTATCTTCCTTGACAGATAAGGCGAACCTCTTCACCTCCATCTTTGCCTTTAAGTCAATGTTAGATGACAATGACCATCCCCCCTCCCCAAGTTCCCAGATCTCAGATCTCATTGAGCACAATCTCAGTATTATTTCCATCACAGCATGAAAAGTCTTGACTTATCAAAGGCCTTGACCCTAAGAAAGCCACTAGTCCAGATAATATGATGAGTGTGAGGTTAAGCTACTGTATGTAGTTCCCCGATCTCAACTGTTGCCCAATGACCAATTTGTGGGAATGGAAATGCAGTTCTTTATGCAAAATATGTCTTGCTGAACGATTATTGATGCCAAGTTCAGTAGCATGCCTCCAAGCAGAGTGATTCAGACTGCACAGAAAAGCTTGTCTGATACATTCCACATTTTCTGGGGTAAGTGCTATTTGTGGGGCCCCCACCACTATTCTATTCATTAGTGTACTTCGTGTACAATGTGCATGAACCCAACATAAGATTGTTTATGAGTGGGAACAATCTGATTTTGATGAATGTTGAATTGGTGATGAAACTCACACTGAACTGCTCTAACAGACTTGTTATTCTTCAGAAAACTGTCATAGGTGAACACATGGTGCTCTGTTGTCCATGGCACCATGGCTTCAACTGAAAAAAGAAAACTGTTAAGACACCACAGACTAAATGGTACCTGTCAGACATATGTCCTCCCCCCTCATTTTCTGAAGCCATAGTAACAGTAGTGTATCAAGATGGCCAAACCTCTTCAGACATTGTTTGAATTTAGAGTTTTCCTTCTTCTAGACTGATTGTTAGAGAGGCTAGTGTATTAATCTCTAGCATTTGTGTGAAAGGGAGCATAATGACCTTGGCTGGAATTTGAACATGTCAATACCACTTTCTGCACTGATAGCCACCACACTATGCACAGATAGAACTAAAAAACTACAGAAAATGTATGTGCTTTGTTGTTGGTAGAATAATGAATAGAAAAAAATGGTTTCAACATAAGCAGCAATATGAACTCAAAACTCAAAAAAATAACAATAAAAAGTTAATACATCTAGTAGAAAAATATTGTACGGTATTTATCATGCAGAGTGACTAGCAATCCCCAAATTCTAGCGTTATGAGAACTTTCTGCTTTCGCCATAAATCTTGAGATGCTCTTTCAACTGCATGGATAACTTTAAAACAGAATATTTTAGTAAAAAATAAAGCAGCTTTCTGCAATGTTAAGAGCATCATTTAGGGGAGATTTTTTAGTCGTTTGTTTACTATAAACATTGTGTTTTTCGTCAGAATTGTGATCAATCTAATATTAAGTCAATGCAAAGATAGAGCAAAACAATGAGAAATACTCAGTATGTGTTTAAAAAAAAATTAGAACTGAAAACAAAATATGTATTAGTCACCTGTTGTAACCTAGAAAAGGTTATTGAAAAAGGGATAACCAAAACGGAGGTTGGAAATGAAAATGGTAATCTTTATGATATCAGCAAAATACAATACTCGCCAACCACATGAAGTAGGTAAACCACTGCTAGTGGTGAACTAAGACAGCATATTACCCCCACTAACATGTGTCCAATGTATTTATGAGGATTGGGACATATCCACTAGTGTTCATATATACAGTATATAACATCACCCATGCAACCTGATTTGCACCAAATTGTCTTGTACCAAATAGATAACTACTAAATCAATTATGAGCATTGTTAGCTGTTTTTCTCTTAACTCTTAAACAAAACCTTGTTGTTCAATTTTTTTAATCTAAGCAGTATTCCTAACCTCTTTGCACAAACTCCTAATCTTTGATGCGATGATCAGAATATTTGTTATTCTGTCATGGGATACTGATTAGTGTGCTTGACTAGCAAACCATTTCTGTTATAATGAGTGATTTTCACTGGGTGCCCCATACTTATGGTTTATGACAGACTAAAATAAACTTATTAAATACCTATTATCACAATGTTTTGGCCAACAAGTTTCATGACCATTCTTGAGAGTATGTTACAATCAGTAATCTTTGTACATTTAATTTTTTAATGTTATCTCCTTAATAGAATTTCCTTTCTCTCACTGTTTACAGTGGAAAAGTAAATATTCAGATTTTTTCTATGTGCCATGTCCCTTCAAAAAGCAAAATGATCATGGCTCTCCACAACTTCCTGTCCCTTGTAGCTCATTTGTTTTTTTGCCATCACTCACACCTCTAGTTCTGCCATCTATTCACATAGTCTACTTTCCCTGAATTTGTGATGTTTTGTGATGGTGACTGATGCATGTTCAATGTTTTTATTGAATATATTTGTTGGTGTTATTATATAATGAAAAATGTATGTAGAATATTTTAGTTGGTGTTATGATCCTTAACCTGGCCATTTTGGGGGGATGCATCCCATATTTATTTAAGGGACTTTTAATTTTTCTCTCAATAATAATTTATTAGCTAAGCTCCATATCTGAATAACATTTGATCTAAACATGACTAATTACAATGAGTTTTGTTATGACTAATTTTCTGCTTAGTACTATCTTTTCAGCCATCTTAAAAAATAGGCCCATATTCTTTTTTGGTAAATATTTTTTATCAAAAACATCTTTGTGAGTGTTTAACCTTGCTTTTGAGCTAATCTACTGTTATTTGAGTGAACTGCAATACAATGGCATTCAATTTTTTTTCTTTTTTTCTTACTATTAAAAATTTTATATTTTTTCTTGTTTTGAGTAATATTTTACCCAGATTCATGTTAATAATCATTACAACAGTGATACAACTGAAATAATAACAATTTTCTTAAAAACTGGCCTCTTTCTTGGCTAGTAATCAAATTTTTGCCCAGCTGATCCTCAAAAATACATAAATTGGGAAAAAATGCCTGAAACCATATTCAGCAGATTAATATCTTAAAAAATTGGTAGCCACTATATTCTGAAGATAGATCCACAAAAATTGTTTGTACATCCAATCTATGCACGGAGGTCTCACCATTACAACCATAAATATAAGTACAAATGTCAACAAATCCATTTATATAACATTATAAAAGATTTATTTCCCAAAAATGAAGAAAAAAGTAAGTATTCAATAACAATTTATAAAAAGAGTTAACTAATACTACTGGAGAATGTAAAATTCTAGGTAATTGGTTCTAAACCAGTGGTTCCTAAAGTGGGGTGCATGCCCCACAGAGGGAGAAGACAATTTTTTTCTAATGAGTCTGTGAGTATGAGTGTATGCATGAGTTAATACATATGATGCTTATACAGTATGTATGCATAAAAATATTTGTGTGTATGTATGTACATGTGTAATTATATATATATATATATATATATATATATATATATATATATATATATATATATATATTAGTAACACAATATTTTTATAAATATTGTAAAATCCTAAAATTAAATAATACTATTGCATATGTTGACTCTCAAGTTCTTAAGGAAAGTTAAGTTAATGGCCTTTTAGACTTCCTCCACATGAATAGGATTTCACATTTTAATAATAAGAATGATATGTCACAGGGGGAGGGCCATCAGGATTTTAGAGATGCTTAGGTGGGGCATGCCAAAAAAGGTTGGGAACTAATGTTCTAAACAGTTGTAGCTTATTTTAGAATATTCTAAGTAGTAGTTAACATGGTATGGTGTATCAGTTGACCATTATCTGTCATCACACTAGCAATCATAACCTAAAAATCTAAGGAAGATTCTACAGATATCAGAGGTACCTTAGTTAGTCTTTATCATAAAGGTTACAGAGCCATTAGTAAAGAGCTGCAACTTCATTTGTGCACCAATGGTTTGATAGTTTACAAGTGGAACTAATATGACTTGACAGTGAATTGTTTTCAATCTGGTGCCCATGGAAAGATTTCCAGCTGTACTCCAAGAATGGTAATGAAGCAGCTGAGGATTACTTGAAAAGACATGGTAGAAGATCTATGAGCATCAGGAACACCAGCCAGCCAACATAGCTTGCCATCTTGTAGAGCATGAAAACTTATATTTCTGAACAATCACATGTCGAGGCACATCTGAAATTTGCTAAGGAGTATTTATGTAAAGCTGTTTCAACTTGAAGGCACACTGCAAATTATGTGCAATTTCTCATCTTCAGCATGGCTGCTTGTTTCTGAGCATGCCCATCTGGCTTATTTGTGGTTCTTCAACACCCACAGAGCCAACCTGTGATTTATACTGCAACTATCTTACCGTAGTTACTTTTCTAATATATGTCCAACCAGGGATATATATGGTTTTGAATTTTGAGTTTTTCCTTCTACTAGACTGATTGCCAACCAATCTACCCTGCTATTTAACCCATAGCTGGAGGAAGAAGATGGATTCATACTTTTTCCAAGTGAAAGTGAAAGTAATGATCTTAAGCAGAATTTGAACAGCTTGCTGAATTCTTATTTCAAACTTCTAGTGATATACTGACTGGAATAATATTCTTTAGTCTGATCAAACCAAGGTACTGTTATTTAGCCTCAGTTCATATTGACACTTTTGGTGAGAGAAGAATGAAGTATTCATGAAGAACAGCTGAAATATGAAGGTAGCAATGTAGTTGTATGGAGTTATTTTTTATATGTTAAGACAGCTTCACATAATGGAAGAATGAATAGAACCTTGTAATGAACAACAACATCCTTACATTAGTCTTGTCTTTAAAAATGAAGCACAATTAGGTGTTTCAGCAAGACAACGATCTTAAACATATTGATAATGCAAGAAAACAGTGGATTGAAAATAAGAAAATCAACCTATTGATGTGTCTCAGTCAGTTCCCTTATCTAAACCCAATGGAAGATTTGTGTCCATGCTTATCAACCTACAAATTTGAATGACCTAAAAAATATCTGCAAGGTGAAGTGGTCCTAAATACCAGCAGAAGAGAGTTTAAAGCAAATGGCTACTTATTTAAAGCAAATGGAAGCTGTCATTGTGAACAAAGTCAATTCCCCCAAAGTATTAGGATCTGTTTGATTCTGCTTTGTGCAAGGTATTGAATACATTTTTTTCCTAAATCTTTTAAAATTTTATATATATATATGAAAATTTTGCTCATATTTACTTTTGTAAAATTGAAATGTATATGTGGTACATGTTTGTGGTAAATAATTATTATACATGTTGGTGATTAATGTAATAACTGCTTTTGATAGCATATATTAAATATTTATTTTCCCGACTATATAATACAAAGAACCTGAATTTTGCACAAGTAGCCAGAATGGTGCATTGCAACCAGAGATAATCAATTAAGCTATCAAAAAATGCAAAAACAAATAACTGGGTGATAATAATTTTAAATAATACTGTCTTCATTTGCACTTAACTAAAAAAAAATTTAAAAAAACGTGTGATAACTATTAACTGCTAGTTATTGAATACTATCCCTTATTTATTCCTTTATTTGCATATGAATAAAAATTGGGTGTATAAAATATATTTTCCTGTAATAACTCCGACTATCATCTCTAAGCTGGATCTCCTCAAATCTTGTGAACTTGATGGTATCCCTGTAATAGTCCTTAAGAAATGTGCTCCTGAACTGGCTCCTGTTCTCTCTAAACTTTACAATAAGTACTATGCTGATTCTTGTTTTCCTGCTTGTTGGAAATCCTCTTCTGTAGTCACAGTTTTTAAGAACTCAGACAAACCATCTGATTCTTTTAACTATCAACCTATTAGCCTTCTACTTCTTTTTGGCAAATTCTAGAGGCTCTAATAAACTCTGAATTTGTTAAGCATCTCACCTCACAGGGCCTTCTTTCAGATAAACAGTATGACTTTTGTTTCTCTAGGCCAACTGCTGATGTATTAACGATTATTGCTGAAAGAGTCTATCAAGCTTTAGATAAGAATGGTGAAACACTAGCTGTTGCTTTGGATTTCTTGAAGGCATTTAACAGGGTTTGGCATACTGGTCTTCTTCACAAGTTTAAAGGTTATGGTATTTCTGGAAAAATATTTTAACTGATTCAGTCTTTCTTATCAAATCATGAAATGAAAATTGTCTTGAATGGCCGCTCTTCTTGCTCTTTTTGCATTAATTGGACCTACATTGTTCCTTACTTTCATCAATGACCTTCCTGCGGGCATCATATTTCAACTCAGTATTTCTGCTGATGAAAGAACTATTTACTCCTGTTTTAATAGTAAATCTGATTAGTTTGATAAGAACAAATTGGCAGCTGATCTAAAAAATGACCTACCCTACATTCAGTTGTTAAGTGGGACAAGGATTGGTTTGTTAATTTTAATGCCCCCCCCCCCCCAAATTAAACTGCTCTCTGTTAACCATAATCTTTCCGCCTTCTATCAGCATGGCTAATGCTAACCTCCAGGAGAGTGACTCATTGTGCCTTCTCTGGTTAATTTTTTCTGCTGACATGAAGTGGAAAGATTATATTGAATCAATTGCTAGGACTGCTGCTAGGAAATTTGGTTTACTGTGTCATGCTAGACAATTTCTTTTGCTCAAATATTTATAAGGCTACCATTCAACCATGCTTAGGATATTGCAGCCACATATGGTCTGGTGCTCCTGCTATATATTTAGAGATACTTGATAGATTCTAAAGAAGAAACTGCAATGTCACTGGTCCTGACCTGGCATCTCAGCTTCAGTTCATTTCTCACTGCCATAATGTAACTTCCTTGTGATTTTTATATGAATACTTTCATGGTAATTATTCTGATGAACTCTCCTCTATGGTATCCAGACTCTATGAATTCAAGAACAGTACTAGATTGGCAGCAAGATCACACCATTTTTGCAGTTGAAATGGCCAGATGTGACCATAAGTTCTATGCTAACAGTTTCTTTTCTTGCATTTCTCACTTGTGAATTTCTCTTCCAGCTTCTTGCTTTGATCTTCAAAAATTTTAAATGCAATGCCAGTCATTATCTTCTGTCTTCTTAATTTCTGTTCTTTATTATTCAACTCAACATCTTTGAGGGAACAAATTCAATGATACTCATGTTTTTCTATCTGAAATTTTTTTCTTAAAGGATTACTCAACAAGCTGTGAGTTTTAACTGAGAATTGTTTAACGCACACCCCAGTGTTGGTCCACAATCTTCTTCAGACCACTGTGGTTACCATCTAGCTGACTCTGCCATATTGTGTTTTTTCTTATCTCAGAGGGTGGGAGATCACTGATGAAGCAAACTGAAGTTACAGGTAGGGGGCTACACAAAAAAAAAATGATTCTTTGGAATAAAGAATTAATTCAGGTTAAAAATGTAATAACAATTTAGTTTATATATGATTTGTATCCAGCAGTTTTAACTCCACCCACTACCATTATAAACAAATGACACTGGTATCCCCTGTTGAAGTTTGATGCTTGTGTTAGTAGCAATTTAAATTTCTAACCTCAACCTTTTTCTAAAATTCCATTTTCTCAAAATATGTTTATTCAAGTAATTTTCCAAATTTGGGTTGTCTAACCCACTTTTGAGAATGATCAAAGGAATCAAGCTGTCCCTTAACTCCAATGCCCTTCACGTCTCATCTCACACCATCAATCTATACAGGTGGTGCTAATCTTTCTCTCTTCCACTTTCTCAGCATCTAAACTCAGCACACTCCAAGGGCCAACACATTGTTCCTGTGATGAGCCCAAACTTTCAGAATGCCTAGGCAAAAAGGGATATTCCAATAATTAATCTTTCTTCATCAGCTTGTCTCATGCTGTGATTTTCCAAAGCCAGGGACTTGTTTGGAGTTCATCCAGATAACCCCCTGCTCTGCCAGTCTGAAGAATTGTCATGGGTAGGAAAGAAGATGAAAGAAAAATATCCTCAATCTCTTTAGTGATATAAAAAGTTATCTTTCCACTGTTTATACATTTTCTCAGTGTGCACAACCTTTTTATGCCCACAGTCACTCCAAAATAGTAATTAATTTTTCTTTATCACTTGTATCTAAAGGAATCCAAATTATTGTTGGATATAAAAAATTTTCTTGACAAATGTCATAGAATTTAAATTAATGAACCTATCTATTTTTGTAGGGATACTTTTCTTCTAAGTGACTGATTCAAACTAGATGGTTTTTCCTGGCTTATTGTCCAGAACGATCTTTAAGTGTTATTTCAGGGACTATCCAGGTTTCTTTATCGACAACATATGTTTTTCTGTTTGACATCTTTGAGGATACATTAATGTTCTCTTTCTCATTGGTGGAAATGGGGAAGGATGGGTAGTCTTGGTTTTGCTCAATCTTACTGAATTCTGTCCAGTTAAATTTGGGTTCATTTCTCCTTAGAACCACTCAGGAGTTCACTATCTTTCTGTGAACTTCACCAATTATTATCCATTTAGTAGACGCTTTCCTCTTTCTTTCCTTTTTTGTTTGATTAACCCCCGAGATACCAATGTCATAATTGTTCCTGTTAAGGAGGCAAAAAAATACTGTGCAATAGTCAAACATTAAAAGAAGTTGAGAAAAATCAGAAAACTTCTATATACTGTGTCGCTTAAGGATGTTGCCAACTATGGCTCTGCACAATTTCCTGTCCTTTATAGCTCTTCATAAATTTTGTCTTTTTGTTATCTTTCCTAAACCTTGCTCTATCATCGATTTACTCAAGCTCCCTGGGTAGGTTATATGGTTGTTTACCTCTGTCCCACTTGCCTTCAGTAAGTCCTGGCAGTATCTTATTTTCCAAGCCCCCTTTCCTCATTATGTGCCTTAGAACTTTCAACTAACTCTTTTTAATGTTAAATATAACTGTACTTTTGGTTTTCATTTTCTCTATAACTGTGTTGCTGGTTATATATTCGGTCCATTGTATTCTCAGTATCCTTCTGCAGAACCAAATTTCTGTTGCTTTATGTCTCTTCTTCATCAGCAAAGAGATGGTCCATCATTTACTGCCATATAGGAGGACCGATAACAGTTCTATACTTTTTTCCTTGTTTCTAGCAAATTTATTTTTTGTTTCTTAATACTTTGCTTAGCTTTCAGAAGGCATCTTTCACTAGCTCAATGTGCCTTTGGATTTTAGTGCTGCACTTTCCATCCTCTGTTAAAACATTTCCTAAATATTTAATTTGCTGTACCTGTTTAATTTACGTATCCTCAATTTGTAATTTGCATGTTGGATTGTTCCTTTTACTGACAACCATGCATTCACTCTTCTTGCAATTGATGTTTAGTCCTTTCTTCTCGCTTTCTTTCACTACCTTCTGTGGGAGTTCTTGTAGTTACTTTTCTATGTCTGCTATCAACACTATGTCAACTGCATATCTTATGTTGTTAAGATTGTTGCCACCAATAATGAATCCTGGTAAGACTTCTAATTCACACAGAATCACCTCACTGCATAGGTTGAATAAGCCCAATGAGAAGATGCACCCCTTTCTAGTTTTGCATATTTGCTGAATTCATTTTCTATCTGCATACAGGCAGTTTTCTGCCAGTATAGGTTCTGGATTATTCTAATATCCTTCCTAAATACATCAAAGTTACCTAGCAGTTCCAACAGTTTTTTGTAATGTACTTTATCAAGTGCTTTTGCATAATCAATAAAACACATATGTACACATCCTTCTTCATTTGTATTGCACTTTTTGATATTCTGAGTATAAATATTACATTTCTTGTTCCAGTGTCTTTAATGAACATACAGTTCTTGTCCTATTTCCAGTTTGATTCTGCTGCATGCTCTATTCATCATAATTTAGATGATATGTTTTGTTATATGGCTCATTAGGCTGATAATTGGAGATCACACTCATTTGCACCTGGCTACTTATGCAGTACGATGAAAATGGATTTACTTAGTTCTTCCAGTATATCACCACTGTTATATATTTCATTTATTATGTTTATAATCTTGTCAATGTCAAAATCATCTGTCTGCCAGCATTTCTACCTTAATTCCATCTGGTCCTGCTGCTTTGTTTCTGTTTAGTTTGACCAGTACTGATTTCATTTCAGATTTTAATATTTCTGGTCCTTCGGTATTTGTGCATATTACCAGTTGTTCTCTTTTGCCATGGAAGAGTTCTCCGATATATTCACTTCATCTCTAAAGTATTTTTTCTTTTTTTAATATCAGTCTCTCATCCTTGGATTTTATACATCCTGCTAATGGGCATGACTTTTGTCCTGTTATTACTCTATTATTTATTATTTTACACACATACTGGGATAGAAAACAAAAAAGATGAGAATATGAGTCCAAATAATTCATAGTATAATAAGAATGTATGCAGTGTACATGCCATAGAACACAAAACAAGACATTAAAATCTATTTGTTTTATATTTATTTTTATAGTATGGACACAAGATTAAACAGCCTTTAATAGTTCCCAATAAAGAAACATTTTTCTCTGAGCTCTTTTCAAGGTTAACTTGAATCACTTGAGGTTCTGGAAGATCCTGCAAAAGAATGTTGTTGGTTATATCAATTTTATGAGAACAATGCAGCCAAATATGTTCAAAGGGAGATAATTAATTGACAGAATTCAAATACCCTTAGGGGATTCATCAACTTCAAGGCTTTACAGTTGTACAATTAATCATTTGCTCATGGCTTAAAAGCATGAAAAGTGCTAACATGCAGAAATCTTTTTTTAAAAATGTACAAAGAAACAAATATTAAAATAGAAGAGATAAAACTCGAAAAAATTATGAAAATAAATAGTGACTAAATAAAAAGCACACTATTACATATGTTGTATAGGCAAAGATGTTCTAAACATTTCAAATGAAAGGAGAAAGTAACCAAATTGTATCTAATTTTTGTGCTGGGTTATGTTTATCATGGAGAAGTAATTTAAGATTGCTGTTCTGTAAAGAGAACTGGTAAGAAAACAGTTAAGTTTCTGAACCAAGAAAGCTCTAAAAATCATTGTATGTACCTACTACCAAATGTACACATTCAGTCACTTAAGAATCCATGCATATCTGTATTGGGTTTTTTATATGCTTCAATAAACACCAATATGCAGGTGCAAATCTTGCATGTATAGGTAAACTATTACATTTTTAGGACAGCTAGTGCTGCACAACACAAAGTTCAATGTGCCTTCAAGGTAGAATCTCCAGAATATATGATGAAGCCAGTTTTGTAGATATGAAAGTTTATGCCAAAAGAGAAACCGTAGAAAGTTACATTTGAAAAAGCATCTATAATAAGGAAAAATTGAGTGGAGTAGAATAACTCACACAAGCTCTTCCAAAAGAAATAAAAAACAAGAAAAAAATATCACAAGTTTGTTATTTAAAATATATATAAGTTCACATACATACCTAATATATATATATATATATATATATATATATATATATATATATAGATCTTTAACGGTAAATTCCATTCTAATAGTTTCTTCTCTTGCACTTCTTACCTGTGAAATTCTCTTCCAGTTTCTTTCTTTCCAGTCAACTCAAAAATTTAAATGTAATTTCAGTTGTTATTTTCTGACTCCTTGAGTCCCATCCTTTTATTGTCCTTTCTTTTTCATTAACATTTTCTCAGTTTTCTTTCACTCTCACTTCCCTTGCATCTTAGTGGCTTTATCACCTTAGTTGGGGTGAAATGTTTAAAAAAGAAATATCTGTTATAAGATCAAATGAAGGTATAAGAATATTACAATGCACCAGTCTTCAAAATAAGGAGAAGCAGTCTATTTGATTGCCTTGAAAATCAGCATTTGAAATTTTGATATTTATCTGCATTCAAACACTAACCATTCACATTAATGAAGAATACATGACTATATGAAACATCAAACAGGTGCAGATTTGTGTCTGCAATGGATTCTCTTGTTAGCATGTGCTATCTGTTAAAAAAAAAAAAAAGCCAATCTTTTCATATTTGATAATACAGAAAGTTATCTTGCCTTTCTGGTTGAAATTCATGTTAACAATTCAGTGCCTTAACATTATCATCTGGTCAGTTAATTCAAATCTTGCCTAATTGAATTAATTTCTAGGTTCATGAACAACTGATGGGAAAGTTGGGAACAGAAAAAGAAAAGAAACATATAATGAAGCTGCAAATGATCTGGTAGTATTATAAGGTATTTGTGGAATCTTCCACGACAGCCAGTTTACCCTCCGCTGTGAAATGCACTCTTCTTGTTATGAATGGATGCTTGTTGATTACCCTGTTGGTAAAATCATAACAAGAATAGTGCATTTCACAGCGGAGGGTAAACTGGCTGTCGTGGAAGATTCCACATACTGCCGGGGGATGCAATGTGTTAATGGTTAGAATGCTTGACTTCAGGGTCATCATCTAATGAAGATTTTATCAGTAATACAGCCATTATTTTCACTGTAGATTGTGTATGATATTATAAGCTCCTTGCTTGATATAATTTTTAAAGTGACAACAACCAACTTGTGCACTTTTTGTCAATGTAATCAATGGATGTATTTTTTTTAAACATTTCTCACCAAGCAAGGCAATAAAGCCACTAAGACACAAGGATTGCGTGTTTGAGAATATGACAAAAAATACATTAAAATGCAAAAACAAAAAATGAACAAATTAAGACAGAAGATAGCAATTGACATTGCATTTAAAGTTTTGAAGATCAAAGCAAGAAGCAAAAAGAGAGTTCCACAAGCAAGATGTGTGAGAGAAGAAACTGTTAGCATAGAACTTACAGTTACATCTAAGCATTTCAACTGTAAGATGATGAGACCTTGCTGCCAATCTAGTATCACGCTTAAATTCATAAAGTCTAGGTATCAAAGAAGTAAGCACATCAGAACAATTACCATGAAAATATTTATAGAAAAGGCACAGGGATACTACATTACAGCAGTGAAAAACTGACTGAAGCTGAAAATGCCAGGTCATGACCAATAACATTGCAGATTTTTCATTGGATTTTATCAAAAATCTCTAAATACATATCAGAAGCACTGCCCTCAATATTCAATAAATCTTAAAGAAAAATATGCACCCTCCAGCCTGATCCTCGATACACTTTGTTTCCAAGAGGTCTAAAGCAAGTCAGATCTAACAACGGTTTCCCCCTGCTCAGGGGTGCAGATTTGAATCATACTGAAACGCATATATTTTCTTTAATAAGATTTCTCAAATATTCAGACCAGTTGACGAAAATAAATAATATATATTTTAATAAATAAATGGAGCATCTACTGAAATATAGATATCCACTAAAAATAGCATTTTACTGGCTTATATATATATATATATATATATATATATATAACCTGTACCTATTTGCCTTTTGACCCTTAGTTTTATTTAATCAAAACTTGCTTGAATGTACAAGTCTCATGGGACAATGTAGAGATGTGCAAAAGACATTGTCATTTAGTCTCATATGATGAGCAACATGCTAAAATAGTTATAACAAGTACATATATATATATATATATATATATATATAAAATCTAATATATCAAATAAGAACACTACACTTATGAAATTATGTTTTTAGTAAATTCTTACTGCTGCTTTTTCTCTTATGTTTTCTTGCTTCTGTAAACCGTTTTAGTAGTGGTACTAGTAATATCGGATCGTCCACTTCTCACAGCAACCACCCGCTGTGACTGAAGTCGAGGTGGAATAAAAAGAGCAAATCTATGATTTCTTTCTTGGGCCTAAATGACAGTTTCAATTAGAAACACCATATCAGTTCTTTCATGTGCCAACAAGTTTATTTTATTTCATTTTTTCCCGTCTCAGTAACACTGATTGACAATTGTTATTATCACAAAAACGGCGAAGTTACCACTTTCGGCAGAGAATTTCTTCGTGCAAACCTGTCCCTGCTGCGATTCAACAACACAACATGGTCTCAGATGTTGAGGTTCACAGGTCAGATGAATTTGTTTATTTTTCCAATATGGGTGTGGCCGAAGTAGGTATTTTTAGACGGAACCACTTTTAAACGTTCACTTACTTTGTTTTACTTTTAGTTTTACTCAACTGTGTCTTAGTCTTGAATAATCTTTTCTTGAGTGTATTCAATTTTTTTTTAAAAAAAAAAGATAAATTTCTTCATCTTTTTTAATATTTTTAAAAGTAAAACTACCACAAAAAAAGTCTTATTTATTTCATTTTTTTATCGATCGATGAAATGTAGCTTTAATTTAAATTTTTTAAGATCCATTGACCATTTTATCCTGCTTTTTAGTTTTTACCTTCTAAAAATTATTGGGGTGAAAAACACCAGCTTTTTCAGAAAATTAAAAGAAGGATATTGTTTTTAAAAAAAAGTAAAACGCTATTTTTTTTTTCCGGAGTAAAAACATGTCTCATTTTAATTCCAAATTCTAGCTCAGTTAACGTTTGTTTAAATTATTAAAAATATTTTTTAAAAAAAAATTTTCCAATTGAAAGTCAAATTTTTTTTTAAGATTTCATTTCATTTGCCGTTCTTTTTTCAAAATCACTCTTTAAAAAAAATTATTTTAAATGTAATGACTAACTAAAAAAGTTGAATTTTGTTTAAATGTATCTTGTTTTGACTTTTGAAATTCTCATTTAATTCGGAATTATTTTTAATAATTCTGTATTAAATTAGAATTTTTAACTGGTTCCTATGCAAATCCGATTTAAAAAAATATATTTGCAGATAATTTGCGGAATATGAAATTTAAAGTAGAGAAACAGTTGGCAGGAATTTGATTTTTTTTATTTGTTAATATTAATCTTTTAAAATTAATTTAACATCAAGTAACTGTTGACTGTTGAGTGAGTGTTGATAAATTCGAAATTAGCTGTTTTTTAATTTTATTTTTTTATTTTTGATAAGTGCAACTTTCCTTACTCTGTCTTGTAAAAAGTATTTTTAGAAAAAGCTATGGAAATATTTCCACCGAATCTGTCAGCAACTGTAGCATTCTCAAAAAACAAACAATTAGAGAAATTTGTTAAAATGTATGTGGTGGTGACAATCTTGGACACATGAGACATTATGGATTAAAAAAAGTGACCTGAAGTTTTTACAATGATGTTGAACGGTAGAGGACTAATCATCAATCTCAACGATCTATATTTCTTTTAAAGTAAGTTGTTTGTAAGTATTCTTGACTTGTTATTCAATTCCAATATTACGCATTTAGAAATTTGTTGAAATATTCCTCTGAAAAACCTAAATAAATGCTATATACTATTGTGTGTGTAGGGGGTAAATTTATGATAAAGTGGGGGAGTACTCCTACGACACGTTTCATCACTTTTAAACGCATCATAACGTAGGAGATTTGTTTCCATTTTTGTCATTCATTTACTCAGACAAGTTTATATATCAGACTAATACTATCATAACTTCCATTTATCTGAAGATCATACATTCATGTGTGAAACTGACAGTCAACATGCAGTGTTTATCCCTATGTCCACAAACACTCTTTCTCTGATATTGAACACTATTTCCTGATAAATATATACCAAATTTTAAAGTGTGTGTGTGTGTGTGTGTGCATTATATATATATATTATATATATATATATATATATATATATATATATATATCCAGTTTTGAAGATGGCTTAAGGAGTGAAACTGACAGTCGCTATGCAGTGTTGATTCCTATGTCCACACTGCCTATAGCAACAAATACTCTATCTCTGATATTGAATACTCTTTCCCAATAAATATAGCAAATTTTAAATATATAGGTTTTAAAATTGTGTGAGGGGGTGAAACTGACAGTCACTAATGTTAATTCCTATATTTACAGTTTATCTCTACAAATGCTTTATTTATAATATTAAAGCACTATTCACCAATAAATATAGCAAATTTTAAGCAATATATTTATATATCTTTAATTTGAAACTGAAGGGATCCAACCAACAAACAAAAGTAGCTTGGTCAAGGTTCTATCCTTTAAACATCACTTTTCCCTTATACTTCATTAGTCCAGTAAGATGTCTCTGTCAGAGACCAAAAAAATCAACAATTGGAGGGTGGATCACCTACATACATACAAAATACTCAACCTTCTAATTTGAAATATAGTTTCTTGGATTTTACATGTTTTTTTTTCTTCACTTGATTAATTGTATGCTCCACTAATTTGTATAGCAAGAAAAAGAGTTAAAAATATGAGATAAATTTAGTGAATTTTTTTATTTGCCCATTTAGGCAAATAAAAAACGTCTCTTTTTGTTTACCAATGCGTGTTGATAATTTATTCAAATTTACAATCTGAATAAAATCTCTTTTTAAGGTTTTTTTTTTAATTATTATTTAGTAATTATTTTCAGCATCAGAACATTATATCTTTTCATCATTAATTGCTTATTAAGCCGACTTTAGTAAAAATACCTGGAAAAAAAAAAAAAAAAACTAAGAATTTCATAGCAAAAAAAAAATTGAGGTAAGATCTTAAAGAAAAAAAATGCTCCTGAGAATGTTTATAGATGTAAAGGATTTTGATTTGATTCCTCAAGGAATTATTTAAAAGGAAATTATTTTTAATGTCCTTGTAAGTTTCATATTATGTGTAACAAATTTAACAATCATTACAGAATCAGCGAATTAAAAATTATATCAAAATTTGCTTGATAATTTTTAAAAAACAAATATAATAGCTCTCTGATATTACAATTCCTTTTTCTCAAAGACATGCAAATCTCCAGAAAACTTTGTAGACCTTGTACAAGTTTTGACTGCAGTGAAACTATTTGATGAATTATTTGAATTAGTCACATATAACAGCCATGTTTGCTGGTCTTTCTCAGGTAGACCATATTTATTTACCTCCCCATGAGCACAGAATATAACACAAGCCTGCTTTTTTACCCCCTTTACCATTTACCAGAGACATTTTAGTGCAATGGAGAGATGTTGCTTGGGAGATGGATCTCCAAGATTTTGGCTTTTCTGGTCACACGTTACATTCAAGAATATTTGAGTATATTTATCTATTGTTATAAATTTAAGCATCATTATTATATACTTTGCTATTTGCATCAACATACTACTCTTGGTTGTGATACTAACAGTGTCTTGGCCATTGTGCTTCAGGTGTCCGTCTTTGTACACACTAATCAGAAAAAGACTAGTGAGCATAGTAGCCTAAATATTGTATAACATTTGAGGGAATTGAACTTGTATTCCCTTTTTAAAAGAATATGGCTTTGATTCCTACCGAAGCCTTTATTCTTTTTTTTTTAAGGTAGTTTCTAAGATTAAAAAGGGAATTTTTTTTTCTGCCAAGAATCATATTTTCTTTAATAAAACTTGTTTGATCTTTAGGTCAGTAGATATTAATTTCACTGTTTAAAAAACAAAGATGCCTTCTCTGACATGTGTATAAGAATTAAATCCCGTATATATTTTTCAACCAATAAAATCCCATCAGGTTTGTTTGATAAACAATAATTACTAGGTCAAATACTGACAAAATATTTGCTGACATAGTTGTAGGCCTACTACCTGTTATTTTTGGACCATTTAGAAAATAACACTCCTTTCACCACTCCTACACATTCAAGAAAAGGGATTTTCACAAGCCAGTATGAAATTATTTTCTAACTAATTCACAAAAGTTCACACTTCTATGTGAAATTAGATTTTTGATCCCCCTTAAGGATATAAAAATAGAAGCATACTGCTTCTCAGGGTTCAAAACAATTTTGAAGGCGTGTTTGATCTACATATGTGTACACATGCACACAATGGAAGAGATGAGCCAGTAGCTGCTGACTAAGGCCTGGTCTACAAACTTCACTACAATAAAAATTGAACATTTTATTGTTATTTTATATTTCTGAAAAGAATATATGAATGTTATCTCAACTGACATTCTTCTACTTTTCCTTCAAAAAATAACCTTTTTTATGTTTCATTTAAAAGATGTTGTTAAATGTTTGGAATACTGACACTCAGAAAAAATCAAAAACCTCAGTAGATGGATCCCAACATGTGCAACCACTCTAAATATAGAATTTATAAGAATAAGGAATAAGTAATTTACTTACTTAAGAAATATTGTTGGATTAAGAACGTCCATTAATTGCTTTAAAATTTAGGAATTATGTAATGGTCTTAGAAAATATTTCAATTTATATTTGCACTTCAGTAATCTGTATATTTACATTATTATATTAGTACATGTGTGCATAGGCAGGCATTTAAATTAATAAAATCATCCACTGTGCTTATTTTTTTAAACCAAGTAAACAAGTATAACTATAGAAAGAACAGTTGAGTTATTATTAATAAATTGAATACAGTCTGTAAATTAAAGTATGCTTGTCTTGCAAGTCACTGGAGTGAATCATCACTGGATTCTCTGAACATTTGATTTTATCTTTTAAGCAAAACAAATTTAAGTAAAAATTGAAAGTGTATGAGATTAAAATAGTGACTATTGCCTTGCAGTTCATATCTCAGTCAATGATTGAAAGTAAATTTGATCAAGTAGCAAATAGGTGTTACAGGTTGAAATGGACAAGACTGCTGTTGGTCACCAGTTACTTCTTGTGTTACTTCTTTTTATGGCTGAGGTGGAAAACTTTTAAATGAAATGAATTCAGCATGTTCAAAAGAGTCAAATAAAACATTTATATACTTATGAGAGTGTTGTTAATGTCCACCTATTTTGGTTGTAAATAAGATGGCTGGGCCTGCCAGTTGTGGGAAGAAGAAAACCCAGAGAAGTTCTGTTGTTTTTGCTGCTATATTCTGGAGTGAAAGGTGGAATAAAAGGTTGTGTCTATTCTTTTATCATACTTGACAGCTCCATATAGCAGTCATCTTGGCAGAGAAGGTGAAGTTAGTCCCTACAATCCTGCAAGACATCATTCCTTTCTTTGTTTCTACTATTATATAATGTAATGGGAAGTGGGAGAGGTCTAGTTCTGTACGAGTAAAGGAACAGATAAGAGAGCAGAGAAGTATGTTTAAAGATCAGTGTTGATAAGAGGCATGGAGATCACATAATCTTTCCCTGTTTATGTTATAATAATTAGAGAAACTGATTTATCAAGATAATCAAATTGAGTAAATAAATCAATTTACAAAAACACATGTAATATGTTATCTAAAAGCTTGGGGAATTTCAACATGAAAAAAATGTACTTTAATACCTAATCTGCATGTTCATTATCTCCTTTGAAGTAGTTACCTTGGGCATATATACAGCAGTCTCACAAAGCCTATATTGATTTTTTCTTCTTTTTCTTGAATATATAGACTCTCTGTGGAGTATAAAGCTATAGCCAAATCATGTTATGTGGCACTGCTCTAGTTTCAGTAGCATGTACTGTTTACAGTTAATAACCAGTTTTGAATTCAGAGTTGTCCTTCTCTCAGACTGGCTGGCAACCAAGAGAAAAGATCCCAGTCTGAACTACTGTCGGAGTTAGCTCCTCAGTTCTTTAATCCTTCAACAGGGGTCTCTCTCCCCTGACTATAAATACTGGCTGACCCTTCTCTCTCTCTCTTTTTCGACTTAGGCCTTGGGCCGCTACCTCATGCGGAGGTGAGGTAAAATCTCTCTTTTTCCACTTAGGCCAATATGTGAACTCTCACAGATACAGCGTTTCCCAAATTCCGGGAACGTGCTAAGAACAATACACGTACGTACGAACACTTACAACACAACACACACATAATTTCTCCATACAAACTCTATGTAACAGCCCATGTCTTTGTTTAACTTGTTTTGTTATTAATATATATTTGTTTACCCATATATATCGGTCTTGTTTGTTTTCTTTGTCTTGTTTGGACTTAATTAAAGTCTGACATTCCCATGTAGCTGGACCGGCCAGCAGGAAATTTTAACCTTCTGATATCTCTTCACATCTTCACCCCCAGTGGTCTGCTACACTACTATTTAAGCCATTACAATGAGTAGAAGAAATGGATTCATAACTTTTCAAGAGTATTTGTGTGAAAGATAATGCAGTGACCAGAATTTGAACTATGATCACCTATTCCACTTTCCACGCTGATAACTGCTATGTTACACACATCCAATATGATTCTGGTGGATATTGTTCAAATCCTCTAGTTGTCTCTTATAAGTAACCCTTAAAACAGTTGGAGAGATACATTTTGATTTGTTTATCTTCTATTAGTGTAAGAAAATAAGTTATAAGTACTAAGTTAATTTTAAAAAATGCTTTACTCACAGGGATTTTTTTAATTCTAGATTCTAATATCAGTGCCATTCATTTTGATTAACTCATTTAAAAACTTTGTTTTTAAATATTTTTCCTCATTATTTCTGTTTTATTTTCAATTGCTGATCTTTATTTATCACACACAAACATAAGAAATATTATTTTATGATTTGTTTTTAAATAGACATGAAACTATACAAAACTGGTTTACTTTACAATTAGATGATGATGTTTTATTTGTGATTGTGCCTTATATAAGAAAATTTCTCTCAAAATCAAAAGCCAGAATTTGGCAGATTGCTTACTTGCATCCATAAAATAACAATTATGTACAGTGGTCCCATTTTGAAATGGCTTCTCCTATAAATAACCAACATGTGTATTTAACTGCTTATATTTGGATTGAATGACTGTATGGTCATTCTGCTTATCAACAGTGGAGACTCTCACCCTCACTTTTTCTGAGCAGTGAAAGATTTCCAAATCCAGTGGATATATAAATTGAGTTGAAGAAAGTGAAACCTTTAAAATATTTTATTTTTTTATTGCTTTTATAAATTTTCCATAAAATATTTTTTCTTGCCCATTACCTTTAAAAAGAGACAAGTTTTATTATAAAACAGTGGCATAGCCAAATATACATGAAAATAATTTATTCAAACTTTTTACCTACAGAAATGGAAGTGGGTGCACATTATATATATGTATATAGGAAGAAATACAGTTTTAAGGTGTACTATATTTATGGGATAAAGTGCTCAATATCAGAGATAGAGCATATGTAAATATAAAGTGAACATTGAAGTCAGCACTCAGAGGCAACAGGCTGTTTCATGCTAGACGCAATCAGCAGCCTGACGATTGCATCTAGCATGAAACAGCCTGTCGCCTCTGAGTGTTGACTTCAATGTTCACTTTTATATTTATATATGTATATATATATACAGTAAATACAGGGTGCGAAGGATAAATTGTCGTCCAAATTATGTAAAAAAAAAAAAATTAAAATAACACTGACATCTCATTTTAACAGATATATTTACCAAAATTGCACAAAAATATACTGAAATACTAGAGTAAATTTATTCAATAAAATCGCCATTGCCTTCAACCATGACCTCCAGACTTCGGAATCTCCTGCAACACTTCTGGACAGTCTCCTTGTTTAAGTTGGTGAATGCTGCCATAATCCTTGCCTTCAGTTCATCTTTGGTGTTACAGCATTTTGTTGATCTGTCTGTCAGTTGCACCCAACACATAATAATCAAGGGGTTTGCAGTCTGGAGAGTGGCTAGATGTAAGGGGTGATATGGTCACAGAAATTGTCTGATAGCCATGACTGGGTTCTCCTGCTTGTGTGGCATGGTGCAGAGTCCTGTTGCCAGACATAGGGTCTTCCAGCAACCACCCTCTTGATCCATGGCAGCACTACCTCCTCAAGGCACTTGATGTAAGCATCTATGTTGAGTCTGAGGGCCTCACCAACAAATTTCGGGAGTTCTATTCTTATCAGAATGATCAGAGTGAGTTTTCTGAACTACAATATCTTTGTAATCACCATTGAACTCATCCAATTTTTTCTGAGTCCTCTGAACTGTCCTCAAATTGACACCCAAACACTCTGAAATATTTGTACTGGAGTTTTCATTGCAAATGCCAAGCAGTACAGCATGTCATTTCCAACTTTCTGGCAGAGGGAATTGTGTCATGGTGGTCTTTTTCTCATAGACAGTGCCCAACTGACCCAACTATACTGTGCAGTCAACAAAATCAAAAACAAAGAATGCACATGTGTGAAATTAAAAATATAAAACAGCGACAATTTACCCATCGCATCCTGTATGTTGGTTTATATATAATTTATGCGTTCACCAATGCTATTCAGATTAAATACTTTCACACCTGAAAAATCATAATCATGATATTTCCGTCTAGAAGCAAGGATCACAGTTTATCTGATTCTCTGCAGGTATTATATTAAGCTAGCTTTCCCTAAGCAATTAGATTTGGGGGATATAAGCATTATTTTTCATTTATTTAGTGCTTAATACCATCCCAAATGTTAAGATGATGTAATGGTTACTGATAAAGAAAATGGAATCACTGAGCTAAGTTCAAGTGGGTGTTATATTCATATCACACTCATGGTCTTGGGATAGGCTTGAATTTATCTCTTCTCCTTCTCACTATAGATTAAATATCAGGACAGATTCAGTTCTCTAGTCTTAGGTGTCAAACAGTCCAGGAGAAGGAATCTCTCAATCCAAACCTGTTGGGTGTAAACTTGCTGCGAAATGCAAGAATTGTATTCTTAACAGTTCACTGCAGCTCCTCCTCTGTTAGCTCTCTGGGACACCATCTTGCCACTGGATCCTGAAGGGGATGTCAAGAGGGTGGGTTTGGATCTATGTGACTTCTTATTTGCTTAAAAATAAACCACCAACGGTGTTCTTGAACTATCATCATCTCTTGGGATGGATAGAAATAAAATTACATTGAAAGTGAATTAACTCCACCCCCTCACACACACACGATGTTAATTCAAAAAGGTCTCCTTTAAAATGCAGATGAAAAATTTACTCCAGATGTCTGGTGTATGAGATGCACCATGGTTAAGAGACCATAGAATGAAGGTTAATGTCTCTGTTTAAAGTTGATATTCATGTTTTCATGCAATACATTCAAATGTCAAATAGCCAGAGAAAACTGAAGATCACTAAGATTTTGAAAAGACAGACAATTGAAAAACTGTAATAAATAACTATGACTATGGTTGATTTACAAACAAAATTTGCAAACAGCTTATGGGAAGTGGCCAATTTCTTTGTTTATTATTTAAAATGAATGGAGTGTCATATTATATCATTATATTAATATATTTTTCTCTCTGAAGCAAATTCTGCAGTCAGTCATTTTAGCTCTGTTTGAGGTTATACTTAACATTTCATTCTCTCTCACACATATGCGTGTAGGTATGAGTATCTACCAGAGAAATTTCAGTGCACATAATTCAGTAGTAAATATTAATCACAAAGACTGAACATTATAATGTGAAAATTCACCTAATAAGTACCTCAGATCACTGACATTGATCCACATTTGTACCTGATCAATCTTTTGTTTTTGTTGACTGGTTAACTTCTTGACTAGACTGAATAATACATTAGAATCAGCTTCAAATATAGTTTAAGAACTTAGACAACAGTTTGTTTAACAAATACCTTAATCATCAAAATAATGGATTTAAAAAAAGAAATTATAGATACTGATATCAATATCATTCATAATTTCAATATTTTTCTTTCTTGTACTGTCAGTTATTGTTTTTTCATTTATATATTGGAAGACTTAAATTTGAAAATTGCTATTTTCAAGAACTGCTCTCAGACTTCAAACACAAAATAAATTACTTCACAATGAGGCAATTAGAAAAATAAATAATACTAGGCATATCTTTTGAATACAAGGTATGGCTGATATTAATTACCTTATTCAAGCTAATGTTTTAATCTTTAATTGTAGATGAATAATCTGGTTACGTCTTTCATGTTCAAAATGAAATGTATGTAATATATCAGTGAATATTGTGTTCAAATGAAAATGCCTGAATAAGAACCAAATAAAGCTTGATATAGTAAGCTAATTTAGAAAATCAATTTTTGGAAGAAAATGCAAGCTGCTGTTGAATTTACTCACCTCTTTTTAATATATGAAATGAAATCAATGCAAGGATCTCAGTCATTATAAATCTCAATAATTTGATTTCTATGACTTGAAGTTTCCAAGTCAGCATGCAATTTCTTTTGAGGAGAATTTGTTTTTTATAAAATAAATTAAAAGTTGTTCTGATGTAGAATTTCTTTAAAAATGTTTCAAAGTATTTTTAAAGATATTTGTAATGACTGCAACAAAATTTTAGCCATCTTTTAACAAGAGAATTTACAAAAACTATCAAAACATTAACCTAAAAACTCAAGATATGTACTTAAATAGACTCATCAGATCAAAGCTTTCATATGGATGTCATGCATGGCACCAAACTCATTCAGAAATATCTAAACTCTCAGTTGTATACAACCACTTTCTAAGAAAAATTGTTAAAAATGGCTTTGAGTGAATAAAGCCTGCAAGCCTTAGTAAGGACCATTTTTCTTCAAAACACAAGGACTTGTTCTACAGAATCACAAAGAACTGTACCAAATAAATGAAACAATATCCTTTGATGGCTTTCAACAGCAGCAACAACTAAAATTCATAGTACTTGTAACTTGAAGCGAAATCAAGATGTGGACATTCTACACTACTTAGATAAAAGGTTAGAAAGGAATCTTCCATTAATACTGGAATAAGTTACTGAACTTGAGAAATTTAATTTCCTGAAAAAACTGTTTTAATAATAAAATCTTATAAATTTCAACTGATTCTAGCATGTTCAGTTAATGAATGCTAAAAGTTTCCTTATCAGGAAATGGCTAAAAATAACATTAAATTATGTAAAATTTATTTATATCACACTATCTTGCACCGAGACAACTATTTAGTGAGTCTGTGATGCAGATATATCTTGAAGGAATTATAAACCAGTCTTTGTCACTTTTCTGTTTATCTTTACTATCAAACTGAAAATAACTGAAATTAGTCTATATAAATGAATCTGCAGCTCCATCAATAGAAAATGTTCTCAGAGTGTTAATAGAAATTGATGGATCTCTAAAAACGAATCACAGAGCCTATATATTTTATGTTAGTTCAATAAAACAAACGTGCAAGCCTTTGTCAGTTGTCGCATTCAGTGAGCAGAAAAGAGATTGCCTTTATGTCCTCCTTTTTATAGTCCAAATTAGAATGACACCTACTGGCTTTCTTGGCAAACAAGATGGGGTAATCTCCATATATTAGCCTCTTAGATTTATAGTTGGGAAACTTACTCACACTTTAATTTAATACACTTCTTCTATATGCTGTTTCTTTTCAAGACTTAGGTGATCATGTCTCTCCACAACTTCCTATCCTTTGTAGCTCTTAGTAAGGTTAGGGTTGATTCTAAGTATAAGTGCCCTTTCTGATTCCATTTTCCTTAAAACTTCCTCTTTGCTCACAGTACTTAATATTTCCATGTATCTATTCTTGAAGATACTTTGAAAATCTGAAGAAAAAGTTTAATGAGGTAGAAATTCTAAAACTCAATAAGTCTCTTTGTTGGATAAAAGCCAATGCTTTCATTAATATTCTGTTGAAAACAGAACGAATGATTTCTCTTGTGTATTTTTGAAAAGACAAAGTTGAATGAATGGTGCTTATCATCAGAGTCATAGTAATGGTTTGGAAGCAAAGTGACATATCTTGGTTGGAAGCAATTTTCAAAATGATCAACCTTAGAATTAGTTGCACTTTCTTTTATATACATACCCCCAAATAAATATTACTTACACCATTTTCCAATGGAGATATATATGTGCAATTCAAATATATATATATATATATATATATATATATACACACACACACACATACACACAATCTTTTATATATATAAATACATAGAGAGAAGAGAGAGAGAGGAGATAGTGTAAGGAGACAAGGATTGATGAAAAATGCGTGTGCACACACAAGAACAAAAACAACCTAACACCAATAATAAGAGCATCCCAACTGGCACAAATTAATTACATCACACTTAATATATATAAGAATAATGAAAAATGGGGAAAATGGCAGTCAATTTCTGAAACCTCCTGAAGAGTGAACTGAGGAATGACAAAAAACTTCATTTTTGAAAATCTAGATTCAAGATACTGAATATAACATCAATCAGCTAAGTGCCAAACTTTATTTGTATTAATCATATATATATATATATATATATATATATATATACAGAAAAAGAGTATGCTGAAGTTCTGGGATTGACCCAATTCCAAAAATCAGTATTTTGATATTATTATCCTTAAAATACTGCTTTTGGGTCAGAGCAAGAACTTTTCAGCATCTCCTTGTATGTATGTGTGCATATATATATATATATATATATAATTGTGTTTTTGTGAAGTACTCCCTATCTAATATATGTTTCATTAAAAATGATTGACAAGGTACTTCTATTAAGTCTTTTTTTATTCTTTTGTGAGAACAAGTAATTTATTTTTTTAATATATTGTATGTAGGAAACATCTAAAATGAATATTCCTTGTGAGTGCTTTCAGGTAATTAGCCATTTTCAAAGATTTGGGTTATGCTGTTTCAAATGGTGTACAGGTTGCTGAAGTCTATACATCATTTTAATTCCTACAAAAAAAATCTCTTGTAAAAGCACAAGAAAAATAAATAAAAAATCTTAACAGGAACACCTAGTCAGTCCTTTTTAATGAAACACGCATTCAAATAAATAAATATATATATATATATGAAGAAATATAGTCTTAAGGAGTGCTATATTTATGGGATAAAGTGCTCATTATCAGAGATAGAGCGTGTAAATATAAAAGTGAACATTGAAGTCAACACTTCGAGGCTCTAGGTGTTGACTTCAATGTTCACTTTTATATTACATATATATATATATATATATATATATATATATAGCAAGATTTGAATCAGTATTAGGGAGTAGTTGAAGCTGATTAACTTGTATAGAAGGAGTTCAACATTAATGCATGTAATCCTTTTGGTTAAATTTTGCAATCACTATTCATCTCGAGGTCCTAGACAAAATCCAGAGATGGATATGCGACATGGTTGGTCTTGATCTGGCATTCCATCTGCAGTCGCTATCTCACAGACATTCTGTGGCTTATCTCTGTCTTTTCTACAAGTACTTTCATGGCAACTGCTCTGATGAACTACTTTCACTGGCTCCCAAACTGTATGAATTTAAGCGTGCTACTAAGTTGGCATCTTGGTCCCACCCTTTCACTGTCAAAACGGTTCAATATAGCCATCTCTTCTACTCCAATAGCTTCTTATTTCACACCTCCTGTCTTGCCTGATAGCTATTATCTTCAAATATTTAAATGTAATGTCAATTAACATCTGATGCTTTGACCTTGATCCCTGTTTTTCTCTTTATCCTTTTCCCAAACACTCCGCTTTACTCTTACTTTCACTCTTTGTCACCCCTTGCATGCTAGTGGCACTCTTGCTTTGCTTGGGGTGATTTGCTTAAAAAAAATATTACACAGATATACTCATTATATATATATATATATACACACACATAAGGATTAGCAGAGTTAATGTTGAACTCCTTCCATATGTTGATCAGACACACCTACTCTCTAATACTGATTGGAATCTTGGCCATGTTCACTGCTGTTGCATGCTATAAATATTGGTCTGCCACTTTGAAGTTGTTTCAGAGAAAGCTAATTGAGAAATATGGGAATTAATTCCATAAGGGTAGCTATGGAATGCATCGAGAGTCACTTCATTGTTTGATTGAAGATCATAAAAATGTATAACAAATCTTAGTGTAGCCTGGATGTTTATCATGTATGTAACTTTATTTCTCAGCAGAGAAGCTATATAGCAATCAGAGGATAATAAATTAACTGATTGATCCAGTATATATATATATATATATATATATATATATATATATATCCTATCATGATATTCACTGGAGATATTTATACTTAAACTTTATTTACACTCTGGAATCTTTCAGATTCCAATGTTTTCTATTTATTTTCTTGTGATACCTCATATTCTATATTCCTTATGGATTTGGGATTTACTCTCTCCCCAACAAATTTATAACTAGCAAAAGCCAAAAAATATTCGTTCTTCATCATGAAACCATAAATTGTTACTTTATCTTTATGGAAGACTCTGTCAATACAAACAGAAGAAACTAACATTTCATGAATCTAATAGATGTTTATATACAAAGAAAATATCCTTATCATTATATCATGTGATTAAAATAACTGAAAACTTTTACAAGTAACTTTTTAAGCAGTGAGAGTGGGGGGGGGATAAGCATCATTTTGGTTGGCTATTATCTTTAAATAATTTTTTATCTCCCACTCACTACCCTGAAGTTGAAAATGATGCCTATTGAGTTTCATGACTGTAATATGTTGATTTTATTTGTCAGAAATGTCCCTGGCAAACTGACAGATAACTTCAGTTAACTTTCTTCACCTTCAAAGGCCCAAAACAAGGAATACCATTTGATTGAGTCTGCCATGTCTTTTCTGATATTTTGACTAACTTGTTCAGGTGTTAGAGCAGTATCTTATACTTGGTTTATTTTTATTTAGTGTTATGTTGAAGTGTTAAAGTTTCTACAAAGATTTGATTATATGTCTCTATTAGTGTATGTATAATGTCTCATATTATTTGTTGCCTTTGAGAAATATCATACAAAACAAATAAATGAAAAGCATATATAGATTTCTGTAACAAAATATATTTAATAACAATTAAGAAAGGGAAAAGCCATGCTAAAAGAAATAACATCTAAAAATTAGTATATAGTCCAGACTTGGACTATATACTAAACAGGGCAAACAATAACTTAGCAGTATGAAAAAATGCAAAAAATGAGATATCCGTAAACACGGACAGTGGAACAAGAATAATGTATCCTGTAGATAAAACAAAGGGTTCAGTTCAAAATTTCTTGAAGGTTATCTGGATTGACAGACATTAGAAGACCTGAAGGTATAACAGTCAAAATAAAACCAAGATGAAGACAGTCTGAATGTAAATAATTATAATATATTTGAAAGAAGATCAAAGGAAAAATACAAATAGACTTATTTCTAAGTAATGACTAAATAAATATCAACATGAATTTGCTATACAACCCACAATAAAAGATAAAAAATAAAATAGGTCTGAATATTGGACACATATTTTTATTTGATGTGATGATACATTTGGGGCAAAATAACTAGAAAATTATTCAGTTTTACATATTCATCTCCTGTGCAGAAATTTAAAGAGGCAAAAACACAAAATAAGGATACAAGACTGAATAGTGAGCAGTAATAATAACTAAAAAAAAACAAGATCTTTTGTGGGACAGAGGTATAAGAACAATCTACCCCATAGATTAAATAAAAGTTTCAGTTTGAAATTCTCAAAAGGCTACTCAGGAAGATAGCCACCTAAAGAATGCCAGAGAGTATAATGATCAAAACATTGTAATAATAACAATAAAGATGAGAACAATAGTTTAAATATAAATAAGAATACGAAACATACTTCATTTAACTCTTGATATGCAGATTAGATTAACTTTTGTCATTACAAACATAATCTCTGTAAGAATTTTGGTACTCCTGATACTCTGGTGGACATCTGTCTGATGGCCTTTATATAGGATGCACAGACATCAACACTTCAGTAAAGTTTTGCCAAAAAGTTTCTGAAATTTGTTCTTTGTGAATTCTAACTTATTTCAGATTATTTTAGAACTTATCTAATTCATATATGGGGGTGAAAAAGGTTCAGTATAAAATGTATAAATTTTATTGCTTGAAACACAATAGCCATTATATAGGGATCTTTCAAGTCACTATGAAATTGCTTTAAACACAATACAGGGATATTTTAGGTCACTATAAATAGTAGTAAAATGATGGAAAATTACTAGTTACTAACCTAGTAGTAGCTTCTGTTTCCATTGTAGTCCAAATTCTAAACTCTAAATGATTATAGTCAGCATTGAATGCTAATTATTATTTCTTTTTTTTTTTTTTTTTACTATCCTTCACCTAATACAAGACTTAAGGGCCACTCAGGGTAGAGGGGTAATACATGAAATCACTGTAAGGGTGTACAAGGAATGAGTAAAAGTTGCATATTATGATATGTATGATAAATAATAAATGATGAGATTAAGATTATAGCAAATGGGGAAGCATTCTTTCAGGAGTCTATTTCATAAGGCAACAGTTCTGGGGAAGAAGCTCTCTGTGGAACTTCCTTCTTACCAATGGAATACAAAGGGAATGATGAGCTGATTCAATGTATGTCGTCTCAGCAGTTCTTAGCTGTGAAAGTCTGAACTGGTGAAACATTTGTAATTATAACTGTGTGCAGTGCTACTTAAAAGTTTGAAGGATTTTATCATGAAAAAAAACTTAGCCTAGCATCAACTCCCCAATGTTTCTTTTGAAGTATCTCACCTCTTGTTTTCATACTGGCTCATTGAGTACTACATTTGGCTTGTGTGTTATTCAAATTTCACAAACATTTGAGTACCACCTGATTTATGGTATCTATATATTGCATCAATATTATAAAGACAGAATATCTAGATACATTCAAGTGTGCTTCAACATGTTATAATGGTTAGCAAGCTTATCTTGCTAGATTAATTACAACTGAGTAGTGAGTTTGATCCACACTGAATGCTCTATTTATAAGGCCTTATGCTACATCTAAGCTATGCTTTATAAACCACTATATTGCAATGGGTGGGTAATTCAATTGTAGCAAACCACTCTCATTCCCTTCATATTCCATTGGTGAAATAGGAGTTCCACTTGAGCAACATCTTTCCACAAGTGCTGCTTTGTGGAACCAACACCGAAAAGGATGCTTTCCTGACCACTTCAATTTTAACCTGTTTAAGTCTAGGGTTAATGGTTATCTTCTCCAAATATAACTATAAACTATTCCTCGTGTTCTGTAATCCTCTACCTCGAGTGGCTCTTGGGCCTTGTACAGGGTGAACATTATTGTAAAAAGAAAAAAGAAACTTTCCTTGAATGTCATGCTTTTGTAACCACTTCAACTCTGAAATATCTAAAGTACTAAGAAATGAAAAACATAGAAAAGTAAATGCTACAAAACAGTACATGTATTTGGTTGTGGTCATTATAGTCAAAGCTGTTTAAGTAAAGCTTAACCAATAAAATCTGGTGGTGTTGTAAGATATTGTTTAGGTACCTTGATATAACAGAATATGTCAGTACCCAAACCATGACTTACCACAAATCCTCAATTAATGTAGACTTTGTTGTGAGTACTATTACTGCAGATATATTTCTACACACTACAAATAAATATGCATGTAATATTTAATATTATCATGGTACTATAACATTGTTATTTTTGTATTTTGCTAAAATATCCTCATGGACATTCTTAACTAAAAAACTCTTGAACTGAAAGTACTTAAAAAATTCCATTTAAAAGCTGCTTTCAACTGCAAAATAAATTGGGAAATTGTCCCAAATAAACTTTCTTTATTATAAGAAATAATAATAGAGAGAGTAGATCTAGATTAACATAGAAGAATGTGAAGATACTTTTATTTTAAGATACAATCTAGTTTATTAATGTTATCATGAAAATATAGATTTGCTTAGAATCTAAGTTAAATATCTTTGCCAGGTCAGTTTGGGACAAAGGCTAGCATTTCTTAATTTCTCCCTTTTCCTTTTTTCCCCCCCTTTCAATTGAATTCATACAACAATTTAAAAATTTGAATATCTGATTAAAAAGTAACAAATAAAAGTAATAAAGTCTACAAATAACCAGTTTATGATCATTATTTAAATAGTAGTGACACATACTCTCACAAAACATCTTTATTTTTCTGTTTTCTTTAGAAACACATTGAGTGAGAAATTCATTTGGAAAGGTTTCAAAAGCCATAGTGTTAAGTGTCTGAAACTGTATAAGAACGTATGTCACAAAATCAGGCTGAAGAAAAAAACAATAGGAATAGAGAACCAGTTTATCAATCAAAATGATGTCAACCAAAATGGAAATGGTACCAAAAGACAGTCGATATCTTGGAAAAGTTTGTTGCTACTTTTAAGAGTAAGAATGATGATGTCAGTCACTATCAAGGTGATGATTTCTTATAAATAGCCTTATGCTTACAAGTATTGTCAATTGGTCATAGAACAACATTTTGTTTTTGTTTTGTTGTTTGATGGTTTTTCTCTCCTAACCGGTAGGTCTGTGATCAGTCCTTTTTTACAATCAAAAAGGAAGCTTTTTGCCTTATAGTTGGACTTGTAAAATTTATAATGTTTACAGAATATAAATCTCAATAAGTCAAAATTAATTTTTAGCCTACTGATCAAATTAGGCACACTCAAATTTTCTGACCTGTTCTGACTAAAGCCAGATGTAGATTAAAGCAATTAAATTTAAAGATGAGCTACTCAAATAAAAAAAATTCTATGACTAAGATGCCATGCTGAATTTTTCATAGCATATCTCAAAGCACTGGGGTGACTTGGAGGATAGATGAGATATTAGAATGATTCAACTCTACCAATATCCTTATTTTTGTCACTTTTAAAATACTTTTGGTTGATGTCTATTCAGCATTCATCCTTTACATGTTGAGTTCAGTAAACTTTGAAAATCATTTGAATAGAACCATCTATCCTAGTGACTTCTGTTTCAGTGGTATTCTCTTTCAAATATGAAATAGTCGAGTAATAACTGCTTGTTCAAAAATGAATCCATGGTATTCAGTATTTGTTCTTGAAGCGGATTAATATAACAAAACCACCTTTTTAAATCGATTAATTTGGGATAATTAATTTTTATATGTATGATTATATTTCCAATAGCAATTACTTAACAATATCATTGGGAACTAGAATCTGAAGTGCTGACTCTTCAGATGTTTTCACCCATTAAACTAACCAAGAATAGTTGTTAACTGGAATGGTAGAATTGTAGTTACTAGTTGATTTATCAATATTTTCAACAGATTGACTTGTGTGTATATATATATATATATATATATATATATATATATATATATATATATATATATAATTGATGGACTCTACCATTGTCTTTAACATATGAGGGTCCAATAATTCATCTCCTAGTACTGAACAGTCAGACAATCTGTATATATGATTTGATTATAGTGGTAAGGCCTTGTGCAGAATCAGCCTCTCTTTTCAGAACTCAATGCAGGGAACTGGTTACATCATGTATCACAAGGTCCCCCCAACAGCTCTCCTCAGGTTACCAACCTCAAACAGAGAGCTCAGTCTACCTTGCTATTTAAACACTAACTGGGGAAGGGGAGAAAAGATGGAGTCATAATTTTTCAAGGTTATTTATGAATATAACAAACTCTACTGGAATTTGAACTTTTTCTCATTCCAAGTCACTGTCCATTACCTTATCATTATTATACAAGGTGTGATGAGTAAATTGTTGCATTTTATATTTTTAAATTTGTGCATGCTCATTGTTTGTTTTTTATTTTTGTCAACTGCACAGTATAGTAGGGTCAATTAGGCACCATCTGTGATAAAAATAGCACCATGACACAATTCACTCCGTCAGAAATTTGGAGACAGCATACTTCACTACTTGGCATTTGTGCCAGAAACTCCAATATGAAAATTTCAGTGTTTGGGTGTCAATCTGAGGACAGTGCAGAGGATTTAGAAAGAGTTGGATAAGTCTAATGGTGATTATGAAGGTATTTGAAAGCTCCTTGTAACATCAAAAATGAACTGAAGGCAAGGATTATGGCAGCATTCACCAACTTAAACAAGGAGACTGTCTAGAAGAGTTGCAGGAGACTCCAAAGTCATGTGGAGCCCATGGTTGAAGCCAATGGTGATTTTATTGAATAAATTTACTCTCTTGTATTTTGAGATATTTTTGTGTAATTTTAGTAAATATATCTGTTAAAATGAGATGTCAGTGTTATTTTCATTTTTGCATAATTTAGATGACAATTTAACCATCGCACCATATATATATATATATATATATACACACACACACACACAGTGTGTTCATGTAAATATATTAGTAGTAAAATTACCATATTTTCAAAAAGGTTTATGTAGGCAGTGGCATTGAACTTGAAGCTCTTCAAGACATGGAGCAGCAAGATATGGTTCTCATTACTCACAATCTCCAGACCCATCACAGATGATATGAATTTGGTGTGCATCACTGTGAGTACCTCTGTGGAGGCCTATACAAAGCTGCCTGTTTACCTGGCTACTTTCAAGAAACTGGCTACTGCTGAGTTGTTGTAGCACAGCTTGTCTCTTCATTTTCTTTGTCAGTCTGGAAGATACCATGATGATACTTCCAATACTTCTGAAATGAGCATGCTAAAAGTTGGCACTTGTTATGTTAGGTTGTCTTCCATTGATGAGCCATTAAAGATGTATTCTTGTATAGCTAGAGCACTCTCTATAATATATAGATGTCTGTAATATATACACACAAACATACAAGGTATAATTCAAAAGATCAAGGTTTTTGACAATGCAAATAATTACTTATTCTAATTTCTCCTTTGAGGTTGTCTTCATAGAACAATCTCATAAAAGACAGTGGAAAAAAATCTGTACTACATTAAGTTAAATTTAATGCTATTCAAATTCCCCAGATTTTGAGTAGCAATTTGTATAATGAAAATAGAAAAAAGCAATAATGCATGTGGATTAAGTATATATTCAAGTTGATGCTATTTGAAATAATAAGCATGATTTTTCATGTCCAAGATGGAGTCATAATTTTCCAAGGTTATAATATAATACAAGGCTATTGATGAACAATGTAAAGTGGGGAAGAAAAAAGAATTTCAACTGATAATTGTGTAGAAATAATCACTCAAAAATTCATGCATAAAAATAATTTATTTATTGAAAACTTCTCATGTATAAATGAATGATAAACTGTGTAAGACTATTTTTTTAATTTCTAAAATTAATTAATTTTTTAAAATTATTGAACAGTGAACTTTGTTGCTTTCCATAATTCAAATGAGTACTTTTTATGATGTAATAATGCAACAATTTTGAAATTTAAAAAATTCTGCTGGCATTTAATTCCTCTATTTTTATGTAATGTTTTTTTAAAAATAAAAACAGTTGTTTGTGGCTTAGAAAATAGGTTAGTAGAAATCCAGTCATTTCAATCACATTAACCATAGTATTGTTACTGACATGACATTAGTAAAAATAACAAAGTGCTATAAATAAACTAAAGTATTACCAGTCGTATGGTAATGATAATATTAGTCAATTCCTCATAAGGAAACATTCAACATTCATTGCCCAAGTAACCAGTACCACTGTTGGGTGAAATTTATAAAATCTTTCTCTTAAAATAGTTTTTCAGGTTTCTCAAATGTTAATGTTGAGTATATAATTTTGTTATTGCAAATAATATCAGGTTTTGTCGTTTTTGCTTACCCATAATTTAAATATTCCATGAGATGCTCTGAAATTTCATTACATATTAATAAGAAAATCTAAAAAGTTAATCATATGAGTTGTGCATTAAAAAGAACTGGATACTGGCTTTATATTTATATATATATATATATATATAGTTCTAAGGTATGCTATATTTATGGGTTAAAGTGCTCAATATCAGAGATAGGGTGTATGTAAATATAAAAGTGGACACTGAAGTCAACACCCAGAAGCAACAGTATATTTCATGCTAAACACAATCATCAGGCAGTGTGCATTGTGTTTTTGCTCAACTTTTTGTATATATAGGTCAGGTTTATTTAGTTTTGGTCTGGGAAGGTGATTATAGCTATATTTTCCTCCAGGCAGAGCTTACAGTTTTTGGATTGGTTGCTATAAGCTGATGTTCTCTTTCTTATTTTCCATGATATTTTTGGTGTGATTTGTTTTTAAAACTACTAAATAAACAATCAGAACTCATCTCAAAATGCAGGCACAAAAAGAAATTTTTACTACATTACTTAAAAATCAAAAACTGAAAACAAATAAGAATAATGAAAATAAATAAATAAAATAAATTAATCCAAAAAATCAAACAAGTAAATAAACTAAGTAAATAATAAACAAATTAACAAACCACACTCACCAAAATAACCACTAGAATATTACAATAGACTACCCACAATGACCTGTATATATAAAAAGTCAAGGAAAAACACAATGCAAATGGCATGACAATTCTATTTAACATGAAACATACTGTCACCTCTGGGTGTTGACTTTCATATATATATAAGTATTCATCTTTACATATGAATTTCTCATTCCAAATACTTAAAAAAAAATATAAAAGTCATCCAGCCTAAAGTGAACTAAATCTCATTCTTTGAACTTTTTAACATATCTTTAAATATCAAGGACATTGGTTATGTATCTCACCATTTTATAAATGTTAACTTGATTCTCAATAATTTCTTTTCAGATTTACTTTGTTATCATGAGATAAAAAAAGTATTAGCAGAGAAAAATGATGCATGCAGTCTCTTAAAAAGACGATATCAAAACAAGGGATAAGAAAATATTTCTCTGAACAAATTAGGGTTTTCTATTCAAAATTTCTTGATGGTCATCTCTTCAATAAGAACTATATATGAATTTAAATATCAAAGATTTGCCCAGCATTTGAAATTATGACAATTTCTGGCATACAAGATGCAGAGGCATATTAGATGCATTATTTTGTCAGAACATATTCAGGAAAAAAGTTCTTAGTGTATTTAAGCTTATAATCTTTAAAGCAAGCTATCAATACATTACAAAAGAACTTTAGCTATAGCAGAAAACATTACTTTGTTAAAAAAGCTAACAGTACAGTTGAACATAAAAAACATAGATTCCTCACCAGTTTTTCTTTTTTGGCTGCTCTATATGATGGACATATCTGATCTTATTGCTGTTTCCCAGGTTAGTGTTTTACCATTACTGGTATTTCCTTTCAGTTATATTTTTCCTTCTATAGTTTCCAGTTGTTTATTGATAAGAGTGTGTTGAGTTATATTTAGGTAAGATAGATCAACTTGTACTGAGTAACATTGCCCATACTGTTACAATAATTCCTTTTACAGTAGTAGTAGTAGTAATAGTAAAGTTGTTTGTGTAAATAATATTATGGAGTCATGCTAGATAGAAGTAACCATCTGAGGTAAAATTATAGCCTATAGTAGAAAGTGTTGGTGATAAAATTAGCCTACAAAAAGCTAATCTTATATTTGTATATAAAATGCAGGTTAATCTTACATTTATATAGGTAATGCAGATGTGTTCTTTTACCTGTTTTTGGGGGGGAAATACATCTTATATGCTGTCAAATATGGTGTATAAAAATAAATAATGGAATAATAATTATGAATAATTAATGGAATAATGTTTATTATAATAAGTAATCATAAATAATAAAATAATGACTATTTTAAATAATTAATGGAATAATGTAAAATAATTATAAATAATTAATGAATATAATGCATTTAAGGATAATGACTATAATTATTATGAATAATTAATGAAATAAGGAATATAAATTTGGAATATTTGTTTACATTTCAATGTTTAGGCCAAGTGATAGTTCAAAACTGGTAATACTGAGAGTAAAATAATCCCTTTGTAATAATTGTGAGTTAGTCTGTTTAATGTAACTATTCATAATTAATGCAACTAATTCATAATAAGTTCAATCTACATCTTATACCAAAGTGAAATGTAGAACTAAGGAAAGTTTATTTTACAATCTTTGTTGTTACTTAAAAATTTTTTATTGTCATTATTCATATGTCTCAAGTTTAATTTTCAGTGATATTGATCACAAACAAAATGCAAAACAAAATATGTTTAATTTGTTCCAGCTCAGTTTCCAGTAAAGAATCATCATGCCAGGTAGAAAATGTATTTTGGGGAGAGAATTGTTATGTTTTAGTCCTTTTGAAAAACACAGTCATTTTTCTTATCTGGACATTAATAAAATTAAAGAGAAATTGTAATCTTAAACTGATTGGTTACAAATAGTAAGTGTTACTGTTAAAATCCATATTACAGAAAAGAGGTGAGCACCTCTTTTCCCCACAAAGAATAAAAAAGAAAATACTCTCTCCTCAGTCCAATAAATATGCATAGCATATTTAAGGACTCTATATGAAATGGTTTTGCTGTGTGTATTGAAAAGTCAAACTGTTGCCAATTTCTCAGTAGGATATAGCAGCTATTACTTCTGCATGTTAAATACAAAACTAGGAAGTTAACTGAACTATTTTAGGGTTGTTTTGGGGAATAATAGCTTTGAACTTCTGTTGTATAGGATTGTTAAGTGGTTATAGAATAGTGATTTGCCACTGAAAAACTCTTTTTATCAACCATCTTGGTATGAAGCAATGAGATGATTTGTAAAGTTATCTTGTAACAAAACGGATTGTACCATGAAGTGGATTCATGCCTTTCCCAAAGGCATTTTCACAAAATATAAATAACTTTAAATGTGTAACGAGAGAAAGCTATGGAATAAAAGTTTTATTCTCTCATTTTTATTTCCCCCATTATGAGCATTATTATATCCATGATATAATAACACCATAATTCACAGGTAGAATGGAATGGCTGAAAAAAAAAGAATAGCAAACATCCTTTGCTCTCAGAAAGATTTTTATACTACTAAGACATGCACAAATCTATATATACATATGTCCCACACAGAGAAAAATATATCACAAATGTATACAGCAAAGCAGAGTAGAAGGAGAAACAAAAAGGAAGAGTTTACATATAATATAGAAATTTTTCTTTGTTTCTAGAGAAGCCATGTTTAGGACTCCAGGGGCAAATGAGCCAGATTCATATACTATGTCCGAAGCAAGGGCACATTCCATGAAGGGTAAATGGCAAGTCTTTGGTTTTCTGAAATTGAAGACTGCGAGCCAGAGTTTCTTTCTATATCTGGAAAATATATGTTCCCAAAGGGAAACAGCACCATAGACTTGTAAACTATAGCATTTACTGGAGACCCAGAGTCTTAGCACGGGTTAAAAAAAAAAGCAACCACTCAATTTGGCTGCTGTAAATAAACTGAATGACTGGCCACTTTCATGACTGTATGAAGTGATATCACTAAGCAAATGTCATGTGACTTATTTCCACCAAAGGCAGATAGTTGTCTTTTGTATCCTTAAAACTGGAATCTTAATCTGGTTTGCTGATTTTATTATTCCATGATGATAATCATACTATTTTCTTATCTCAAAAACTAGAAATACTTCAAGGAAACCAACAAAATATCAGACCAAAGACAAATGGTTCTCATTATTTTATTTATACATAAGTTCATTTTCAATAAAAATTTCTCAATTTAATGATTTTTTATTTTTTACAAAACTGGTACTTTGCATTACTTAAAATATATAAATTCCAATATTAAGCAAGTTTATAAATAAATTTTAAATTTTTTCTTTACAGAAACACCATTTATTTGAATAATAGTCAGGAGAGCCTGGTAAAAAATTCTTATTGCAAAAAAAATTCTTAGAGAATTTTATCCCTTTTTTTATGCCCAAATAATTAAATGAAGATCATTAAAGTTTTATTCCCATTCCATGCAAAAAATGCAAATAAATAAAATGGAAAATGTTTTTTATTCCTGTCACATTAATAATTTTTATAGAATAAAAATAAATTGATCAATTTTAACACTTTTAAAAAAGAGTAACAAACTCATTGATAATAAGTAATAAACTGAAAAGTTCAGATAAGTATAGTTTAATATGGTCTGGAAAAATAAGTAAAGTCTTACCCTTATAACAAATAAAGTGGATTTTAAGTTTTCATACCTCATTGTGATGAAATCAATAACATACTTAAATATTATAATCTGGTTAATTAGGAAAATTGTTGCCAGTTGTATAAAGTTATAATTGTTTTATGTATATTATTTGTTTTTTTAATGTCTATAACAGACAAGAATTTTTACTGCTACTAATTAAATGCACTTTTCTTTTTCTATTAATTGATTATTTGAAAAAAAATCTATTTATATTAATGTAGATTGTTTCTCAAATCTATTTTTCTCAATGCAATTAACCACTTAGATTAAACTTAATTGTTCTGTACAGAATTATGCTATGCCTATTCTACTGAATAGAAAGTTCTCAGTTTAATATTTCTTTTTAATCAAATATATAGTGGTCTTCAAAATATGTGGGTTTTTATATTTATTTTAACTATGTCTAACATATACTATACCTTGATCCTAGCCAAAATGTATGGTTTTCTGCTACACTTTTAAAAGAGTAAAAAAAATTTAATCGTGTTAGTATTAGATAAATTATGGTATAACACAAAATTCATGATTATATATCACCAATAAATTGCATTATCACTGTCTAAAAGGATAATTGAAATAAAAGTTAAAAAAGAGTCATTTAAAATTTTCTTCTCTTACTTTCAAAGGTAATCATGACTTTCCATTGCTTTTCTTTCTATATTGTTTATTGATATCACTCTTTTTGCAAAAGATTTTGGAATTGTATTCCGTTGCCTTCTCCACAATTTTGGATTCAGAACTGTCCTCCTAGACTAGATGCCTATTCTGGCTATTTAACCCATAACTGATGAGAAGATGTGAATCCATGGCTTTCCTAGGGCCATTAGTGCAGCTGTCTCAGCTTGACTTTGAACTCTGCTTGCCAATTCCATTTTCCACATTATTAACACATCACACCTCCCCATCTCTAAAACAGAAACTTGACAAAAACTGCAAATTCAGGAATCTTGAGTCATATGTATTTCATACATAAAAGTTAGAATTTAAGGAAATATGGTATTTTTGTTTTATGAAGCTAAATAACTGTTTTTATCTCTCCGTGAAACACAAGTCTAAACTAAATGGTTAAAATGACAATAATATCTGATGTAATGAATATGCATACACCTGGGTTCCCCTCACAGTAATATGATTGGCTGGTGTCAGTCATAAATATAGGATGATGTGGAGGTATAGGGAGGACGCCCGTTAGACTACGCCATTGACGAAGCCTATTGGACTACACCTATTGCCTACGACTCTAATGAGTACCAGTCGATTATGGCTACCTGCTAGATTGTACTACTCAGTTACAGTAGCCAAAACTACTTAGCTACTTCGAACAAATATATCCCTTTCTGGGACATATCAGTTGGTGACGAGATATGAAATGACCTCACAAGTTAAAACAAAAGAAAAAAATACAGTTGACAACACTTACGAACGAAGAACGTTAGAAAGACTTGTTTGACGCTTACAGAAAGTAAGTAATTTTTCCCTCATTTTTGTTTTAACACTTATTGACGAGGAATGTTAGAAAAGGAAAAACTTGTGCAACGCTTACAGAAAACAAGAAATTGCCCCCCTCTTGTTGGGACTTAGAAGATTTTATTGTCTATATAAATTGGAGCAAAATTTTTTCTTGTGGATACTTTGGCAGAATGGAACAAATTGTGGAATTAACTAAGGTGCTACAAGTCACTTTACAGCAACAATTGCAACAACAACAACAACAACAATTGATTCAGCAACAAGAATGGTTTGAAAAGTTATTCAAACAACAGGCAAAAGACAATAAATCACTTTGGGAAGACGTATTATCTAGGACAACAAAAGAACTGGGTTCTAAATTTTTTTTCTGCTGAAGGAATTTCAAATTCACTCTCTGAATTTAAATACAACCCTGAATGTGGTTCAACATTTCCGGCTTATTTTCGTAGGTTTGAAAGAATATTCATGAAAAAATGTGAACAATGGTCCAACAAGGAAAAAATTACTCTATTGTTGCAGAAATTGGGAACAGAAGAAAATACGAAATACGCGAATTTAATCCTCCCAAAGAAGCCAGAAGAAATGACATTCAGTGAAACAGTAGAAATTTTGTCAAAAATTTTTGATAAAAGAGATAGTCTGTTTCATACACAATACACACAAGAGGATGATGATGATTTTGTCACGTATGCAGGTAGGGTTAACGCACCACTTAGCTACTTTGAACAAATATATCCCTTTCTGGGATATATCGATATCATCGAAGCACAGAAGAGATTTATACCATTTGTAAACACTTATTCTGCTCATAAGCCTCAGACCACCTTTAATAATCATTTAAGTCATGCATGAATGAGAAGAGATTTCTAAGTTTTGAAGCTCTTTATAAAAATATTGATACAACAAACCGTAAGATGGAAATGAAATTTACTATTTATTTCAATCTATTAAAAAATAAAAATTCTAAATAATTGTAAAAGTTTAAATTTTAATTTTGAAAGCTTCAACTGAAGTACTGCAGTTTTGTAAGATTTCTACTAAACCATCCAGCCTGATTAAAACTGTGGGTTTCTTTAACCCATTATATATGACGTGCCTTGCAAAACAAAAAACAAAAAGTATCAGAAGCAATTTAGTGTTTATGGCTACTACTACTATTAATAATGCTATCATCAGTGTATAGTTATGTATGTTTACTTTTATTTGGGTGGGGGGTTAATACCATGTCCCTGTAGGATACAGATGATCATAACTTTTCACTGAGTTTTTTTTATTATCTATGAATTGCCTAAATAGCATGTACACTTTATTCTGGCTGATACATAACTTTGCACATAAAATTATAAAGTAGTCCATTGTGAAAGCAGTGATGTTATTCTTTATGCCAAGATGAAATGTTCTTAGACAGTGACATCTTTATTTTAAAAGCACTATTGCTTCTGTTTACTTTTTGTGTTTAAAATTTTGAAAATAAATGGCTTGTACTTGTTTAAATAATGTCTTGCTATTGTTCAAGGGCATTTAAACCTCTGTCAGTGCTGCCTTTAAAACTGTATCAACATTCTGTCAATGTGAATACTAATTAGAAATCTGTGATTTAAAATTAATAATTTAGAAGCAGTGAATAAGTAGAAATGCAAATTGGCACAGCTGATGATTATTCAGAAATTAACTTAGAATTCCGTTGACATTATTCAAACATAATCTGTGATTATGTCACTGGTATATCATAATGATAATAAAGAGAGATACTGGATAAATGTATGGACAGTCTATGCATGATCAGTAATATAGCTGCTATATTCCTTGCTTGTACTGATAAATGAATACCAAAGCAAAATAAATTTTACAATAAAATATAATAGATGTCAGCATTGAATTATTTGTTTGTCACAACTCTATCTTAATTAACTCTGACAGTGGTCCTCAGTATTGCCTCTGCTAAAAAAGGAAAATGGATGATATATGAAATTATTCTAGTCAATGCATCAAAATATTGGAACATAGAAATTTCTATTGAATGTAATTTCATTACCTGACAGAACCATTTGGAAGTATGACAGGATGCCGAAAAGTTCTCTAACCTGCTTCTTAAGATCTAGCTAAATGATCAAATTTTTTTTTTTTTTTTTTAATGGATTCTTAGACCAAAAATCCTCTCATGTTAGATGTCATTAGCTGAAAGTTTATGGCAAAATCTCAATTGGGTGTTGATAATTCTTTGGAATCTTTTAATATATACTTACAAATCTGATTTGGAGAATAAAGAAGACTTAAGACTTTGCAAGTGATTTTGAGCTCCAATAATCTTACTATCAACTGATCAAAGATACAGATGATGTAAGTCTGTAAGGAAATGAAAAACAAGCAATTGAAGTAAAAATGGTAGACTGGAATAACTTACATGGCTTGAACACCAATAAGAGCTTTAAGAGCATTATAAAATTTACAGTGATAAAAAAATCTATGGTACAAGTTTAACTTTGTATTTGCTGGCAGATAGGATACAAATTTAAATAAAATAGAAATAAAAGCTGTTCAAATATTGCTCTGTTTTCAATGTGATTGTATCATGACTATGTATTGTCAACTGAAGCTCAAAATAAACTACTATGGGGTTTAGATGAGTTGAAGCAAGTGGTTATCCCCCTAAATACCATGTTTTTGGCATACAAGGGAGTGCTGCAAAGTTCTTGGCTTGACCTAATTCTCTGATCTGACCAAACATTAGTTGTTTTTTTTACAGAAGAGCCAAGAACTTTTCAGCATCACCTCATACACCAAGTAATATCATAAAATCTTCCATGTTTATATTTTTGGGAATAAGGTAAATACTTGTTAACTATAATGAACCAGGAAATAAATCTTTAATGCTTTTTGGTTAGAACTGAAAAAAGACTTGAACTCTATCAAAAGGTTAGTCAAGTGAATTGGCAAATCATTAAATATTTAACTAGCAAACTTTTATTATAAAATGATTACCTTTTTCTTTAATAAAATACTCTGGATATATTCTGTATCTATTGGGTCAGTTATACTTATTAATGTACAACTTAGTAAAATAAACTTGTTCAGTGCATTCAGATACTTTTAAAATCTGATATCTGCTGAGTAAAAGACAGTACTGGAGAACTTGTGTTAAGTTCAAAATACCTTGAGAGAAGATAAGTGTGGTGACCTTTAAAATGCTGCCAAAAAAATTAATCTAAACATTAACTTTATTAACCTTTTTTAATACGCATTTATCACTGTTTTGATGAGAGTACTTAATTCAAGTCATCATATTTTCTTGGACAAAGATCTGAAACTTCATACTATTGCACTACGTTTGTGATAACAAATAGTAAAAGTTTACATTAATGCTTTTTATGGTAAATCCATCTCAGTAAGAAATAATGTAAAGATATGATAAATAATTTGAAATAATTGATTTGATAGAGTCCAAATGACAGAAACAACTTCAAGTAATTTAAAAAATTGATTTAAAACTATATAAATAAAGAAATACCCATTTTTTCAGTCTGCTATTATCATTTAATATTATATATATATATATATATATATATATATATATACTGAGAAAATGAATCACAGTTCATTGTATCAATTACTATTTGTCATTTTATTCAAAGCTGCATGAGTTTTTGGTAGTTTTTAAGTTCTCAACAGGCTTTTCATAGCAAGGTCTTGTTATACCATGAATTAAAATCAGTTTTGCTATTCATAAATAAATATATTACAATGAACCTTACAATTGTAACACTCATTCTATCCCTGCATTTTTTAAATTTATTTAATTTTCTAACCAGTCGTTTTATTTACTATATTTTCTCCAGAAATGTAAGACAACAGATGTTTGATTTGCACTCCTGATGATTGATTTTGTAAGGAATGTGATAAACACTGCTATGCACAAGATTCCTTCTTCATCTTCTATGTGCCATGTCCTTTCAGAATATAGGTGATCATGGATGTCCACATCTTCCTATCCTTTGTAGATCTTAGTAAGGTCTGTCTATCTCCTTCCAATCCCTGTTCTGCCATCCATTTATGAAAACTTGATAGGTAGGTTAATTGTTATTTTCCTCTACTCCTCCTGCCTTCAATGTCTTGGGAGTATCAAATTCTCCAAGCCCTCTTTCCTTAGAAATTTAGAAATTTCAACTTTCTCTTTTTGATTCTAAATATAAATGTTTCTATTTTCCTTAAAACTTTGTCATTACTCATATATTTAATCGATGGTATTCTCAGCATCTTTCTATAAAGCCACATTTCTGTTGCCTCAATCTTTTCTTCATCTGTGAGGAGATTGTTCATCATTCATTTTCATAGAGGAAGACTTATATTACATAACAGTTTAGTACATTTCTTTGTTTCTAACATTTTCTTGTCTCTTCATACTTTGCTGAGCTTTTGGAAAACATCTTTCACTATTCCGATATATATTCAGATTTCGGTGACAAAGTTCCCATCTGCTGTTCAAACAATTTTTATACTTGCTTCATTTTAGTATCTACAATTTGTACTTTGCATCTTGGGCTGTCACTCTTGCTGACAAGTGTACATTCTCTCTTCTTACAATTGAAATTTAGTCCATTCTTCTTGCATTATTAACTACTGTAAGAGTTTCTGAAGTATCCTTTCTGCATCTGCTATCAACACTGTGTCATCTGCATATTTTATCCTGTTAAGATTGTGTCCACTAATAATAAATTCTGATAGGACTTCTAATTCTGTCAGGATCACCTCACTGCTAATTACATGTAATGTTTATGAAATCTTGTAGAATTAAATGTCCTTGCATTATGCAGTTTTCAAAATTTAGTTATTTTAAGAATCCTTTAAAAATGGTAAAAAATTTTAAATCTTGTATTAAAAAAAGCAAAAAATTTAAACATAAGAATACTTGTATATTTGCATAAATACTTAGGATCTATTTAAAAATTACTTAGTGCTATTTGAATACTGTACTTAATGTCGACTTTGAACAGAATAAAAATGTAAAGATATACATTTTCAGTCTCAGAATTGAGTATAAGATGATGAAATTATTAAATAGTTGATGTAACTGAAAAATCAAATATGCCAAATAATTGTTTATGGGCAAAAGCTGAGAAATAAAACAACATTTAATGAATAAGGTTTCAATTATTTTAGAATGGTCAGTCAGTTGTGTGCCATGTGTGATACATAACACTCGATATATGACTGACAAGGCAGATTTTTTCCTGCAGTAGGTTGCTATTTCTTTCTGTGGTAGACCAGTTGCCATCCAAGGTTATAGAACCCTGTCTGTCCTGCTATTTACCCATAGCTGGGAGGGGGGAGAAGAAGTGGATTCATACCTTTCCCAAGAGTATTAGCATGTAAGTGAATGGAATTTGAACTCGGCTCCTTTTTGAACTTAATGATTTTGTCAGTATGTTTTTCAGCCATTTGTTAATGTCATTTACTTTAATGGTGAACAATAAGTTATTTTTTAATATGATTTTGCTATCAAAATTTGTAAGTGTATTGGGTGATAAGAAAACTTGAGCAGCATGACTCATATTTAATTCTTCTTTAAAGTAATACTAATGATAATATCAGGGCAATTATTAATGGTTTAAAGAATAAGAATGTTTGGTTTGTGCCTTTTACAAGAATAATTATAGATGATATAAAAGACTGACTGCCAGATTTTAAACCTGTTTCTTTGCTTTTATATTTTTAACGACCAAATACTCTAATTTTCAAATTTTTTAATATATATTTTAAATATAGTATTGTGTCTGGGTATTGAACTTCTGAAAACTTTATTAAAATTGCAATCAATACAATTCAATACCGATATTTATATTTTATTGGTTCCAGATTGAGAAGTAGAGGAAAGGGGTTTTGCCCTGATCTTTAATCAGAACATTCTTTCTTCATACTATAAATGGGTACTAGGGAGCTCGTTTTACAATAATAACAGTCCTGGTACTGAATGTCACTTAACCAATTCTTGTAAAAGAGCCTTATTCTTTAATACTGAGTTGCATCTAAATGTTGTAGCATCATACAATATTTTATTTATTCAGCATCTGAGGGTAACCTGATAACAAATCATTGAATTTGTTGATAAAAAAAGAGAATGTTAAGAGAAATTCCTGCTTTGAAATTTTATAAATTAAACTACAAAGGCTTTATTAATTCCCTCACTTTAAAATAAAAGCATACAAAAACTAAAAGTCATGATCAAACAAATTGTTATTCATAAATACTTTCATCTGATAGTCTTGAAGAAACATAAAAGTAGTTGTCTAATTTGTAGATAATTTCCTGACTCATCCATATATGCACCTTGAAGTTTCTGGTCATTAGATGAGGGAAAAATGCCTGATTTTCTTCTTCAAAAGCATTCTTCATGTTCTTGCTTGTTTTTGTTCTAGAATCTGAGAAATAATTGCACTCACTGTTTTATTAGCTGTAACTTAACAAATTGTGTTTTGTACAAAAATGTTTGTTAATTGTTGTGCAATATTGCAATGAGGTTGTATAAACATCAGTTCATGGAGGATTACTCTCATTTGTGACCATGTTTAACAGAGAACAACTATTTTTTTTAAGATTTGTCTGTTATATAGCAGAAATACAATGTAGCATCTATTTTGGCAAGTTCTCGGTTGTACTTAAAAATATGACTAATTAGGTTCCCGTTTCTGTGAATAATGCAAAGAAATGTTTTATTTCTTTGTCCAGAAATGTGTAGGCAAATCATTTAGCAATTCACTTTTGCTTTCAGTAAATATTATTAAGAAAAATAAAAAATGAAGTAACTTGAGAAAACATAATTGTTATCTTTATCCTCCTGGTATCAGTTTAAACTAACACCTGTTTTTTTTTGTTTTTTTTTCTTGATTTCAGATGAAAACTTGGAAATGTTTCTATATTTTTCAGCAAAATTTTCAGTATCCAGAATTATAGTTTATAATTATAGTTTAGATATATGGCAAAAGGAAAGCATCAATTTAAGCTGTTGCCAAGAGTATATGGATTAATTGACAATTTACTTCATCATTAGTTAAGACTCAATTAGCAAGTATATAATTATTGCACAATGAATACAGTGCTTTCCGCATCTTAATGTTTATTTATATCTACCTACCTACAGTGCATATAACACTTCTCACAATCATTCAGAATATATTGACTCTGCTACCATTACCCACAGATCCATTAATATTTTATATCTATAAAATTCATAAAATGTTCAGTAGACTGTTATTACAATTTACTTTGTTATTCACAGATTCACTAATATATGGGGAAAAAAACTCTTTACTATTCACAAATAATATCATCCAGTTTCCTGGCTTTTTCAATAGTGCATCTTAGTACCATTGCTTCACCAGGATAATGATGTACATATCTCTAATTATCTACCTTCTGAAGAAAACAAGATTCATAGGAGAAGGTGACATTCTTCTATTGATACAAAGTTTAATTACAATACTCATATGTATATTAAAGATGTTTTTGGTAGTGAACATGGTTAGTATTGGGACTTTGATTGGTTTGCAGCAATGCTACTCCATACACAAGAATCAATATATTGTGTGTTGTAATGCATTCCTTTCTTCACATCGATTAAAGGTATCTGAAATTTGTACTAGAATAGCCATTCTGTTGGTTCATACTTGTTCGGAAAGCCTTTATTCATTTTTTACATTGATGAATCTTGACTACCAAATAGCTTTTTCCTTCCTTTGGCTGCTGTTAATAGGTACCCTCTATAATTGAATGTGAGCACTCCGCAAATCATGGCACTTCAGAAAGGTTCTAACTTAATCTTCTGGCTGTAACAATTTAGTTTTTATCAAATTCACTCAAACCTTTGTCTTTATCATTAACTGTGGCATTCAATACATCAAAAAACAAAAAGTACTTGAAGCTGCTTACCAGCTTATATACTACAGACCCTGGGTTCTATAACCTTGGATGGCAACTGGTCTAGGAGAAGGACAACTCTGAATTCAAAATCTGCAGGGGATTGTTTGGAGAGCTTGTGGCACATAGTGCACCAGGTCTCTGTATTCAGCACTTCAAATAGTGTGGATGGTTCTAGACAAAATCTTCACCACTATAATCAAATCTCATGTGCTGGTGTTGGGCTTTCAGTTCCTAGGAACTGATCTGCTTGACCTTCATACATCGAATTCGATGGGAGAGTCAAGTATATATATATATATATATATATATATATATATATAAAGAAATATAGTCTTAAAGTGTGCTATATTTATGGGATAAAGTGCTCAATATCAGAGATAGAGCATGTGTAAATATAAAAGTGGACATGGAAGTCAGCACTTAGAGGCGACAGTCTGTTTCATGCTAGTGCAATCATCAGGCGCCTGACGATTGCACTAGCATGAAACAGACTGTCGCCTCTAAGTGCTGACTTCCATGTCCACTTTTTTATATATATATATATATATATAAATGATAAAATATAACTTTATAGCATGCTATATTTATGGGTTAAAGTGCTTAATATCAGGGATAAAGCATCTTTTTCTAATAAAGATCATTATAATACTTGGATTATGTCAACTTTAAAAACTGAAAAATATTGATTAAAAAAACAGAAAAATTCAGTCTATCACAGAAGTTTTAATTGCAAAGCATAATCTACATTTTGATTGAAATTTCTCTAGCTATCTTTGTTGGGTATTCCTGTATAGATATTTAGATGTAGGCTAGTGTTTAGAGTTAACACCTCCTTTCATTACCAGGTGGGCCATTATATAGATGTACAGTGATAATATATTCAGAGTGAATGTGTTATCTAGATTGAAATTGAGCATTTGAGATATCACAGCTGAAGTAAATCATTAAAGCTTTCCTATTTTGATAACAAATATCAACAAAACTCACATAAATTTACACAACTATGCAACAATCCTGAAAAGTATGAATAACTTCTTACAATGATTTCTATATATTACAATGACTATCACTGTTTTTTTAGATTTTGACCATTTTAAAAATATGCAATAATCAATGGTCAACTCAGATGTAGGTAATGAATTTTATTAACATCATGTGATGTTATGAGCTGCTGTAAATCTCTTTTCCATTCTACAATATATTATTTTCAGCCAAAAGAAAAAATTTAGTTTGTGTCTGCTTATTCCATGATAATCCTATAAACATGACCAAATCGAATTAGGTCCTCGTGCATGAATTTTAGGAGAAATAATTGAATTCTTTTGTTAAGCATTTAATTAACTGAATATAAGTCCTTCCCATACAAAAAGCAATAGCATTTGAAGTAGATGAGCAGACAAGTCTGAAACAATTGGCAAGAGAAATAAAAAAAAACTGGATGAAGGAAAGACTTTTCACAAAATTCAGAGAATGACTGACAAATTTTTCTTACTTCTGTATTTTTTATCATTACTGTCTGTCACTCTGATGATAAAGCAATGTCTATGTGCTAGGGAAATGTGAAAAATATAATCAAATGGGCTGAAAATGTGTGTGTATATATATATATATATATATATAATTGAAACAATACATTTTTATATGTATATATTTTTCGCAATACTTTTTAATATATATATATATATATATATATATACACACACACACACACACATTTTAAAGAAAATTCAACTACTTTTATTTTTGTGTTGTTTTTCAATAATTAAGTAAACCTTATGCATATTTATCATATCTGGTAACATTCATGTGTATAATTCTTGTGTGTTTGCCTATCACAATTTTAGTTGGTCTGTGCAGGATTTGGTTGATAATGTGTGTATTAGAATTTACTATATTAATGGGGAGAAGTGCTCAATATCAGAAATAGACATATGTTAATTTCATGGCTACATGCAGTGTTGAATTTTATCTCTACTCACTACTCTCCCTATACTGCAGGCCAAACTCTGGATTTTAAAGAATTATCTAAAAATTGAAGGTTGTGTGCCTTTTCAAAAATTAATTTACCAGCTTACTTTGGGCCAAAAGGAATTTCTTTCCTTGAGGGGTTTTATCATATATTCAATGCAAATAATAATAATAATGAAATTAACCCATTACTGAATAAAGCTTCCATAAAATTTACCTCGTTTCTCTTTGCTGAAACCTACCTTACTGGCTCATAGTAATCAGGGCTGGTGGATTTAAATTGTGGATAACCCCCTCTAAAAAATTGGATATCATGCACTAATGGATTAAATAGTTTCATTATCCTACTTTAGTAGGAGTTAATTAAACCAAAGAAGGTATGAAACTTATTATTAAATCCAGTTGGTGGCCCCAAAACTTTGGCCTATTGTGTGTGTGTAATATATATATATATATAGATATATATATATATATAGAGAGAGAGAGAGAGAGAGAGAGAGAGAGATAAAATTACTTGATACATTTACAATATTCTCACTTGCAAGAGAATCAACAGAAATATTTTATTTTAACCAGAAGAGGTTTGTCTTAATTTGTCCTTTAACTGAAGCGATTTTGTCACAAGGGAATTTTGTCTGGATCCCATATACAAATAAACCTAAGCAACTTGGGTCTAGTTATGAAGAACAACATCTTCCTAGATTTTATCTCTAAGAAACAAAAAATAGAATTGGTTTCTGTTGGTAGAAATGGATTTTTAAAGGAATTCTTTTTTTCAGAACGTTCATTATTTTTGCTTTACTTCATGGAAAACATTTTTGGAAATGAAAACATCTTTTCCATTTTTGTTAAAGGAATAAAAAAATATTTTCATTGTGTTGTATACAGTTAGCAAAGAGCAAAAGATTGACAGAGATTCTTTTTTTGAGCCTTTTTACATCATAAAAATGGAATTTCAAACAAATATACAAAACAAGTTCTATTAAATCATAATCTTTTCAAGGAAAATAAATTTATTTCAAAACCTTCTATCAGTTTCTCAAGTGAATTGTCTGATATTTTATTTATTTCCATCTGAATTGATCCAAAATATGTCAAACAGTCAATTACTTAATGTAAATATTTATACATATCTCCACATGATATGGTCACAACATAAGGACACTTGTTTTATGCTAGCTTAATAAAGAAGGTCTGAATTTTTTTAACTGTTTCACCCCAAGCAAGGTGGGAATGCCACTAATGCACAGGGGGTTACAGGGAGTGAAAGTGAGAGGGAAATAATCTGCCTCATCAGTCATGTATCAAAAGATGCATGTATCACACATGGCACAAAACTGAATTAGGAGGTTTGAAGAAAGGACAAAAGATGGACATGATTCAAGAAGACAGAAGATGGCAATTGATATTGCATTTAAATTTTTGAAGACTGTATTTATCAAGTAAACAGAAGGGAGTTCCACAGGAGGGAAGTGCGAGAAAAGAAACTGTTGGAGTAGAAGTGGTGGTTACATTTAACTATTTCAACAGTAAAAGACTGGGACCTAGATGCCAAACTGTTAGCATGATTAAATTCATGTAGTCAGGGCACCAGGGGAAAAAAGCTCATCAGAGCAGTTACCATGAAAATATTTGTAGAAAAGACAGAGAGAAGTCACGTCACATTGGTGAGAAAGTGACTGAAGTCGAGATGCCAAGTCAGGATTGATTAGATTACAGATCCTTCTTAGGATTTTGTCAAGAACCTCTTACCGTTATATTAACTAAAAATATAAAAAATGACTGCACTTTCCTTCCACTTTTTAAAATCATTTCAATGCCAGTAAGGCAATAATGCCACTAAGACACAAGAGGACTGAAAATGAAAGAAAATGAGAAAATGTAAGTGAGGAGAAAGGATAATAAAAGAACAGAATTCAGAAAGACAGAAAATGGCAATTGATGTTACATTTAAATTATTGAAGATAGTAGTTGAAGGTAGGAAGGCAAGAAGCCAAAAGAGAGTTCCATGGGTAAAAAGTGTGAGAGGAGAAACTGTTAGAATAGGACTTAAGTTATATCTAAGTGTGTCAAAAGTAAAATGATGGGATCTACTTGCTAATCTAGTACTTTGCTTAAATTCATGAGGTTATGATACCAAAGAGGAAAGCTCATTACAACAATTGATGTGAAAATATTTATAGAAGAGGCACAGGGTAGCTACAATATAGTGATGGGAAAATGACTGAAGCCAAGATGCCAGGTCAGGACAAACCCTTTACAAACACTTCTTTGGATTTTGTCAAGAATCTCAAGATATATAACAGGAGCACTAGACCAGATGTGGCAACAATATTTGATGAACAGACAAATGGTACATTTAAAATGTTGCAAGACTGATTCTGGCGAGAAAAAAGATCTGGCATGACACAGTGAACCAACTTTCCTTACATCAGACCTAGCAGTTGATTCAATATAATTGTTCCACTTCATGTCAGTTGAAAACATGAGACTGAGAAGGCGCAATGAGTTGCTCTTCTGGAGGTTAGCATTTTTTAAATGCAGTGACTTGTCCAACGGATGGATTCTTGGTGTCCAGGCAAATTATGTTTTGTAAGTGAGAGATGTACACCCTGAAGACTTGGATTTTCAAGATAATGGTATAATAAAATATCCTTTTATTTTATTCAGTCAGTCACTTATATGCCATGTGTGATACACGCTTAGGCGATCATGTATCTTTCGATACATGACTGACAAGGCAGATTTTTTTCATCAGTAGATTACCATTTCTTTCTGTGGTAGACCAGTTGCCATCCAGTCTGTCCTGCTATTTACCCATAGCTGGAGGAGAAGAAGAGGACTCATACCTTTCCAAAGCATATTAGCATGTAAGTGAATGTAATAGATTCAACTGGAATTCAAACTCTGCTCTCCAGTTCCTCAATCTGAGCCGCTACCCATTACTCCATCATAGCAATGAAAATCTCTCTTGGTTGGGTATCATGATTGTACTGGAATTTTTATGAGGCAACAAAAGAATTAACAAGATTTGATATGTCAAAAAGAAACAAAAAAATATGATAATTCAATATTTGTATACAGTGAAACCCAGATATAAGAGACTTCTTCTCCGGTCCCGACAACTCTCTTATATCCAGGTTACACTGTATTTTCAGCTTTACTTTTAAAAAGCAAAAGTTGTTCACTTTGATTTAATCCTCCTGTTTGTCTGGACATTTTTCTTTTTAGAAAAGATTTTTGCTCCAAAAAATAATTTTATTCTTTAATATTTTTATATCCATTAGAATATTATCAAAACATGGCATGAATATTCACATTTTTATTGTCATGAAGGATTACATTTGTATTTGGAAGTTTCTTTATTTCTTTTAGTTAAGTGAGGTAAAATATGATTTATTCAGATTTTAAGTTTCCCATGCAAATGATGGTTTTATTTTTACTCCTTAATTTGCAGTGTATTTTCATTTACTTCTTTTAACCTGTCAACTCATTTTCATTCATTGTTAGTTTTTCTTGTTAACAAAATATCAGTTGAAGCAGTAATGTGGTATTATGTACACACATTTAATTACCTTAATAATAGTTTACCACCCACGATCATAAAATTGAATTATCACAACTTGTTCTATCCTAAAGTGATTAATGGGAAATTAATTAAAAAAACATTACAATCCAAAATATATTTCAGCTTTAAATAACACATCAAGGGTCAATAAGCTGTAAAAACCAAATCAATTAATGAATGTAGAAATAACTGTAGTAATGTTCACTTTCATGCTGAAAAACAATCATATTTCATTAAAGAAAAATTATATTTGAATTTCTTACAAACTTTGCAATCATTTTTTTTAATATTATATTAATTGGCTTAGTTTTCTGATAGCAAAAATATTTAAAAAATAAAAAATGTTAACACTAGCCCTTGCACACTTCCATATATTTTGTGTATAGTTGTGGACGTGGTTCCCACAAATGTATACAGTTCTATTCAGTCTATTATCAACTTTAATCAATTTTCAAGGAAAACCTCAATTTTTCTCCCACTTGTTAATATTATGTTTATCCTTATTTGAGGTCTTCCTTACCGCAGTTTTGAATTTTATTTAACCCCACAAAGTTAGGTTGTAATACAATGTCTATTTTAATGTGGGGATCCATATGCATACATATGAACCAAGGACAAAAATTGCCAAGTCCCCATAACCACTGTCCTACTGACATTGATATTACACAAACCTTACTTCTTTTAGTGCTTAAGAGGAAGGTGCTGCTACAGAATTTGAATACATAGAGGCAAATGTAAAATGAGAACAGATACTCCGCATTGAAACTGGCCCAGAGGTTCATACCCAGGTTCAAGTGCAGAAATAAACAATCTACAAGTTTTACTTAATAATGTTCCCAAAGCACAAGAATAGTGATGCTGGCAATTTTGATATGTCACAGAGAAGCCATAAAGCACTTCTATTATGTGAAAACAGTAAAAGTTCTTGAATTAATAAGGAAAGATAAAAATCTCATGCTGAGGTTGCTAAGATCTATAGTAAAAATGATTTAATACACTACATGTATTTGTATATTTTTTGTCTATTTATTGTTCACGTAAAAGAATATGACTAAAAAAATTATTACTATTTTAGAATTGTTCTGATGAACTTATCTGTGGTACCATGACTTTATGAATGTAAGCACAGTAATAAATTGGCAGCAAGGTCTCATCATTTTACAGTTGAAATGGCTAAGATATAACTAAGTTTTATGCTAACAGTTTCTTCAATCACACTTCTCACTTGTGGAACACTCTTCTGGCTTCTTGCTTCCCAGTTTTATCTTCAAAAATTTAAATGCAATGTCAGTTGTAATCGTCTGTCTTCTTAATTCTTGTTCTTTTATTGTTCTTACTCATTAATAGTGTTTGTTAGAGAATATGAAAAAAAAACAGTAACCCATTTGCATCTTAGTGACTTTATTGCTTGGGGTGAAGTGATTAAAAAAAAAACTTTCTTCTGTACTGGTGATACCATGTGGCAGTGACTTTGTTATGACACTGGCATCCTTTTTAAAGATGTTTATGAAGCCAATAGATTAAGAAACTTTAAAGACTTTGTAAAAGAGCAGGGTACAAGAATAATAATTGAAAATAAAAATTATTCAAATATTTCCATTTGAAAAGCATAATAATAGTAAAAACTTAAAAAATGTATTATTTTCATATATACCATCATTTTTGATGGCATGAGTAAACTAATATATTCGTACTATTCTGAAAAACACTTCTTCGGGACTATTATTAAGTAAAACTTTTTAATTATTTATCCCTGGGGTTGATCAAGAATAAATGATTCTGTGGAAAGCATTACCGCATATAAAAAGGTTATGACTGTATACATATATGAATTGGAATTACTATTGGTTGCACTCCTACTACAGCGTCAGGAGTTGAAATCAATACCTTCTTTTCCTTTCCTTACCATTTGACGATTCTTACTATATTGTGTTCTATATTGGTGTAGGTGCATAAGCTGTCAAAAAGAGGCAAAAAACTATATGAAATGTTATGACTGTAATATGTAATGTGCTGAGTGCATCTATATTAATTTGCCATATGTTTTTCTTATATTAAGAAATAAAAATTAGGTGGTGATGAAATAATTGTACTTAGTCATAAATCTTTTCAGGCTTTAGTCACAGTTCTTATTCTATTGAATATAAAAATGTTTACTTGATAAAAACACACTTTTCAGACTTCCTGTAGACTTGAAAAAGACAGTCAGCTGAAGAAGAGCATCTGTTATCTTCAGGAAGTTTGAAGCTACACACAAATCTGAACCTGTTCAACCTTGATGTTGTTCCCCAAACAATTTCCTATTGGTGCTAAATATAAACCTTCATTGTATGTTACTTTATTTTTATTTACAACCATTTTACAGAAGTTGTTAGTTTATCTGGTTGTGATGGTATCAATAGTTGTACATTTTTTTTAAATATGTGAAAAGTATCTCAAAGTCTTTTTACCTGCCAGCAGTCTATTCCTATCTGCTAAGTCACAAAGTCTAAAATAAAACTATTCTTTGGAAAACTATGTCAAGTAAGAAAATAGATATAAAAGAAACAATAGCAATAAAATCAAAGGAACCACACAAGGATAAATTTCATCTATAACACCTGACTTTAATAATCATTTTATTATATTCATTCAGAATATAGTCATTCTCAAACCCAATCCTGAAATACACCCTGAATATTGGAGAATATTCAGGGTGTATTTTTAAGCTGCTTCATCTTACAACTAATATTTTTTATCTTAATGGTCAGTATATTAGCAATGAGGGATGGTAATCAGTTTTAGATGATATTGATAGCTATCTTTTTCTGTTTTATTCTTTACTCTATTTCATATAAAAACTTTGAAAATACATAGAACAAAAGGAGACATTTTTAAAGACAAGGCAAACACTCAAATGGTTCTATCATATTTTTCATTTGCATTTGTTATACACGAAGGTATATGAACTGATATTGCTGATGTAATAATGATTATTTTTTCCAAGATTTAATGCTGCATTAAGACGTTTGAATCCTCACTAGTTTTTACTCTTGATAAATCAAACCAACTGTAGAATGGTCACTCTTGCAGGAAATATGTTTTTCTTAAGATACTGTTGTCTTGGATAACATAGGACATGCAGTAATTAAGCTAATGTGGAACCTTTGCAGACATCATCATAAATCTTTAGGATCATTATATCCATGTCTTGAAAGGACATGGCACATTAAAGAACATAATGTCTATTCCTATGTACCAATTATTAATATGACCTAAATACTGTCTGCACTTTTATTATCATGCATGCATGCACACACACATTTCTTGCTACTGCATTGTAAGTCATAGTATGAAACAAGAACAAAGATTAAATTTCAAATAGAAACTTCTCAGTGGCTAATCATTTAATGAATGTAAGCAGAATTTGAATTTATTAATAGTAACAGAAAATTATTATTTTACTTAGAATTGTGTGTGAATGTTTTTGATTGGGGGGGGGCAGTAGGATTATTTTGCAGATAGTGGAAAATTCCTTCAGTTAACTGAATGTTTTATTGATGAATTGTTGTTAAATATGAAGATAACTGTCATTTTAAAGGGATTTTTTAAAAGAATATTCTGTTTAATGTACCAATGGTTTAAAAATAAATTCCTCCTTTGTATATTGACTTTTATCAGGCTCTGCATCTGTTTTATAAACGGTAATGGCAATATTAACTGTTTTTTTTTATAAGGTTACATTTGGCATTCATTGGCTGAGCAGCCAGTGTGATTGTTGGTTGAAATTTATGAAATCTTTCTCCTAAAACAATTTTTTTCAGGAAAATAGGTTTCTCAAGTTCAATAGTATTATTGCTTTCTAGTGTTGATGCAGGCTTCCTTCATAAACTTTTACTTAAAAGTGTAGACTCAACATCTGATTATGTCATTATTTTCTCTTCCAGTTACATGTGATATCCATTTTAGCTGTTGCTGCTGTTGAAAGTCTTCAAGTAGTTTCTTTTATTCGATAAAATTCTGTGTGATTCTATAGCGCCAATCCAAGATATTCAAAGAAGGATGGTCTTCACTAAAACCTACAGGCTTCATTTGCCGAAAGCTACCTTTAAATGTTAGAGAAAGTGATTGTATACAGTCTAGATATTTCTGAAGAGGTTTGATGCTATGCATAATATTTATATAAAAGTCTCTATTTGACAAGAGTCAAGTTTTTAGCACTCAAGGACACATGGTACGGTGGATAAAGGCGTTGGTTAGATCCAGTAACAGACCCAAAGAGTGTGAGTTCAATACCCGGTTCAGGCAGTGGAGAACTTTCAGAGGGAAAATTACCAGGAGATAACTGATAACTGACACCCATCAAACATGGCTCGTGGAACTAGAACAGTCTACCCCAGTGATCGAAATAAAGGGTTCGGTTCGAAATTCCAACCACCTGAAGAAGGCCGGAGCGTACAACGGCCGAAACGTTGTGACAAATATGGCGACAAAGATGAGGACAATAGTCCGACTAATGTAAATACTGTACATAATACCTCATCTCAGAAATATAGACAGAGCCTGTAACTATTCATAAGTTTCAAAAGAATCCAATCTTGAAAATGAAATAACACAGCAAACATGGATAAATGTGCCCACAATAAGACATAGTGTCAAAAAGACGGTTTTTCTCATGATGCTCTGCTTTTTTAACTACTTTTAATCTTCAGCAATGTTTGTTTTAAAAAGTGAATGATTAGAATGGGTATAAAACCTAAACATGATGAAAGAAAATTTGTACATTTTTTTTGTTCTTGAGAATTGACAACAAAAATATTAAATGATATTTATTTATTAGATTGTTTATTTATAAGAATAATTTTATATTTTCAACATTCTAAAAACTAATACAATTAAAATTAATGCAATGTAAGATTTATCATTTACCAATTTATAAAGAAATATATGTAAAAGCAATTTTTATTCATAAATTTAGAAGCATTTACTAAATTATTAAAACGTATCTAAATCTTTATTTACCATTTTATAAAGTTTGAATCAATTGGCAATTAGCCAATGTTTTGCCAACCATTCCAATAAATAATAATATAATTTAAATAAACAATCTAATAAAGTGTTTATTATTTTTTTGTTATTTCTCAAGAATAAAGAAAATTATTACATTCACTTTCAGATGTTTAGGTTTATTACTATTCTAATAATCACTTTTTAAAACAAAAATTGCCTAAGAGTGAAGATAGTTAAAAAAAAACAAAAAAAAAACAGTTGTGTCATAGGGAAAAACTGTCCTTTTGACATTCCATCTTATTGCAGACATGTTTATCCATGTTTGCTCATAACTCTATATGACTATAGTACCAGCCTATAAGATAATTGGTTTACAAGGTATTTGGAGAATTACCATTCACTGCAACTTATCCAAACCTCATAGTTATTTCACCAGCACATTGAATGTATTTATATGCAGTGTTTGTTTATGCATATCTTAAACCAGTAAATACATTAAAATGTAAATATGTTGAAAGTTCAACATTTAAAATAGCATAAAAATATTTCTAAACACAATGTTTCAAAATTTATATTCTGCTGGTTGATTACCTTGGAGGCAGTTTACTTTCAGAAATCCAAACTGTCTTCTATTAATTTATTCTCAGTGGACTTGAATCTCAAATGCTGATAGAAAACAACTTCTTTTTTTTTTGGTAAAAAAAAAAAAAATGCAATGCATGCTATAAAATAATATAACCTTTTCATTAGGCTGCGAGCACTATATGGTAAGAGACACTTCCAAGCAATGGATCTGGACATGTGATGAGGTCTGCAGATTACTTATCTAAAGAGGAATAATCAATAGTAATATAGAACATTGTCTGTATGCAATCTGATAACCGTGTGGAAGGTGATTGCCTCTTCTCTGGCCGCAATTTCTTTCTCATGAAGCTTCCAGGCTAAGCAGCAGATTGCTTATTTTCTGTCCAAACCTCTTCTCTTATTAAAAACAAAAATACAAACTCTGTCCTAAATTATATTTAGATAAGAATATTTACTGGGAATAATAATAAAAAGTTAGGATGAAGAAAACCTTTAAAAACTTGAGTTAATCAAACCTAATACAAGCTTGTCTTTTAATAATTTTTTTTTCTTATCTAGGTTTCCTGCCATTTTTGAAAGCAGATAAAAAAAACAATCATTTGGGACAAGTATTCATGTTGATAAAATAATTATTTACCTATCTTTCTTGTCTTGCCTTGCCTTGCATTTTGTTATGTCAATAACAAAATCAGATTGTGATAAAGATAATAATCAGTAGCACAATAAACAATAAGTTCATGCCTTTTTTTTTAATCATTATGCCACTAGGACACAAGCATTTACTGAGAGTGAAAGAGAATGAGAAAACTGAAGTGAAGAGAATGGTAAATAAAAGAACAGTGTTCAGAAAGACAGAAGATGGTAATTGGCACTGCATTTGAATTTTTGAAGATTTTAAGTTTCAGGGAAGCAAGAAATTAGGTGGGCATTCCACAGGTGAGAAAAGAAACTATTAGAATAGAACATATGGTTGCATCTTTCAACAGTAAAATGGTGAAACCTATTTACCAATTTAATAGCATGTTTAAATTCATACATTCAATACACCAAGGAGGAAAGCTCATCAGAACAATTGCCATGAAAATATTTGTCAAAAAGACAGAGGGAAGTTAGATCATGCCAGTAAGAAAGTGACTGAAGCTGAGATGCCAGATCAGGATCAATGACAAAAAAAAAATTGCCTAGCACGACATAGTGAACTAAATCTCCTAGCAGTAGACCTAGCAATATTGATTCGATATAATCATTTCAATTTATGTCAATGGAAAAAATGATCCCAAGAAGATGCAATGAGTTGCTCTTCTGGAGGTAAACATCAGCCATGCTGAAGGCAGGCAGAAAAAGTTCTCTATGGTGATTAAATGAAAGCAGTTTTGTTTTGCCACCAGGTATCAACAGACATAATTTGCATAACTGCAAACTAGCTGTTAGTTTTTACAGAATCTATTTTCCGAGTTGACAATTCCCCTAAATTTTAATTAAGAATCTAGAAATAAAGTATTTTTTTTTTTACTATATGACTTTTCACATGCACACACACTGACATGCCAAAAGTCATAGGATGCAGTATGTAAAAGTAATAGTAAATGACAGCAGCCTACCTTAATATCATGGAAACCTATGTCAGTAGTGGTCTGACATCTGGTAAGCATGACAGTGTGTGCCAGATGGACACACTAGGATATTCTATTTCTACAATGGTAGAGATATTTGACATAGCTCCAGTCACATGTGTACTAGAAATACCTGATGGAAGGCATTACCACACACCATGGACAGCACTGTAATCTTTAATAATCAAAATCAAAGACTATTGGATAGAAATGTATATAGTAACAGACAAGCAATACGAACTCAAATCATCAGTATTTACATTAGTCGGACTATTGTCCTCATCTTTGTCGCCATATTTGTCACAACATTTCAGCCGTTGTACGCTCCGGCCTTCTTCAGGTGGTTGGAATTTCGAACCGAACCCTTTATTTCGATCACTGGGGTAGACTGTTCTAGTTCCACGAGCCATGTTTGATGGATGTCAGTTATCAGTTATCTCCTGGTAATTTTCCCTTTGAAAGTTCTCCACTGCCTGAACCGGGTATTGAACTCACACACTTTGGGTCTGTCACTGGATCTAAACAATGCCTTTATCCACTGTGCCATGTGTCCTTGAGGACACGGTTCAGGCAGTGGAGAACTTTCAGAGGGAAAATTACCAGGAGATAACTGATAACTGACATCCATCAAACATGGCTCGTGGAACTAGAACGGTCTACCCCAGTGATCGAAATAAAGGGTTCGGTTCGAAATTCCAACCACCTGAAGAAGGCTGGAGCGTACAACAGCCGAAACGTTGTGACAAATATGGCGACAAAGATGAGGACAATAGTCCGACTAATGTAAATACTGTACATAATACCTCATCTCAGAAATATAGACGAACTCAAATCATATTCACATTTAATGCATAAGATACAAGAAAAATTATCCATCAGTTTTGTTCACTATTCTGTAGCTTCCATATGATATAGGAGCAGTAGATCCACCAAATCCAACATTTAACCTGGGCTTGTGATATTACTGAATCCTGCAGTACTGGTATGGCCTGATGTGTCAGTTTCACTTGTTTGGGATTGATGGTAAGGTTTGGATATGGTAGAGACCTAGTTGTTAACAGGGCACTGTGCAAGTCAATGATGATTGCATAATAGTGTGAGGTGTGTTCACATGAAATGAGATTGGGTTGCCTAAAAACATCATTGACTAATGACTGCTATATTGTCATGATTTAGGAAAATGTGCACTCATTCATGGATTTTATGTACCCTAACAATTATGTGTTTTTCCAGCAGGATAATGTACCATGTCATTAGGTTCAAGTTACCCAGAATTGGTTTTATAAACTGGAGACTGATTCTGGAGATTTTTGGTGAATGGTGTAGCCATTACAGTTACTCAAGTATTTACTGAGTATTTATGATATTTAGTGTAGAGATCCATTTGCATACAGAATCCTTCACTTACATATATCAGGTAGCAATAGACAGCTATCAAGATAGCATGGACCAACATCTTTTTATAGGTCTTCTGTTTAATTGTGGAATTGATACTATATTGAATTACTGCATTTTACTGAGCAAGGCCTCCATCCCATGACTTTTGGCAAGTTAGTGTGTGAGTGGGTATTTAAAATTTATTACTGTAAATACAATGAAAATGATATAAACTGATTTTGCAGGTGACTCCTCTAAAAACCTTTTGATTTCAATGCATACAATCTTGCTAAAGATTAAAACTCAGAAACCAAAAGTTATTGTTTATTCTTATCATTTCAATACGTATCTTTCAGTTGTGGCATTTATGATAGAATCAGACAAATATAATGTGTTGTTATTATTATGACATTAAATGATTTCATTTCATTTCATAAATTATTGTTGGATAACTTTAGTAACAAACGGTCAAATAATTTACTGGCATGTAATGTGTAATAATCACTGTAGATCAAACATAGATATGAATCCCAAATGTTTATCTTGAATTTTGGGTAGATTGCAGTTCGAACAATTTATACACTTTTAACGGTCTAACTTAATATTATCTTAATTTTTTTAGTAGATAATACATCGACCAACCATCAATATTTCTATTATTATAATTTCAGTTGGTTTTCATTGCAATTATCCAGACTGTTATTCTACAGCCAAAAATAAGTGGCATAGATAAAAAATAAGATTATTTTTTCAAAAACACACCATTTTTGAATTGGGAAGCCTATCCTACCATGACAGCTGCTCTACTGCTTAAACTACAATACCTCAATAGATGTCAGAAAATCAAACTCAGTTTGCTCACACATATTTACATGTTTGTTTGACATGATATTTGATGTTATTGTTTCCATATACAATAGTAGTATTAGTATTGGTATTATTATCTTGCATATTTTGGGGGCAAGAGAATGATGGTCAGTGTTGTTGCCATAAAAAGCAACTAAACTTATAAAGAACTCTATAAATTTTTTTCACAGTAATTATTCTGATGAGCTTTTCTCCTTGGTAGCTTGGCATAGCAGCAACTACGATCTTCAAAAATTCAAATACAAGGTCAATCATCAGTTTCTGTCTCCTTGAATTCTGTTTCTTTCACTCACAGTAACCCCTTGCATCCTAGTGGCTTTTATTACCTTGACTTGAAGTGAAATGATTAAAAAAAAATTACAAGAAATAAATAAAAATGAAATTGACTTAATACCACCAGATTTTATCCAGCCCCTCATTTTTAATGTCACAGATATAATTTTTTAAGATATCACTCTCATAATGCATTACTGATGAAGTATTTAGCTTAATTTTTTTCATTAATGTAATTTGTGAGTGTTTTAATTTTTTTTTTATCCAAACTATATGAACTTGTGAAAAATTCCATTGTTCATTTTTGCTTTTTAAGAACTGGCATTATTTATTAATGAAGCAAAAGAAAGAAACTTTCTTTTGTACAATTCTGACTAGTGACTTATCCACTTGTGACACTATACTAGATGTTTAATGTAATTCAAAAGTGAATGCATCATAAAAAAATATTATGTATGGTAATATTAATATTAGCCATTTCCTTACAAAGAAACATTCAGCATTCATTGACTGAGTAGCCAGTGTTGAAATTTATCAAATCTTTTTTTATAAATTTTTTTTTTCAGGAAAATAGGTTTCTCAAGTCCAGTAACTGTCATTGCTCTTTCCAGTATTGATAGGGGAAGCTTCCTCCCTAACCTTTTGTTTGACGTAGTATAGACTGTCAGCATCTTCATTATGCCATTCAAGAAATGAGCCTGTTTGGGAGAAGAAAAAATAAAATGACTGAGTAATACCAACTGGAAATGTGATCAAAGAAAATATTTAATAGTAATGGTGATATTAACCATTTCCCTAAAAGGAAACACTTGGCATTCATTGACCAAGCAGCTAGTACTGCTTTCTGTTGGAATTTATAAAATCTTTATCTTAAAATATTTTTCAGGAAAACAGGTTTCTCAAATCCAGTAGCCATTATTACTCTTTCTAGTATTGATGGAAGTTTCCTTCCTAACCTTTTATTTGAAGTAATGTGGAATGTTAACATCTCGATTATTTCATTATAGTAATGTTAATAAAATATAAGTATAAAGAAGCAAAAATCTCTTGTGTATAGTATAATGCAAACAAGTTACAATGAGAAATTTCTATGTGTTAGAAGTTTGGATCCCTAACGTTTGAAATTATTGATGTTAAAATTTAATTGTAATTGTTCATATTAAATTAAAAAAGAGAAAAATCCTTATCATATTTTATTTAACAAAAATTCTTTTTCAAGTAATCTTTAGTGTCATTAAAATCCTCTGTACATTAGCAAGCATGGTGGAGTAATGGATAGCGGCTCGGATTGAGGAATCGGAGAGCTGAGTTTGAATTCGTCAGATCCATTACATTCACTTATGTGCTAATATCCTTGGGAAAGGTATGAATCCTCCTCTTCTCCCCCATCTCTGGGTAAATAGCAGGATATACCAGGTTCTATGGCCTTGGATGGCAACTGGTCTACCACAGAAAGAAATGGCAACCTGCTGCAGAAAAAAATCTGCCTGTCAGTCATTTATCGAAAGATACATGATTACCTAAGCATGTATCACACATGGCACACAACTGAATGACTTTTCATTATCAGGTTACAGCCTCACCACACTAGGTGATGCTGATGTGGTTTCCATAGCAAGTAGGTTTTTACAGAGTTGCTAGTCCCATGTCCAATGAGTTTTTAATTCAGGGTTATCCTTTTTCTAGGCTGGTTGCTAAACAAGGCTAGAGAACTTACTCTGCCCTGCTATTTAATGTATTCATTAATATATTCATATTATATATTCATACCTTTCTCCAGGTTATTTGTGCTAAAGTGAATGCAAGAAACTCAACCAGAATTTGAACTCAGTTCATTAAGTCCACTTTCTGCACTAATAACCACACGCATGACCAAGCTGTTTGTGTAACGCATGATATATTAGGTAAAATTTATCAAACAAATATGTCACTAATGATTGCATATATAGTAACAGTAAATATTAAAAGCATATGCAAAGTCTATTTGGAAAGTATTCAGCTATTTTGAATATCTTGAGAAATGGTTGCACAACTTTGGTGTAATTTGGCAACCAAAGGGGACCTTACTGCTCATGCATGAACAGACACTTTAATAGAGTTATTCATTTGGCAATGAGATGTCACTGAGTGAATGAATATGTGTCCAGTTTCACTCGAGATTTGAACATTTATCTAGAAACAATTTGAATGATCAAGATGCTTCTCAGAGATGATTCACTGACTGAATTCCAAGTAAAATTTTGGTAGCAATGCTTGAAATTTGACCAGGAACCTGCTGAAAATCATTAATGTTCTGGAAAGCCTTTAACAAGCAAAACACCTGACAATGATGAAAGTGTGTGGGACTGCAATCACAATGAAATCAGTGATCGACAGTGTGAAAATTAAGGAAATTTGAGGATTCCTCAGACTCTCTGGAAAGTATCTAGTATTCCAAATACCGATTCTTATTATCTCATGCATGATCTTTTTGATGAAAGATCACATCATCCAGATCAGTTGACTGCTTGAAAGTTCAGATTTGACTCCCTGTAACTTCTGAGTTTTCTCAAAGTGAAAATCACTATTGAAAGTGAGGAGATTGTAGACTAAATAAAGGAAACATAGGAAGCAACTGATATAAATACTGAGAGATGATTTTGCAGACTGTTTTGAAAAGTGAGAAGGATGCTGAGATAAATATGTGAGACCTCAAGGGTAGAAATAAGCTATAATCTGACTTGGCTCACCTGTGCTTTTAATTGTTACAAATAAACACTTACTATAGAAATTGCCACTTTGAATCATTGCATCATTGTGCCAAATTCAAAGATGTGGTCATTATACACTGTGACAAATATCTATATTTCTATTAGCTCTACTTTCACAATATTATTTCCAATTTTATTAGGGTGATGCATCTTTCCAACAAAATTAGAGGAATCTGAGAAGTGTTTTTGAAATTAATTCACCTCTTTGATTTAAAAAAAAAAATAATTTCATCCCAAGCAAGTCAATAAAGCCACTAAGACACAAGGAGTGACTGAATTTGAAAGAATATGAGAAAAAGAAAACATTATTAAGGAAAGAAAATACTAAAAGAACAGGAATTAAGAAGTCAAAAGATAATGATTGATATTGAATTTACAGTTTTAAAGATCAAAGTTAACTGAAAAGCCAGAAAAGAGTTCCAAAAGGAAAAAGTGTGAGAGAAGAAACTGTTAACATAGAACTTCAGGTTACATCTAGCCATTTCAACTATAAAATGATGAGACTTTGCTGCAATATACATTTTTTGATTGTCACTCAGTATTTATATAATTTTTACTTAATATCACTGATAGTTAATGTTTATGATTTAAATTCCATTAACAATTTTGCCCAGTTTTGCTAGATTGAAGCATGGAAATAAAATTAAATATTTCCTCAACGTTTGTATTGTGGGTTCATTAGTGTGCAGTAGCTGGAAAGCTGACTCTACAAGCCATTGTTCAAGTCTCAACAAATATTGCTTGATGTCAGTGTATGTTTATCTCATATATATCAGGTGTTTGTATAACTGAAGTTAACAAGTGTGTTTGATATATATTTTGTAAATATATTACATACACCTATCTGTAGATTTATTGTATTTACTGCAATAAATGTTGAAATAAAAATACAAAATAGGTAAGAATATCTGTCAAAGGGAAAATCTGTTCTCTAATTTCTAGCCTTGTTTTTCAATGTTTTTAATTTAATGGGATCTTTTGAATATATTGACTTTATTTCCCTTCTTACTTTTGATATGCATTCCCAATTACTGTAAAAATATAAAATTTAATATCTTTATAATAAATAACCAAACTTTTCATATTTGATTATTATAATATCATGCATTTATTATTTTTATTCAATATAGTATAATGAGATTTTAAAAAATGCTGGTTGTATAGTGGTGTAATAGTTAGCAGCTCAAATTGAGGAATTGGAGAGCTGAGTTTTCATTACAGTCAAGTTCATTACAGTCAATTACATGCTAGTGCCCTTGGAAAAGGTATGAACTGAGTCTTATAGCCTTGGTTGACAACCAGTCTAGGAAGAAAAAATTTTGAATTCAAACAGGATTGCACAATTTTAAAAGTATGTATACATGCAACCCAAATTCCCACTAAATCTCCTACTATGGATTTGTACGTCTGAATTAATATGACCCCTGCTACGTTTGGTGAACTTTTGTTTGGTTGTGGTGGGTTCATTTGACAGAGCTAGCTCAACCAACCAAGTGAATGCCAAAACAGGTAGAAGTTTAAAAAATGGCAGTCATTTGCTTCTTATATTCTTTGATGTCACATTCAATACAGCATGATTGAAAATATAGCTTATACACCCATTCTGCAACTATCATAGCTTATCCATACCTCTGTGTTTTTTCATAACATATTTTTGCTTTCTGTTTATATTTAAAAACAAAATAAATAAAGCCTATTTTAAGAAAGGTTTAATAGTTTCTAATGCAAATAACCCTTTTTTGTTATTAATTTTTCCACCTTTGTTTTTAATTAAACCAATTTAGTGTACAAATATTAATCAAATTAACAAATTTATTACTTTTTATAAAAGGTATAATTACATGTTCTTGTTTGAAACTATAATGGGATGCTGAAAATTTCTTAGCCCAACCAAGAAGTTCTTCTTCATAAAATTCTGTTCATTCATCTGGCCAGATTTTAAGGAGGGGATTGGGTCAAAAACTTTTCAGCAATACCTCATTGTTTCATTTATAAAATAAGCAAATCCTGCTTCAAATACACAAGTGTAAAGTAAGTAAATAAGATATGTGTGTGGGCAACAGGAAATTAGAAGTGTAATATATACAGTTCTACACATAAGTATAATCAAATTGAAGTATTGCAAGAAAATGTGGATGCCACCCACCCTAAAGTCTCAGTCCATTTGTTTATATACATATATATAATCTGCAGTCTTAGTTTAAAAGTATTTTACTCTCAAAAATTTAGTAAATGGTAAGGAAACTTAATTGAAAAGTGTAAATTTAAATTTTTATCTATTTTTGATAATAGAATAAATAAAATTGAAAATTGTTCAATTTTATTATTCAAAATAATATCCTAAGCTTTATTTTTATCATATTTCAGCCAGTGTGCTTTCTAGCCTTCATATGAATGTTGCTTCTGGTTATGTTCAATAAGTTTTGAATAGAATCACTTGTTTTACACAGAATTAAAAAAGTAATTTTTTAGCGATGGATGCTTGAATCTGTGAATTCTCATTATTGAGGTAGCTATTCATTAAAATGCTCTCTTCCTTAGGGTAGCCATATTTATTTAAAGTAAACAACAAATAAATAAAACAATGGTAATAATAATAATAATATTTGTTTCCTTATGTGGAAACTTTCAGTATTCATAGACTGGACAGTCAGTGTTACTGTTAATTGAAATTTATAAAATCTTTCTATTAAGACAATTAAAATTTTTAAGTCCATTTTTATTGCTCTTTCTAGTATTGATGGGTACTTCCTTACCAACCTTTTGTTTGAAGTAGTGTGGAATGTCAACATTGTCATTATTTTCTCTCAGAGTTACATGTAATATCCATTTTAGTTCTTGCTGCTGTTGTAAGTATTCAAATGATGTGGTTTCTTCTATTTGGTACAGTTCTGTGTGATTCTGTAGCACCTCTCTCAGCAAATTGAAGGACTATTCAAAGAACTTTGAAGATTACTGGATCTCACTTTCACCTATGGAAGGACACAGGTCAAAACATGGCAAATAAAACAATAAATTTGAAGATTCTAATCCAAGTAATTAATGGAATTGACATTTCTGACCTGAGAAAGTAATTAATACAATGAAGGTGTAATTAGTTTAGTTTCAGCAATTGACTCCTTTCTGGCTTTCAGTGTTCTATTAAATATCCTTTCATAATTTAATCTAACTGAATAACAAGTCGCACACTTAATTTTGGGTATTGGTAATACTATATTTTGTTTGGAACGATTACTTTGTAAACATTTGATAACATTTAAATAAAAGTATTTGATAGTTTCAGTTGGTGTTAAGTGAAAGGAAATTATAGTAACCTTTAGGTAACTGCATACCAAAGTCTCAGTTGTCAACAGTTATCTTCTCATGCCATAGAACTTTAATATTTTTGTATGAAAAGAGAAATTGAGACAAACTGTGAAGAAATGATTACATTCAGGAAATTACATACAAGTAACTTTTGCCTTGACCTCGTCAAAGAAATAGTATATTTTTTTAAATTCAAATATTCTGTCTGGTAGCTTTTACAAAGGTTTGATAAAATTCAAGTCAATATACATTACTGTTACTATTGATGACTTTTATTTACCACAGCCCTTTTGTTATATAATTGCTTGAAGCTATCAGTGGTGTTGGTGGTAGAGAAATATCCATTACAAACTCCTGTAATAGTATTCACAGCTATAGTTCTTCAAATGTTTCAGTTAAATGATTATTACCCTACTAGAAGAAATCTGGAATTGATAGTTTCACCTTCAATTTTCAACTTATCCTTTTTTCTTCCTTAATCACAGAATGCCTGTCTTTACACACACTCACACAATAATGTTTTTCTCAAAAAATTTAGCTTAACAATTTATATAATATATATATATTAAAACATTTGCTTTTACTTACCTCTTTTCTCACAAAATACATTGTTGTTGTCTGATGTTCGCTTATTACACAAGGGTTCATTAAATTTTCTGTGATTGGAAAATTCGACTAAAGGTTTCATATTGTGAAAATATACTCGCTTTAATGAATACTTAGTTTTGATTCAAGTATACTGATAATATCCATGTTGATACAATTTTTTCTTCATGTGGAAAATCAGGGCTATTAACAAGTTTACCAATAAATGAAATGCATTATAATAAAAATATTCTGTCTATCCAGTTTATTTGGTTTAGTTTGGAGTTTTTTAATCCCAAGATTTTTATTGGTGGCAATATATTTTTTTTTTTTAACAATATATTGCTGGTAACATTTTTTTCAAAAATTTATTACTGGTAATAATTTTTTACAAAAATGTATTGCTAGTACTAAAATCTATTTTTACACTTTCATAGTGTTTTGACTCCAGTTTGGGGGTTAACTATTTGCCCATAGCTGGAACCCTAACAGGTGCTACCACTCTGGGTCAGGGTGGAACTGGGAACACCAGCAATTAAGAGGTGGTTCCACCCTCCTCAAAACATCCTGATCAGAGGCCTGGCTGTTGGATGTAGTTTATCGTCATACCCCAGACAGCCAGTTTATTTGATCAGTTTTATACATACAGAGTGTGACGGGTAAATTGTCACCATTTCATATTTGTTATTTCTTTTTGATTTTGTCAACTGAACAGTATAGTAGAGTCAGTTGGGCACCATCTGTGACAAAAAGAGCACCATGACACAATTTACTCTGTCAGAACTTTGGAAACAGCATGCTCTACTACTTGACATTTATGCCTGAAGATCCATTACGAAAATTTCAGAGTGTTTGGATGTCAATCTGAAGACAGTGCAGATGATTTGGAAAGAACTGGATGAGTCTAATGGTATGGTAGCTCGGAGAACTCATTCTGATAAGAAAAAAAACACACAAATTTGTTGGTGAGGGCCTCAGACTCAACACAGAGGCCGACATCAAATGCCTTGAGGAGGTAGTGCTGCCCAGGATCAAGAGAGTGGCTACTCAAAGTCTCTATGTCTGGCAACAGGATTATGCACCATGCCACACAAGCAGGAGAACCCAGTCATGGCTGTCAGACAATTTCTGTGACCACATCATCTCTTATATATGGCTACCTAACACCCCAGACTGCAATCCCCTTTATTCTTGTGTTAAGCACAGTTGAGTAAGTGACCAACAAAACTCCTTGTAATACAAAAGATGAACTGAAGACAAGGATTATGGCAGCATTCACCAAGGAGACCATCTATATATTATCATTTCACTCCATGTGAGGCAATAGTGCCACTAAAACACAAAGGGTTAGTGAGAGAATATGAGAAAGACGTTAGTGAGGAAAATAGACAATATAAGAACAGGATTCAGGAAGATAGAATGTGGTGATTGATGTTGCACTTATATTTTTGATGATTGTAGGTGGTAAGGAGCTACAAGAGAGTTCCACAGGTGAGAAGTTCAAGAAAAGAAACCTAGAATAGAACTTATAGTTGCATTTAGCTATTTCAAGAATAAAATGATGAAACCTAATCTCCAATCTTGTACTATGCTTAAATTATTGTAGTTCAGTGCCAAAGAGAAAAGATCATCAGAACAATGGCCATGAAATTATTTATAGAAAAGAGAAAGGGAAGCCACAGCAGTAGGAAAGTGAATTAAGCCAAGATGCCAGGTCTGATAACATTACTTCTTTGGATTTTGTCAAGAATCTTTAGATATATAGCAGGAATATCAGACCATATGTGGCAGTAATATTCAATACATAGTCAAATGGTAGATTTATAAACATGCAAGATAGATTCTAGTGAGAGAAATTGTCTGGCATGACTAAGAATTTCTAGTGTAACCTTTTTTCAAATTTACTTAAGATGAAATGATTTGGTTCATTACTTTATTCCTTCAAGTCTGACTGCCCGCATTTGAATGCCAAACTTAATTTTTAATTAATTATAGCTATTACCAGAAAGTTAGTTGCATAGTCTTAGTTTTTACATAAATTGGTATCAATTTTTTTCATGTTTGAAAGTAGAACCAAAAAAATTCTTTGAGAATTTTTTTTTTTTTTACACTTTCTATAGCATTTCTTTTTTTTCAGAGTGAGATTTTTTTTTATTTATGAAGTCACAAAATACTATGCAAATTTTACCAAATGTTATTGCTAATATTTTAGCCTGTTACTCATAATTAGTGTTGAGATTAAGTGTATTTATTTCTCTTGTTCAAATGCTCTTATTTAGATGAGAAATAGTGCAAAGACTTGACCAATGAAGTGAATACATATTGGATTGGTGACATCATCTCAAGCTCAAGGGCAACTTCAATTTTGTTTGTTTGTTTTTTTTTGTAAATTTCCTCTGGGAAATAAATTATGTTTCTCTACTTCCATCTTTTTCTGACACACATAAATACTAAGTTGAAAGTTTTGGCCTGTAGCTAAGAATGAATTGTGTTTATTTATATACCTGCATCATCTTTGTAGGTAAGAACATTTACATTGTGAACATTTTTACTTTACCATTCTTGTCACACTGTTAGTAGGGTAACTGTTGTCTTTCTGTCTTCTCAGGACTACAGGGGCAAATTTTTCTTACATCAATCAGATCTGAAAACACTTAAGTTGTTTAATTTGACTTATTGCTGAATTACTCCTTTCAAAATAATGTACTTTTGTTGGAAGGTTTTTCATGCATAAAACTTATAATAATTTACTAGTAAAGATTATTAACCATTGCTCATTTTATCATGTATAAATCCAAGATATGAAATTTATAGCTGCATTTTGCCTGATAAATTTAGATTCTCTTTTTATGTAGGCAAATTTTAAATATTACAGATATCAGATGGATCATTAGATGCAAACTATTCTGAGTGGGGATTTTTTTATTTGTTTTATTTCCTTGAACTCAGAAGAGTAGTATGAATTCTTATTACCAGGCAAAAAGATTAAGTTGAAGGATTTTGTAGTCATTATAAAAAATATATGTAAAATTGAACAGGTTTCCTTACTTTTATTTGAGCTTCATGGCAAATAGGTTTTTAACTGAAACCATGCTGAATAATACTCTTAACAGATAAGAAATGCATAATCGAAAAGTGTATTATTGGCTGTACAGAGCTTATATTAAAATAAATTGAAATTAGATGTGTGTAATTTTAGCTATGTTCCAGACAAGTCAGCCAAAGACCAAAGGCTACTGAGAGAAGAGAAGACTAGTTAAAGGTTGGGGTTTTACAAGAATGTCTTTGCTTTGTACTGTTATAACAAAAATGGACCATTAGAATCTAAAATACAAATATCTTATGACTCTTTGTGAATCTTATCTGATTATCTATCAATCTATATAATGGGAAGCCAGAAAGTTCTTAGCCTGATCCACTTCCTAACATTTGACCAAAATATGTTATTGGAGGAGGGCTTCTTGACTGAGTTGAGAACAAAAAAAGTAAACAAAGAAGGTGCTGAAATGATTCAGGCCTAAGAAGCCTTTTCAAAGAAGGCCCAATATTTGGTCAGATTTTATAAAGTGAATAATATATAGTGTGAAGAATGTGTTCAAACATGAAAGAGACTGTTGCAACTCAGTGTTAACCTCAGTGTCAACATACATATATATACACCACACAAAACTAAAAAATATATCTGTAAAAAGACAATTTCATCCTCTGATGGACTTTATCAAGGCAAATGTAAGGATTTTATTTTTCTACAAGTATTTAATGTCAGCTGAGATAAGTTTTCTTTTAGTCTTAATTCATATATATATATATATATATATATATATATATATATATATATATATATATATATATATGTGTGTGTGTGTCAGTTATGTGCCATGCATGATACATGCTTAGGTGATGATATATCTTTCAATACATGACTGACGAGTCAGATTTTTCCCACAGTAGGTTGCCATTTCTTTCTGCAGTAAACCAGTTGTCATCCAAGGCTATAGAACTTGGTCTGTCCTACTATTTACCCATAGCTGGGGGAGAAGAAGAGGATTCATACCTTTCCCAAGGATATTAGCACATAAGTGAATGTAATGGATTTGACTGGAATTCGAACTCTGCTCTCTGATTCTTCAATCCGAGCTGCTCTCCATTACTCCACTATGCTGTCTTTCATATATATGTGTGTGTGTGTGTGCATGCGTGCATGTTCCTGATGTTTTTCCCATTCTCCAATTATTCTTTTCAAAATGTTACAATTTAACATCAGATTAGTTTTATTTCTGTTCATTTCGAAACTTATATGAAGACCTTCCCTATTAATATTTCTTGTAATTCATCCAATGATCAACATTAAAGGAAGGCTTCAAAAATGAAAATAAATTATATATAATGCAAGGATGGAATGTACTTAAAAATAATTGCGGCATAATGAAAAGCACCTTGGCAATATACTTAAAATGTAAAGTGCATAATGAATATATAATGCAAGCTATAAGGTATGTGTGCAAAATATGCAAATTAACAAAAGTACTTGAAAACAAACTCAGAAAAGGACAGAAATCAAGAGAAAAATTAATGGTAGGAATAACTGAGAGTTAGAAAAATTGATACTCACAGGAAAGATCGACAGAGGAAATAATACATAACCTACCTAGCAAGCTTAAGTAAATGAAGAGAAGAGATAACAAAAAAGAAAAAAATTATTAAGAGCTAAAAAGGAAATTATGGAGAGCCAAGATCACAAACATCCTGAAGGTACAGGGCACATAGAAGATTTCCTTTATATTTCAGTTCACATCAAAATCCCATCACTTGTTTTTTTTTAAACTTTTTTTTTGCTTTACTTGTTCTCAAGAAGTGTAATATTTCTGTTGCTTCATTTGTTCTTTACTCAATACTTTGTGTACACTTCTACTATCAAATATTGAATTTTATTTCTCCATGATTGCATGCTGTTTTTTATGCAAGGTAGAAATACTGAGGTCATAAAGAGGACATGATTTAGCAACACACCACTTCGGCCCTTATCTGAGCTAGACGGCAAGTTGGAAAGGCCCGATCCAATCAATCGGTTGGTCATGTCAAGCACTAAATCAGACAAACAGACTTAAAAATACATTCACACTCTCCATATTTGACAATAAACTGATTTAGTAAGTGGTGGCTGTAGGGCCAATCAAGCTGGGATTAAGGAGACTGACCACACTGATAAAATCTAAGAGATAGTCCATACTCGGGTGGATAAAACCTAGTATCACGAATGCTCAAAAACCCTCTCACGCTTGAGTATATCAGCCATGTAGCCCTGGAGAAATGAGGTGAATGGGATTTTCCCCCTCATCATCTCCCCCATAAGGGGCTCCGAGATGGGTGGGGAGCACGGCTGACGAATTAAAAATAAATTTATTATGAGTAAGAAAAACACCAAGAGACTTCACATAGAAACAGATTCTGATAATGAAAATGATGTCAAAACCTTGCCACACTTTATTGTACTGGAAGCCACAAATAACAAACCATTGACTGAATTATCACCCTTCCTATTTCAAAAAATCATATCGAGCAAAATAACTCCAAAAAATGTTAAAAAATTAAAAAATGGTACAATACTAATAGAAGTACAAAACAAAAAACAAGCTAAAACTCTACTACAGTTACAGAAATTTCATGAAACAGACATCAGATCCTACCCTCATCAAACCTTAAACTGCTCCAAAGGAGTCATAAGAAACCAAGAGCTCTCATTATGTACTATAGATGAAATAAAAAAAGAACTGAAAAATCAAGGGTCACAGATGTAAAAAGAATTACAATAAAAAAAACGGAGAAACAATACAAACAAATACATACATATCAACCTTTAACTCTCCTCAGATACCAACAACAATTGAAATTGGATATGAGAGAATTAAAATAGAATAATATATACCGAACCCACTTCAATATTACAGATGCCAAAAGTTTTGACATCACAAAGACCAATGTCGAAGCAACCAAACATGTGGAAATTGCAGTTTAAAAGATCCCGATCATGAAGAAAGGGATTGCCTGAATAAAACCAAATGTCCAAAGTGCTCAGAAAATCACCCCTCTTACTCCAAAAACTGCAAAATATACAAGCAAGAAAAAGAAATAATAGAAGTCAAATATCGGAAAAACATAACCTTCCAAGAAGCCCGAAAGGTGGTGACAAATAAAAAAGACACATACGCAATAATAACCCAAAAAACAAATAAAATACACAATGAAAACCTACCAAGTAATCCTTCAGAAACTCCAAACTTAATAAGAGAATTAAAAACTATACTTAAAGAACTAAAATCCCTCATATTTGGACTCAGAACAGATTTCAATATCCAAGGAAAAAGCAGAAATGAACAACCTAAGACAAGTGAAGTCAAAACTAAAGAAACCAAAAATCACCCAAAGAAAATTCTGAACCAAACACTAATGAAACTGCATATCCCCATCTCCAAAAAATCCCAAGATCCAAATCACTCCCTCGACAAAAAGCCAACAACAATGAAAATAGATCCACAATACTTGAAAAAATGGAAACAGAACAGGAAAGCAAAAACCAAAACCCCCAAAATCAAAATATAAAGACTAATAGGAAAACACAAGAACCTAAAATCAAAACCAAAGACCCCAAAGACAAACTAAGAACAGGAAAATCAGAAAGCATGGATTTCTAGAACAATACCACAGAGTACGACACTTGAGGAAAAACCTAAACAAACCTTAAAACACAAAGCAATCCAGTGAACCAAACAGAAAAACAATGATTACAAACACACATAAGATACTTCAATGGAACTGTAGAGGAATAAATAAAAAAATTATTACCAGAAATAAATTTTTGAAGGAACAAGTAACGTATTTAGTGAATGGATAACAGAACAGGGACAAGGAAGGATGATAAAGGGTCAAAAGTTATTTAGAGCAAAAAAAAATGGACATGTAGCTGTGGAGAACCATGATTGCCTGATGGGTTTTGGCAATTAAAAGAAGTTGTTACTAGAAGAATGTTGCTATTGCAATGAGGCAACCCTAAGAGAACTAGAAATCCTACCCTGATTTATTATTGGCTGACACAATCTTAACAACATAGGATATGTAGATGACAGTGTGTTAATGGCAGATATAGAAAACTGCAGGAACTCCTAGACAAGATAATAAAGTGAGAAGAAAAGACTAAACATCATTTGTAGAGAGAACAATAAAAGAGCAGGAATTAACAAATTAAGAAATTGTAAGGAGACTCCCCAAGATACAATTTACACATTGGAAATGTCAGATTCAAACAAGTATAGAAATCTAACTATCTGGGTAGTGTGATAACAGATGTGTGTTTAGGGATTTTATTAAACAAAGAATACAAAACATATTTAATAAGATGATATTTTATGAGATACTTGATATTGCTTGTTATCTACCAGATTTTGAATGTATGGTTGAATAACAGAGAGTGAAAGAAAGAACACAATGCAAATCCACTTCAATATTTATCTTGTTTATGAATTTGCATTTTCAGCAATGCATATAGAAAATGCAGCATCACAAAGATACATTGATCCAAATATTATTAGAATCTGAAGAGCTTCATGTGAGATCAAAGAGTAAACAGAAAACTACTTGACCCGTAACATCTTGAGATCGAGTTTTTTAATGTCTTTTCTAACCAAGGAACTTTAACTCAGCACCTCATACACTTGATCCAAAATATAAGATAATTTACATTAAAATGGATTCCTAACAAATCTTTATGTTCAGCTTACATCCACCACTCAGAACAATCACAGTTGAGATCATAGTCATTGTGAACTTTATGATCCTTTTATTAGCTGCATAGTATGTGCTTCACCGTGGGTACATATTTTGAGTTGTCCTTCTAGACTGGTTGCCAACCAAGGCTGAAGAGGCCAGTCTGCTCTAAAGTACTGCTAAGCCTACTTTTTAAATACAGTCTTTTTATTTCAAAGACAGTTTAGAAGTTTGGAAAGTAGAGTAAGATGTATACATTCCAAATATGGGGTCTATATGTCATCATTGCTTGGAATCTTGTAACATATTTTGCACTGGGCTACCTCTGTGCCTTCATCCATTTGGAAGAACACAAATCCAAATCCAATATATTCATTAAGATACTTCCATTTTTGTGAATGATGTAGTTTGAAAGGGTACCTTGCAAACCTGTAGAAAAAATGTTTTATGTTTTACTATTATGTTCATGATGATATTATTCAAACACTTGTTAAGAGACTTTCAAAAAAATAAATTTCTACTTTTCTTTCTTCAGATGTATGCCCCATTTCTCAGGTTAAGAATCCTAGTTTTATATGCTGTGAAAAGAAAAGGATTTACTTGACACTAAATTTCAAGTAAAGATAATTCAACAGGAGATTTTGTTCATGTAGACTTATTTGAAATTATTATAAATTAAAACAGCTTTTACATCTCAGTCAGCAATTAAATATTTAACATCTTTTGCTAAGATTACTTTTATTAACTCTTTCGTTGGCATTGTACAATAAGCTCTGTGAGCAGAAATAATCATTTCTTCAAATTTATTTTACATTATTATAGATTAAGCACTCCAGACGGCAACTATCAAAAATAAAATCTCTTATTAAATTATAAAAGGTAATAGTGGAGGTCCAGTTTACTATGCAAATTAATTGTAAATTGATCCCTCTATGAAAGCTAAAACAAAACATGCTCATAGCATATGATTTCTTCAAACTTGGAGAATGAGAAATTGGAGAGCTCAGTTTGAATTCCAGTTGAGTTCTTTACATTCACTGACATGCAAGTACCCCTGGGAAAGGTATAAATCCATCAGCTCTCCCCAACTATTGGCTAAATAGTAGGATTTGTATCTGGAAAAATCATTGTTATTCTCAGAAAAATTCTTAATGCAATTTACACTCACAAAAATGTTTTGGCTTTAACCAGGGCAATTTTAAAACTATAGGTATCACCTTAACTTGTGGTTAGCCGGTTTTATTATGACTATTAACTATGAGTTATCTCATGCTTGGCATTTTCTGATACATTTTCATCTACAGGTGCCAGCGAGTTTGTATGCAGTGACGCTTTTAGTTTGAAAATAATGTTAAGACTTCAGTTGTAGTTATAAATCAACTCATAACAATTTTTTATTGTTGGTTATTACATAGCTGGCATTTGAAGTCAAATTTCATAATTGACATCTGGCAGTCAATATGTTATGTTAAGTGACACAGAAAGGGTTGATCAGCCATAAAAATCAAATTATTTAATCATTCAACCAATGATTCTGAAAAAAAAAAAAAAAAAATCAAACAAACATTTTTGCAATTTATAATCTGAAATCAGTTTTCATTTATTACTATCAATTTAGCACTTCAAATTATGATATTACTATTGATTAAGCACTCCAGATTGCAATATTTCAAAAAAGTGCTAAGTTTAGTTTATGATTGAAATGACTTGATTACAAGCAAACAAAAGCATTTACAATTTTGTGTTGTTACTGATCAGAAGAGCCAACTTTGTTGTTATAGATCATTAGAACTGGTTTTGTTTTTAGTAATGACCTGTTTTACAAAATGTTTACCTTCTATGATGTTTACTCTGATAATATAAACATGAGATTCAATCTACTAATTTTAGAAATAACTAAATTTGCTGAAAGCATAATGAGTATAAAACATATTTTTGGATGTTGTAATATGTAATACTGAAGTAGGGAAATGGGATCTCAGAGTATCTAAAATAGGATGTTGATTAAAAGGAAAACTCAAACAATTTGCCTGTTCATTTAAGCAAATCTAAACAGTTTCCCTCCATTTCCTCTCTCTCTTTCTCTTGAATGTGCCAACTTTCTTATCAGCTTCTGAGCAACTATTCAGAAAGACAGAACTAGTGTTGTGTTCAAAGGTTTTCTATGGCAGTCAGTGGTCATGTTATTATGGAGACAGATACCTGCTGTCAAGTAAGAAGGAGGAGAAAGAGAATAAATACACTGGGCAACAAAAAAGATTTTTTTTAAGTTGTGTATGTTTTTCCAAATGATTTAGGACAATTTTTCACCACTGAATCTGAAAATGTCATTCCTTTCTCTCTGATCAAGCCATTTTTTTGTGCTAATGTTGAGTTTTCAAAAATTCAATCTTCTGACTAAATCGATTACATTTTTTTGACATTACTGATTGAACTTTGTAAATATTTCTCATACGAAATAAGTTTTTAAGAGAAAAAAATTGATTTCTAGCACAAGTTATTAATTAAATGTTACAAACATCGATTACAATAAATTGAATTCTATACATTGATAAATGTAAGTACATGTAAATTGCATGTTACGTCATCATTGTTCGAAATTCTGGGCTTGAAATTCCATTTATTCGAAGCCTTAGAATGATCAGCAGTAGGGAGTCTCTCTTCAAAGTCCAGCCGTATCAGCCATCATGATTGCATCCCAGATACCTGGTCTCCATCTCTTTCATGTCCTAATGGAATCTCTCCCACTGTTTGTCACTCATTGATCCCAGACTCTCAGGAAAACCGATCCATATGTGAGAATAAATAATGCATTTTGATGCTCATGTTGCATCTGAGCTTTCTGAAATCAGTCAGTATATTGATGGAAAGTTCTGCATAGTTCCTGGCTTTGTTGTTGCCAAGAAATTACTTTACAACTAGAACAAAAGCCTTCCATGCTTCCAGTTCCACATCGTACATTGAGTTTTTAAACTCTGGATCTCTGATGAGCTGGCAAAAGATGCCAGATTTCAACTTCTTTCAGTCGTCAATCCTGGAAAAGCCTGGCACAAGTAAGTGAAGCAGCCACAATCCTTCTCCAGAGGTTTGATGAACTGCTTGGTCAAACCGAGCTTGATGTGCAGTGGTGGGAAAAAGTATCCTGTCTCTGTCCACCAGAGGCTTATTGATGATACTTGTTACTCTACAAGGCATCAATTCCTCCTGAACAGGCTAGTCCTTTTTTGTATAATGCTGAGCAGTGTCCCTACTATCCCACATGCACAGAAAGCAGTGGTACTTGGTGAACCTGGACTGTTATCCAAACAAAAAGTACATCATCTTCAGGTCAACACAAATAAACCACTCATGCTGGTCATAATGAATTTTCTCCAGCACATACTTCACTGCTTTATATTTCTCATTCAGTGTAGTTGAGTGAGCATGGAGTACAAAGGCAAACTGGTTGCCATTGTGCATTTTTCAGTGATCGCTTGCTGCTGTCAATGAACATCTCCAGCCTTTGGGTTCATGCTGTGGCACCCCAATTTTGTGCAGAAGCTACACTATCTGTACAGTACACCAGAGAAAAAAATGGAGGTACTATTGATGCTTGTTGTGATAGAAGGTGATGCAAACACTGTCAGAGAGGAGGTTTTTTCCTTCAATCTGGATGCCAAGAGTTTAGCTGAGGACTGTGAACTACATCATTTAGTTCCTTTTGGGGAAAAAGGATGTACAGCATCATCATCAAAAACCACTACTACTTCTTCTACAACACCACCACCACTACTACTAATACTACTACTTTGTATTCTATGGTTTTGTATTGTACAGTATAATTGGTGTGTTTTGAGATGTAAAAACTTTCGTGCATGTTATTGGTGTATAAATATTTTGGAGGCGTGTTTTAATATTTATGAAGCTATATTTAGCTGATAATGCTTCTGATTGGTTAAAATTAATAAGTTTCTAATTAACATAATAAATAGTTTTATTGTGTGAAATATGTTGCATATTTAGATATTTCAATGGATATGACAATGTAAACAAAAACATAAAAAACAGGATGTGGCCATAGCTTTAAAAGTTGACCTGATTGAGCAAAACCAATGTGATTTTTGGATTCAGCACATCAAAATTGTCCTAAATCAGCTAAAAAAAATTTAGACAATAAATTTGGTGTCGACCAGTGATATCTTACATTTAACTCATGAGATAGCAGTCCTCCACATCCTTCTTCAGGCACCATCAGTTGGCTGTGTCCAGCCTGACATCTCCAAAATTTTTCTTTGGATAGCAGGGCTAAAATTGATCAGACTTCTTAAACAAAACAGAAGTGTGAATGAGTTAGAAACAGAAAATTGTTTGATTTTTGGCTTTCTTTTTGAGATGTTCTTTCTTTTTCTTTAATTTTGTCCCAAGTGGCATGACAACCACTTGTCTGAATTTGAAGCTGTAGAGTCTGTTTGTAAGCAGTAACATTTTATTTTTTCCTTCATCTTTTTTTCTTGAAACCTGCACTATTATTTACTGCATATTCACAGACTTATAATTTGAGGGTTTTTTCTTGTTAGTAAGACTGCCATTTCTGTTTTCAAATGGATGAGTGCATTAATGGCAATGTTTTATGCACCATGAAAAGAAATGACTAAGACATTTTTTCACGAATAATAATTTTAAAAAATATCCTAAAACATGTCAAACATTTCCATTTGTATTTTCCTGTAAAAATTCACATTTGTATTTATTCACTTTTTCAAACTTTGTCATGTGCATACTTTAGACAAAAAATTCCTTTCAATGAAAATTTTGATGGATTTTATTAATATTCCTCTTTCCCCATTTTTCTGTTTCGATATTTTAAATGTACAATAATTTTTGTACCAGATTTTTTTTAATTATTTTTTTTTAATTGTTTCCTTTGTTTTTAAGAACATTTCCACTAAATGGAACACGTTTTTAAAATGAAATGAAACCTGACAACTCTAAAACCTCCCATCTTCACAGTCCTGGTGTTTAATCATTGGTTACCAAAAAACGCAGTTATGACATTATTAAGGCTAAGGCAAGCGTTAATCAGTGAAGCATAATTGTTTCCCTCCAACCTCAATTCAAAGCTCCCTTTTCTGCTGCCTTTTCCTTCCCCAGGTGTAAAGAAGGAGCAAGTAGTAATAAGGTCGGGAGTAAATAGAAAACATAAAAATTGGGGGAGGGCCGTAGAATGGGCTCAGGTTTTGTTAGGGGACTTTTTTTTCTTTTTTTTTTTTGTTAAAAAAACCAGCTGCGGCAAGTGGTGGAAAAGTGGGGGGGGGGGCTTTGATATAATACAGATTTTTGGATAGGCATAGGTAGTGACAAGAAGCAAAAAAGAAGAAGGAATAGTGAAGAATAACGATTAGGAAGGGAAAAAGAGAAGTAAAAAAAGAAAAAAAAGAAGGATTTAAATTATATGAATGTAAGAGAAAAATCTCTAGAAAAAGAAAAGTAAAAGTATTTAATATTTATGAGTCATTGACGCATCGTTTCTCTCTCTCTCTCAATAAGAATTAACGACAATATAGAGAAAGACACTACTTATTTACAGTTAGCCACAATCATGATCTTTTTGTCCACAAAAAAAATAGCTTTTTGTCACTTTCTTTTTTGACATACCAACCTTGGATTTCCTTCAACTCTAAATCTATGCTTAGTAAACAACATTAAGAGGGCCTGGGGTAGAGACAGAATGTGACAAAGCAAATAAGAATAAAAGAATCAAAACCGGGCCGGTGGGGAGAGAATGGAGCAGGGTTAGAAACAAGAGGGAATATGCAAGAAAGAAGCAGAGAAGGGGTTCATATTCCGACTGGGTAGGATTTGGTGTCATTCATCATCATCACAGACCTGCATCTCGACCAGCAGCAGTAGCTAACAACAACAACAACTATATTGGCAAGCGTCAGTCGCATTTTACCGTCGTTCTGCGGTGAGGTTGGCACACCTACTAAGGACGGTGCCGGTTTTGTTCCTTCCATCCTTCTTTCCTACTGACTATTCGTCTTCTTAACCTTTTTATTTTTGTCTCATCGGCACGGCCTTTTTTTACTCTGACGAGACACTATCCCACGCCGAAATGCAGACGGTGACCAGCCCGACAGTTACCACACCAACTCTTAATACGTAAGAAAAACGAAAATATTCATTTTTTTCTCTCTTTTTAGTTTTTTTTTTTTGTTTTTTTACATATTTGTTTTTTTTTTGTATTCCTTTTCATCAGAAATAGATTTTTTTTTTACTATCGCCTAGTCAATTTTATTTTTAATTTACTTTTTAAAAAAGTTAATCGATAAAAACAAAGAAAAACCTTTTGATTTTTATCACGGAAAAAAACTCGTATATTTAAGAAGAATGATAAAATTTCAGATTTAATTTTAATTTTTAATTCTCTTTGGAAGAAAAGTTTTTTTTTTTATTGTTTCATTTCTTTTAAAATAAACTTTTTTGTATTAGAACAAGAATTGATATATACAAAAAATCTTGCATTATTAAAAAATAAAAAGATGCATAAGTAGTGGATTTGATTTATCTATTTTATTTTTATATTTGCTTTTGCATTATTAACCTGATAAATCATAGTGACAAAAAACAAATACGTCGCAAAAAGCAAAAGCAGATGTTTGTTTTTAAAATAAATTGTTAATGTTTATTTTCTATAACAAATTGCAGATGTTTCGTTCAAATTTTGTTTATCAAAAACAAAAATCATCCTGACATCTGAGTTTTATTATTAATCGATCATTTATTGACAATCACGTTATATTTTTATCAATATCGTGATTTAAAAGTTGTTTTTATATTTTAAACCAACCTTAAATATATTTTTTTAACTTAAGGATAATTAATTATCATAACATTATCAAAACAAAAAACATTACATTAGCAAAAAAAAGTAAATTATTTTGTTGTAGAAAGTTGTTAGTTGTCAGATGAAGCGTATGTTAGACTTTGCAACAACAAAAAAAAAAGAAAAAAAAAGGCTTTCAGGTTGCTGTAGTTTTTTTTTTATGAATGAATGAATGAATGATAGTGAATGAATGGAATGGACACTTCAACGAAAGACGGAACGCTGGCAACCTTCTACAAATGAATGACCTATCAAGAAGAGAGTATTATTAACAAGCATTTGAGAAATATGAAGGTAGACGGAAAAAATAAAGAAAAAGAAAACAGAATCAGGAATATAGAAATCGGGAATTGGTTTTACTTTAAAAAAAAAAAAAAAAAAACCCTAAATCTTTCCAAAAATATACAAAACTTTAATATTCCCACGCAAAAATACTTAACGTTTGTTTATTTTTTTGTTTTTTTAAGACAGTTGTTTGATTTTGTTTTTAAGTGAAAAAAAATGAGTTTTCTGTTTTCGTTATTGAGTAATTAATTCAATACTGAAGCGGTCTATATAGTCTATAATATAATATTTATAATGAGATGTTTAATATTTATTATTTTATTAATTTCTTCAAATTAACACCCCAGACCTTTAGTAACTCATTGAATTTTTAATCACTATTTGAGTTTGCTGATGCGATGATGTAAAAAAAATCATCGAAATATTAAAATAAATCAAACCAGCTTTGCTATTTCTTAATCAAATATTTCAGGTGCAAGCAGAGCTTTGTGTGAATTTAATTTAAACCCTTTTTTTTTTTTACATAGCATCTTCACAAAAGCGTGTTTTTTTTTGGGGGGGGGGCTTTCACTTTCCACAATTTTAAAGTTTAAAACTAAAAGTAAAACTAAAAAAATACAAGTGTGGAACGAGGAAATAATTCCTACGATTTCCATCCTAGCTTGTTTCATGGCGCGGGAAATGAGTTGTCGAAGTAAAATTATGATATCCATATACACAGCGAGAGTTAATTCCAAAGTTTATAAAACACCAACCAACAGTAACAACAAACAATATAACGGAATACTTTTTAAAGGTTTGGTTCGTTGTTTTCTTTTAAAACGGGTGGCTTTTTAATCCAACGGTTGATTCATTTCAACAGCAATATAGACTGTGTGACTGTAGTGTAGTGTTTCTCTGGGAACCCAAAAATAATAATTTTATTTTATTTGTTTAAATATAAAAAAGATTTTGTGTTTTGTTACAAAGTTACACCAGTCTCAGTTGGATTGGATATTTCAGATTATTGAAGTTATGTAAGTGAGTGAGATTAAGTAAGTGCTAGTTCGAGTTATTTAATTTTTAACTAATAAAAAAAAAAAAAAAAAAAAAAATGAATGACAGCTGTTAACATCTGTCTTTGGTGATGTATTATTATGGGATATAAAAGTTGTGATAAATTTCCTTGGAAAGAAGAAATCAGAATTATCCCTTGCAGATAAATTTATTTCAAAGGAAAAGAATTCAAAGGAGCATTCAGTTTAATATTCAGTAAAAAAAATGTTACTTTGTTTTGAGGAAATTAATTTTTAAAAAATCAACTTGATTCTTGTTAGTTGTACAAATAAATAAAAACTACTAGTTAGTGATTTATTTTTGTAAAGTTTCAAATTTCTAATAATAATGTTTTCATTGTAATGTACTCATTTAGTTTGGTGTTATAAAAACAAAATAATTTGATTAATAATGTTTGACCTCATGATTCTTTTTTAACATTTTTTTTTAAAGAAGCAGCAGCTGAAGCACTAATTTTCATCTGAGAGCAAAACAATTAATTTTCATATGCCATGTTTTCCAAAAGTGACATTGCCATTTTAAAACATTATTAAACAGTGGTTCTTTCATTTAATGTTTTAAACCAGCAATGTCATTTTGGAAAACATCTGACAATTGTTTCATAGAATCAAATTTGGAGAAAGATTATTTAAAAATCTTCAAGCTCAAATGCTCCATATCAACTTTCCTTCCAATGACTTCATAATACTTTATGGTTATGAATTTGTTAAAAAGAATCAAAACCCTTTTTCATCTTGATATGCAAAATAAAATATTTAGTTGGTACTTGGCATCTTGCAATGGTGCAGCTGTTAACAAGCTAGTCTCACAAATCCTCATCAAGTACCCAACACCGGTAGCCTTGTTTCATACACAGCTACTGGATGAGACTTCAAAGCTAGATAAATAAATATCCCTTCAGCTAGTACAGCCAATTTTCAGATTAATTTCCTTAGTCTTCACCATTGTACATGGATGTCTGACTCCTTGTAAGGATGACAAAACCTGTTTGTGAATCTCTAGCTGCTCCAAAGACTTCTTTAATTGTAACCCGTTAAATCCTGTCAGTGGCTACTGGTTGGAGACAAGGAGTTTTGCTAATCAGTAGACACTGACACAATCACACAGTCATTTCAGCTTAATTCCTGACAATACCTAAAATGGGGTTTTGAGAGACGCCACCAACAGCAGGCATGGGACTAATTGAATTAGCACAATGATTATACTATGAACACCATTTTTCATTTCTAATTTTGTGCTTTACTATTTCTCTAGAATGTGGGATCAGCACCCTTAAATTCCACTATCATTTCCCTTTTCTTCTATATTATTACGTTCTTTTAGTACCTCTACACTGTTCCTTGCCTTTTTACTCAATGCTAGTTCAGCTCTTTTATTGGGTGTTCCTTTAATATACCAACCAACCACTCACACAATTTGATAAGGGAAAGAAGGAATGGGGTTCCCAGTTCATCTTTTGTAAGCATGAAAATGCAAAGAAAAAATATTGACATACTCAAATTTTAAAAACTACTAATGCTTTGTGTTACTTAAAAGAGAAAAAAGTTATAATATTGTATTTAAGGTTAATGATTCAGTTTTCCATTAAACAAAGTTCATTTATTTTAATTTACCAAGAAACGAGGTGATAACTATACCTCTTTGAATTTGTTTTTTTTTTAATCATTTCACTCCATGCAAGGTAATAAAACCCAGTAAGACACTATGGGTTACTGAGTGTGAAAGAATATAAAAAATAGGAAAAAATTATTAAAGAGCAAGAACAATAAAAGAACAAAAATTAGATTTTGGTTATTCCTTTTGGTTCTTGTGATAAACTTGTGACAAAAATAAAGTTAAAAGAAAAACTGCTCAAAATGAAAAAATAGAAATATGATTTAAGAACTGCAGACATCCTTTAGTTTTTGGTTGGTTAATTTTTAAAAGGGAATTAACGCATTTCAGAAATGTGTCTCTGCTATTCTTACTTAACACAAATTAAAAAAATTTTTTAAAAAAGACTTGTTTGACAATGTGCTTTAAAAATTGAATATGTTAATTGAAATAGTCAGATATGAATTGTAGCTCAAATTACTAAAGGCCATTGGGTTTAATTGCTTCAAACTTTGTAAGTTCTGAGAATGACTAACTTTAACATTGTTTGTTACAAAGCCTTTTCAGAGCAACATACATTTATTTCAAATTTTATAAAATTGTAAAAGTTTTATGCTATTACATTACTCCTGGTGTTTTTTTGTTTTTTTAATATATTTCTCTTCAGTCTTGGAATCTACCAAAGATATTCTTTTTAGATGCTTCAAAATGTAAGCATTGTTTTTGTTTGGTGTACAAAATTTTTTTTTTTTACTACTCACAAAAATGGAGGATAATAAGCAGATTCCAATTTGGGTGTGTTCGTAGCCAAAGCACATATTTGAAGTTAAGCAATTTTCATTTTTTGAATTTTCTGATCTAGATCAGTTGCACAAAATATTAACATAAATTACCTTATCAAGATGGGAATAGAATATATAATCACATTTCCTCTTTTTGCCATTATGACTTTGCCTGGAGGTATTTGCAGTTGATGTGCGTCTGTGATACTGGCAAATTTAATGGAAATAATATTATTAATTTCTTACTGTTGCTTGCCAAAAACTTGTTTACACCATTACCAAATATGAAGGAGGCTATGAAGATGGATCAATAAATTCATAGCCTGATACAATTGCAAACTATTCAGCTGTTAAACAAAAGTTTTGTGTCATATTTACTATGACATAAAAAAAGCTGGATGAACATCCTCTCTGTGTGGTGATTCTATAATTTGGGTCAAAAGTTGTATTAGACTAATTCTATCTGAAATTTTCACTGTATAATGTTCAGTTTATATGATTAATTGTATTAATTAAAAAAGATTATATTGTAAAATAAATGCATTTTTCATCATTAAACTATTGACTTATTTTTACCTATGTACTTGTTAATGAAAAAATATTTTACCAGCAAAATATATTATATATTCTATTTTTTTCATCTTAAAACTAAAGTTAATAAAAAGTATAGAATATAAGCAATGAAAACATTTCATTAAACTTTTATTTAAATATAAATTTGGAATTATACAATTATGTATAATAAGAAGTTGAAATTGTTCTAGATAAGCATTAATAAACTTCTGTTTAAAATGAAACTACCTCATGAAGTGAAATATTTCTAAAATGTTATGGCTGTGCAATTGATTTTTTTAATCATTTCACCCCAAGCAAAGCAATATTGCCACCAGGACACAAGGGGTTACTGGAAGTGAATGAGAAAACTTTAGTGGGGAGAAAGGAAGACAGAAGATGGTGATTGGCATAGCATTTAATTTTTAAAAAATTTTATATGGTAGGGAAGTAAGAAATTGGAAGCGAGTTTCACAACTAAGAATTGCAAACAAACTATTAGACTGGAACATATGATTGCATCTAGCTGGTTCAACAGTAAAACGATGAGACCTAGTTGCCCATCTAACAGTATGCTTAAATTCATGCAGTTGAGGCACCAAGGGGGAAAGCTCATCAGAACAATTGCCATGAAAATATTAGTAGAAAAAACAGAGGGAAATCAGAAAGTGACTGAAGCTGAGATTGATTACATTACAGACCCTTTGAATTTTGAAAGAGCACCAGACCAGACCAGATATAGCAGCAATATTGGATGGATGGATGGATGGATGGATAGTAGATTTATTATGTGCAAGATGGATAAATTAAGAACTTTTAGGATGTTCCAAATATTTTACTCTTTTTGTTTGTAATAAGAACTGTTCATTTGGTATTGATGAAGATTTGAAGGCATTAACTTCAATTTATCCAATTTAGATATAAGAGGCTGAGTGTACTGTAACAAAGAGGAATTTGGAGACAGTCATGTTGTCTCAACTAAGCAGGCATTCTATATACAAAAAACTTCTATAGATTTTTATAATGTAAAGTCTGAGTATTAGCTCATGAAATGAACTATGTCTTATTCAAGGGAACTTTATGAAATTTTAATATTCTTGGATTTCGTGATCAGGCTCATCATCAATGGGTATCTGCACTTTCCCTGAAAATCATTTACCTCTCTCTATGTGAAAATGATATGAACTAATTTTAGTGTGCAAATTCTTACTCACAGTATGACTGCCTTAAAGGCCATCCCCACCACTGAAAACATTCTGATGACAGGCCTGGTCATGATCCATTAATTTTGTGTACACAGTTGCCCAGGAATATTGATAAATATAACCGCAGTGTTTCAGTACCAAAAATCTTGCTGTGCCCTTTAAAGACTTGTTTCATTTAAAATAATCTTGTTTTATTTTTCTAACATTATCATTCAGCCAATTAATCTAGTTTACAACAAAAATATTAAACACTATTTATTAGAATGCTTATTTACAAGAATAATTTTATATTTACAACATTCTAAAAACTAATACAATTAAAACTAATGCAATTCAATATTTATCATTTATCAATTTATAAAGAAATAAATATGAAAACAATTTTTTATTCATAAATTTATATGCACTTACTAAATTATTAAAATATGTGAACCGATATTTGAATCAATTGGCAAAGAGCAGATGTGTTGCTAACCATTCTGATAAACAATCTAATAAATAAATAGTGTAAATAAACAATCTAATAAATAGTGTTTATTATTCTGCTGTCAGTTCTCAAGAACAAAAAAAAATGTATAAATTCATTTTCATATGTTTAGGTTTTATTATTATTCTAATCATTGTTTTTTTAAAACAACAAACATTGCCAAGAAGTAAGGGTAGTTAAAATAATAACGATGTCAAAGGAAAAACCATCCTTTTTACACACCATTTTTTTGTGGGCATGAAAGTCCAAGTTTGCTATTTTTTCTTTATTATAATTATGAAAATGTTTGAATAGAAATGTGAAAAAACACAGACACAAAAGTCATGAGATTGCTTTGTGTTGAAGCTGATTTGAACATTAGTCAGGTTTTCTTCCTATTTTTTGAAAACAAAATTCACAATAAATTAGCTTTTATTTTATTTTGGTTTTACATTTTCATGAGATAGGTTTGTTTCTGGATCTGTTCTGTTAGAATTACACTTGCAACAGAATAAAATATGACATGTGGAAATTGATAAAAAAAGATTAACCAATCATTTTTCCTTTATTTGGACACTGACTATTCTACAAATTAAAAAAAACTAACATTACCTTTTTGTTTCTGAAAAAAGTTTGGATCAGGACTTGCATTTTAATATCTGATTATATTTTTTAATAGTATACTCTTTGATTCAAGTACATATTTTTATGTTAAATTTTTCTACCCTCATTGAAGAAGATTAAAGTCCCTTTTACTAACCCAATGAAATAACAATATATAATCTCCTATATTGATTATCTACATTACTACACATTGTTATGCTTTAGGTGCCTGTTGTAGAGTGATGGCATGCTTATCTGACAGACTGTTCACATGTGTATTGAGTTTTATTTTCATTGAGTGCTCCAATATTGTGGCCTTGTACTATTCTTTCCAAATGATAAAATCTTGTTATATATTAAACTCATTAATGTTTTATGTTACAGAAAGTTTTCCCCTAATCCTGTGTAAGAAAAATGTCAAAGAACTTCCTTTTTTGATAAATTCAGTTTGGAAGTGTCAAAAACATTTAAGAAATGCTTTGTAAACATTTATGAAAGGAACATAAAAGGTTGTTATTGTGACAAAAAATATCATGCTGAACATTAATAAAATACACAAAGCATTAATGTTTAGAAAGGCTTTTTTTTTTTTTTTAAATATGATAGAGAAAAATCTAATGTAGAGACAAATTTATTTAAATTGAAGAAGTCAGTGATTGTGGCTTCTTAGTCATTCTGTGTCCATTTAAAAAAAAAAAAAAAAAAAAATGGGCATTAGTTCTACATTTATTTTCGTCTGGATTTTTCAGCATCAACTCATGGGAGCATCCATGTGCACACAGCATTTTGTCATGACTGATCATTTGAATGCTTGATTGTTATTCTAAACAATACAGAGTGAAAAATTAAAAAAAGAAAAAAGCACATTAAAGACCATCCAATTTTCCATTGATCTTTTTCACTCTGTCAGTTCACTTGGAGTGTTTCTCCTGCATTTAAAAATGTGTTGGATGAGAGCTGAATGAGGAGGTTACAGGATAGTGACAAAGCAACTGGAAGAAGAAAAATTTAAAAGAAAATAAGAAATCTTATTAATTCAATAACATTACATTAATATCCCCTTCACCACCCAGCAAAAGAATGATTTAAATTGGAAGGAATCTCTTATTTGTGTGTATAAAAAAAAACAATTGGTCAAAGGATGCAAATGCTCATGTCAACAATGCATAATTTTTTATTTGATTAGTTGTCAAATAAAAATAATAAATTGTTTGAAAGGAAAACTTATTTTTGGGGTTGAATATTTCATCTACGCTCTTTTTGGTAAATTGGATGATTTCAAATGTTAAGTTCATGAAAATCATGAATTTCACAAGTCTACTGCATGATTCTAGTGTATAAAATTATAAACTTTATAGGCTAAGTAGTCAAATTATTTGTTTTGTTATTGCATATTAACTTATTTCATTACCATTGATGTTTTTAAAGTAGTATGCGCTCTATATTGAATATGCAACATATTGTGAATAATTAAATTATACAATATCACAATGTAATAGATTATCTGAAATAATTATTAGATAATCTAATTAAAATAATTAATATAAATATAAGATATATCAGAAAAGTAACTAGCCATTTAGTATTAAGAAGAAAATTACCTTCCTAGGGTAGTGGGGCCTTATTTGACTTCAAGATACTCCCATTGAGATTTCATACAGTTATCCCAGTTTCCCATCCAATTTTCAAAACTGTAAAATCCTTTTCTGAGATCACCATTAGCTCCCATGCTGAAAATTTCTAAATCCCTTCCATGGTCTGAAATATTTTTTCTTTCAATAGTAATTTTTTGCAATTGGAAAAGTCAAAAGTTGCAGTGTGTCAAATCTGGACTTGTGTGGGAAGGTGACTAACAGACCAGGGTGAATTTTTTTTTTTTTAATCATTTCACCCCAAGCAAGATGATAATGCTACTAGGACACAAGAGGTTACTGGGAGTGAAAGAGAATAAGTGAGAAGAAGAAAGGCAATAAAAAATCAGGGTTCAGGAAGACAGAAAATGATGATTGGCATTAAAATTTTTGAAGATTGTAGCTGGCAGGGAAGCAAGAAATTAGATGTGAGTTCCACAGGTAAGAAGTGCAAGAAAAGAAAGTATTAGAATATAACATATGGTTGCATTTAGGTAGTTCAACAGTAAAATGATGAGACCTAGTTGCCAATCTAATACTATGCTTTTATTCATGCAGTCGAAGCACCAAGGAGGAAAGCTCATCAGAACAATTACCATGAAAATATTTATAGAAAAAAACAGAGAGAGGCCATATGAGGTTGGTGAGAAAGTAACTGAAGCAGAGATGCCAGGTTAGGATCTATTACAATACAGATCCTTCTTTGAATTTGGTCAAGAATCTTAAGCTATATAGTAGGAGTACAAGACCAGATATGGTAGCAGTATTCAATGGACGGATGAATGTTGTTTTACCGAAAGACTCTGCATAAGGTTAACAAAATAGGCAAGTGCATTGACTTGATGAAGCTGCCAGTTGCCAATTGAATCCATTTTCTTTTTACTTCTGCTTTCAACTGGCTAAGAAGTTCAATGTAGAACTCCTTATTTGTCTGGCCTGGGGAAGCATATTTGTGGAAGACAAAAACTGTGTGATAAAAAAATATCTGAAAGATCCTGTCAACATGACCATGACATTGTTCTGACTTTGTGTAACTCCTCTGAACATTAAGACTTGGGCAATTTCTATTGGGAAGTCTGGACTTTTGGTTCAGTCATTGCCACAGATCCATGATTCATCTCCAGTTTTAAGGAAATCCGAATCATTGTTAACAGTTAAACAGCAAGTTCTGTATGAAATTCCTTTTGCTCTTGTGACAAGAATCACATACCAAGGTCCACCAACAAAATCTCAAAAAATATTTTAAAGAATACCAAGATATTCTAATTCTGTTAACTGCTGATTTTACTTTGGTGACAACCCAAACACATTCAACATTTGGAGGCATTTTGTTAAAAGTTTGCTTAAAAATGTTTCCGTTGAAAGCTTTCTAGAATGGGGATCATGTTCAGTGGCAAAGTTTGCAGCATTGGTATCAAAATTTTATCTGAGTTTTACTCATTGAATCAACTTCCAAAGACTTCTTAACCATTGAACTGTCCTTCAAAGCCTTTTTAATCATTGAATCATCCACAAAAGCTTTCTTCATCATTTTAATAGTTTCTGCAGATAAATATCAAGCAAGGTTTCAAGCAACATTTTATATATATATATATATATATATATATATATATATATATATATATTCACTGATCTTTCACAGTTATTGTGAATATGATAATCACACAGTACAGATACTCACTCTATGGCATTTAACTACCCATGGGAAATGCCCTCATTGGTGAATGTCTGTTCATCCAGAAGCAGTAATGTTCATTCTAATTCATTGCTAAGTCTCATCAAAGTTGTCTAACTGGCTTTTAAGACATTCAGAATGGTTGGATACTTTTAAGATAGACCTCATATATTAATTTAATAATGATTAGAATATATTGAATATGCTGTGAAATTAACCACTTTATAAGAACAAAGTAATCAGATTATCTGTTAACGAAGTTTTGTCAGCTATCAGTGTCATATTAATTCTTATTTCATTAATAGCTGTTTTCCATAGTAGTTAATGAGTATTATTTGTACATAGTAATATGATCTATAAAAAATAATTCCTTGCCATAATCAAAGTCTAAAAGAAATCCAAAGAAGAAAATATTGACTGATAATCATACAGGTTTTAAACATCACATTCTCTTGTATTAGAGGCCAACCATTTTTGATCCTTTGTATTAGACTTGGTTCTTTTATTCTGAATTATCATAGGTTGAGGATTTTTAGAATATTAAATTGTTAAAAACATTCGTTTGGAAAAATTGTCTCATTATCTTTTTATTTTTAAAACTGACATGAATGTTTTCTATAGACCCAAATTTAGGGCTTTCTCACTCTTATTTACATTATTTGGACTTTTATCCTCATCACAACGTTTCAGCCGTTATATGCTCCAGCCTTCTTAGGTGACTGGAATTTCGAACCGAACCCTTTATTTTGTCCACCGGGATAGATTGTTCTACCTGGATCTAACCAACGCCTTGGTTAGATCCAGTGACTAGATCCAAAGAGTTGTGAGTTCAATACCAGGCTACAGCAGTGGTGAACTAAAAAACTTGGAGAGTTGAGTTATTCAGAAAGGAACTAGAGCACTCTACCTGGTGAACGAAATAAAGGATTCAGTTCGAAATTCCAATCACCTGAAGAAAACTGGAGCGTACAACAGCCAAAACGTTGTGAATATGGCAATGAAGATGGGGATAACAGTCTGAATAATGTAAATAATCATAATACCTCATCTCAGAGATATAGACAGATATTCCTCACTCTTGTTGGAGGAAACTCCCCACCTCCTATCTCTCACTGTACTGGGTCATGTGGGGCTGAGATATTGTGCCAGAGTGCCTCGCCCTTTGCCTTTGGCTGCCCTCTACTTTTCCACTGCTTTGGTGTCCATTCTGTCAATCGAATAGTCCACCTGTTGTCTCTGAGATGAGAGACATGCCCAGCCCATCTATGTTTGTCCTTGATGGTCTCAATTAAATCCAGATGTTGCTCTTCTGGTCACATAAGTTGATGCTGAACATGATTCACTCCATTTTACATTGGGTCAGTGCAAGAGTCCCTACAGTGGTGCTATTGAGTGCACATGTTTCACTTCCATAAATCATCACCAGCAGTACATATTCATTAAACAACTTTCTCTTGGTTTCAATTGTTGACTTGGAATATCTCAATGTTATAAACTTTTCCAAAAGCCGCTGAGCCAAGTACAATCTATTTTCTATAGAAACTTGAAAAAATTAAGAACACAAGTTTAGTTTTAGAGATTGACTTGTTTTACTTTGTTTTATTTTAATAGAAAATAGGACTTTATTTTTTGACTCCTATTTAATTGTATGGCAAATATATTTGTTCAAACCTCAAATATTATGTCTAAACTAAATAAAAGATACTAAACCTGTCATATTTCTAAAACATTTTGGTCAAATTTTTTTGTGCTTTATTTAATCTGGTAGGAGAGCCACCAAAATTTGTTGATTTCTTTGTTCTTTTTATCAAAAACTGGCCACAGATTTTCTTCTGAATTTGCAGATCCATAAGTCGATATATTGACAAACAAAATGTTTTCCTATAAAAGAGAAATGTTTCTTTGGGGCCATAAATTCTCTTAATATCCATTCTGCTTTGACAGTTATTATTTGTGGGTCATCCATTGTAAACTGCATCCATTAACAATGTAAATTAATAGCAAAACAAAATCCCATCTTCTATTTTTTAAATCTGCATTTTTTCCACCTGAACTCTCAGACAATGGAATTAATTTCATTTTTGCTTTATCTTGTTTATTGTAACATTATTTATAGATTAATGTTATGCATTTGTTCTTTATATCTACCATTCTTTCAGTAATCTTATTACATTTTTGTATGATTTTTGTGTTGTAAATATTACATTGTGATTTAGGTGTACTGAAATCCTTAAGATTTCAGAATCCCTATTTCCATAAGAGATTTTGTTTTATTGTAAAAATTAAGACTAAATTATCCAACTTGGCTTCATTCAATTACTGCCTTTAGATTTTTTGTTTCTGTCATTTTATTTTGGATGCAGAGGAAATAATGAAATCAGTGTTAAATTTAATTTTTTCTTTCTTTTTTAATGTCATCATTTATGATAGATTGCTTTTGTCTTCAAAACACAATAATGAATTGTTTTTCATTCATAACTGAACAAAGTCAACATAAGAATAATTTAATTTTTTTTAATTGAAAATACATTTCATCACTGCAGTATAGTACTAATGGTCTGTGAAGCTATCTTACCAATCGTTGCTTCACAAATAAATATCCAAATATTTAAATTCATATGGAGTTTTCAGCAAACATAGGCCTTCATTCCCACAAAAAACAATGTTTAATTTAATTAATTTTTTTTAAATTTTTGAATGAAGATTTCTTTTCACATTTATTTCTTTATAAAATGGTAAATAATAAATCTTTATAAATAAACATTGTCGAGAGTGAATTTAGTTAAAATAATAATAATGTCAATGAAAAAAAATGTCCTTTTTAAACTCATTTTTTTGTGAGCACAAAAATCCATATTTGCTGAGTTTTCTATCTTCAGTAAAATATAATTGCAATTTTTGTTTTTTATTGATTCTATTAGATATACTAGCCTTGTTAAAAGTTGTTTTGTTATATTTAAATCAAATAAAATACTATCATGAAACATGCACAGTGTACAAATCAAATTATTTATATTGACTGCAAGGATCAATATAATATTAGTAAATAGGCCAATTACTAATAAATTTATTTATATTTCTGTTTTGTAAAAAGTTGACAAAAAAAAGAAGAAAATGTTTAAGAAGTTTAAAATTTCAACTTTAAACTCCCATCATTATTTTTTAGCCTGACTAAATTCTATCAGTAGTTTTGGTTTATCAACATTGAATACGGAATGAAAAATAAATACATTAATGCTTTAGAAGTTGCTTTGTTTACATTTCAGATATGAAACTGAGCAGATATGTGCTCTTGAGAAAAACAATCTGAGTGAAGAGTGTGTTTTCTCTTTAAAAAAGGAAAATAGAGTCTTGCTTACTGTGATGTTCTTCATGGTTGAGTGGTGAAGCATGTCAGATCAAACATAGTTTCTCCTACAAAGGGGGATGCAGGTTTGATCCCTACCAGAGAACACAATTTTTTTTCCTAAGATACAGACTGATACACACTGTTTAATAAATAAAATTGTGCATCTATTTCAAATATGAAGTATCCACTATAATAACATTGAAATTAATAAACATAGAATACTTTAAAAATGCCCTGCCTATATTTAGAAGCAACTTTTTACAATTGTCATATCCAGTGGATATATGAATTGTACAGATACTCAACAGATTTTGGAACTGCTGGTACAAAGATTTGCTATCTTAATTTAATTCAAATACACAAGGTCCAGTCAATGTTAATTCAACAATACAAGTTTTTTTTTTTTTTGTCATTTTGGCTGATATAACTTCCAGTCTATTTCAAGTATCCCTCACACAGTAGCATTCCAGAAATGTTAGACAAAACTGTTTATTCAATCTACAGGGTATGTTGTTCTTATTTATGTACCTGTTACATTCAATGTCCTTCCTTAAAGATTCTTTAGAACTTGTTAGTTCATATGTTACTGCCATGCTTCTTTTCTGAGCTGCTATATATTTTTTCGCCATCTAACTCGGAAAGTGAAGTCATGTAGTCCATTTAAGCTTTTACCAGTAGTTTTATCCACTAGACTGTCTTATAGGATACAGAGATATTGTATTTTGAAGCTTTTAATCTAATGCTTGTTCATTCTTAATAGCTCCTGTATGGTGCTGATTTCTATACTTTGCCCACTGTTTGGATGGTTTGAGCATATCATGTACACCTCTTCTTTTAAATGTCTTACACTGTAACTGTGTTCTGTATCTTATTTTTAATTCATTTCATAGAGGTTAATATTTTTTCCTTTGTTCTCTATAACTGATCAGGTGTACCTGATTTCAAACTTTCTCTACTAATGAAAGATTTCTGATCAGATATTTTAGGTGGAGGCTTGTAATTTCAGCCAAAACTGTATGGAATGTTATAAACAGTTCTCGGTTATGCTTTCTTCTAGTGGTAGTTTAACTCCAGTGAGGTATCTGCATATGCTGGAATGACTTGAATCTTTTCCTTATGTGGTATAGCCTGACACTAGATCTTCTGGACTTTCTCTGAGATGCGTTTTTTAACAGTTTTTTTTTATTGGTAGTTGCTGTTATTAAACCTGCAGGGTAGTTGACTTTTTTCTATAAGATTTTATTTCTGTTTGTACATGTCTGAATTATCACTAATGAGTTTTACTTAGATCATCCATTGCCTCCAACACTATTTTTAAGACTCAGTGGATGGTATGATTTGACATGCAGATAAAGTGCAGGAAATGCCAGTGTATGGTATATAGATATTTTGACCCCATGATACGTTGTTTATTTCTCCATAGTGATATTAAGAATCTTGTAAGGGCCATATAAGTCAAGTAAGACTAGCACATCTTCCTTGTGAGACCAGGACAAAGATGTGGAATCTATGTATCTCAGTCAGTTGTTTGGCATGAATAGTGTTAACACCATTTCTTCAAAATACTCCCTGTATATGTTCCCCATCACTAGAGATAATAGCCATGCCTTCTTCCTGTTGATATTTATATCAGAACACAATTGGTGTTTGTCAAAAAAGGTTCACATTTCTATAAGGTTGGTTATCAGATTACTGTTTTGTTCACTTAGTTCTAGATCAGATTCCATTTTGTCTTGAACCACTGATACAGCCTTATCCATTGGGACCTTGATGAATAGATTCACCATGTTTTTCTGAACAGGTGTAACTTTAATTATTTTCGCAAAGTTTGCAGAGCTCTTTACATCAGATAAACACTTACCTGTTTAGACAAGATCTACCATGAATCTACTCAGTATGGCAAACTGAGCCTCAATAGCCAACAACAAACTTTAGTGAGATACATTTTTTGTGAGTTTTGAGGTGATCATACATATTTGGTAATTTAGTGTGCTATTAGCCATCTGTATTCATTTTTTGTGAAATGATCATGTTCAAGATCTTTAATAGTGTAATAAAATAAGTTTTGATATAAATGCAGCATATAATTAAGTTATCTGCGATGACAAGTGATCATCTGTCTAGCAGTTAGGAACAAAACATATAGTACAGCGCACTTTTCTGGAAATGTTTTATTTGGACCGAGAGAAAAAATAGGTCAAACAAGGGACAAGTTTCCTTATTTCAAGTGTCTGATCACTTTCAACAATGTTGGTTGTAGTATCCAACATCCTTGTGTGTAATGTGTTGGGCACTCAAAAAGCAAGGGAAAGCAAATGCTCTACAAATGTTTCCTGAGTGTGAAAACCATAGCAAATGCTTACTCATCACTTTATGTATATAGTCCTGGAAAAGTCCACATCAGCACATCATGTATATTTATTTGGCCACATGATTTGCAGTATGTACTTATGATTAGTAACATGTAGTGTCTTTTTCTTCATTCAATAAGACGTGTCATTGAATGTTGATCACATCATCTATGACTGACATCCCTCAATAAGCCTGTGAGTTCTTTAATTGCTCTATTGTTTTCATTATCATAGTTATCTTTATCTGCTGGTATGTTGTACAATTCTGATAGTTATTTGTTGTTCTTTTAGAATGTTTTGTTTAGATGGCCTAGCTTTCTCTCCTGTTTCATTCACATTCCATTCAGTGGTTTGGGGATCTTTAGGATAACCTCTTGAATTGGCGGCTCTTATATCTAAATATAGCACTCACTTGATGAGAGTTGCAAAATTTAGCACTAAGTTAACTAGCATTTACTAATATTAACTGCCATTAACTCCATTTTTATTTTATGTTTGACATTACTATGCCCTTGTATAATTACTTAGGTTAAATATAAGCAAGATAAACTCAAATTTTTAGAGAACTGAGAGGTCACCTGCAGTATATATAGCCACTATGAAGAAATGCCATGTGTATTCTCATAATTTTGTTTGAACTACAAGAGGTGCTGGACCATTAGTTATAGATATATCAGTGGTAATTCTGTATTAGTATTCAGTTATGAAACATTTGTCTTTTGAAAATTTTATAATGGAATGTTGAGCAATAAGAAAGAAGAGTTGTCACTATTTATATTTAGACTAATGATGAGGATATTAGTCTGTAAATAATGTAAAGAAAGAAATTTAGAGAACTTAAGGTTTTGAAACATAAATAATTTAAGATATTTATATGAAATAGTTCTCTCTCCAACAATTAATGAAATGCAAAAGATAACTACAAAAAATATATTTATTAGAGAATAGAATAATTATAACATTATTAATTGTAATTGGTCTTGCTTTCATGACATGTGTGGCAGTAATGACAGATTTCATGAGAAAATAAATTGCTTATTATGTAGAAAGAAATAATAGTTTATGAGAGCAAGAAGTAATTCTGTGTATAATGATGAAGTGTGTTAAAATAATCAATGTTTGAATGCTTGCATATTTGTTTTTTAAAAACCTTCATATAAATATATTAAACCCTAAAAGGCTATGGCTATAACATATGACAAAAATTTAAATGAAAATATTTTTTCTGTATCTGAAACACTATATATATATATATATATATATATATATATATATAATGTGTGTGCTAGTAAGTAAGAATATATATGGGATGTGGCCACTAATGAAAATTGACTTAAGTTGAACCAGAGCATGTATACAGGAACCATGTGTTATACATTGACCAAAGGTAAACATAATCTCAAGAGGTTCAATTTGCTTGTATTTCCTGTTCAGTTATGTATCATTTGAAATAGACATGTTTTTCTGATATGTTGTACAAATGGCCATTTCAAAAACTGAGCAATGCATCAATTATAAATTCTTAGTGAAATTTGTCAAAATGGCTTTTTGAATCTTTTCATATGCAAACTTAAAATATGTAGTGAGGAATATGTGTCACATGCACACATTTGAGTGGCACAAGCAATTTTTTGATCGTTGAGAGGATGTCAAATTTAGTGAATACTCTTTACCTGTCAAGAACCAGTAAGAATATTAAGAATTGAATTGTTTGAAACGATCAATGACTCCAAATCAGAATAATTTTAGTTTTGGTAGCCAGATTGAAACTTTCAGAAGTTATTAAATATTTATGTTTGTTCATTAGTTAATGTATAGTATAGGGTTTGTGCATGTGTCTTCTGGTTCAAGTTATATAAATCCAATCTTATTTAATATCCAGACATATATATTTCTCAGATTCTGTATTTTGTCCTTTATATATATATATTATTACTTTGAACTGTTACCTAATTTAGCATAATACAAAACATTGAAAAGTAATAAAATGTCTAATAGTATACTAATAGTTACTGCTAATACTAGGGAACACTTTGACTTTTATCTCTTACCCCACCAAGCATTGTCTGAAAAAAATCAGTGCTCATCTTTATTTTGGATCTTTCAACATTGACAAAAGAGCATTTGATAGATTAAAAACCTTATGATGATATCTAATAAATTGGTTTATTAATTAGAAATAACAGCAATGTATTTCATGTTTTCATTTTATATTTTCATCTTACTTTTAATGGAGAATTTGTAGTAATATTTAAAATTTAATCATTAAAATAGCTAGTATGTAAACTTTTCAAAAGCAGATTTAGAAGCAACATAAAAAATTGATCAACTTTTATCTCCAGTCAGCAGGCTCTAGGAAAAAGCACTAAAAATAAAATCTGAAATAAGATTAGAAATTTTCAAGCACAGTAACGAATAAAGTATTAAAACATTTTTTAACCAGTTGCTGTTGATTTGAATAAATTCAGAACTTTCATGTTTGTATCCTTGAAAAACAGATAAATATTAGATTTTGCAACAGGTTGTAGTAAGTCAACTCCAAAATGCCAGCTCATCTACACAAATCTGTCAAGCAACTCTTTATCTAAAGAGATAAGCAAAATGGTTTGAGATAAAAAAAAAAAAACACTTACTGACAACTGAAACTACACACAAGCTTTTCTAAGTTAATGCACTTTCACCTGTAAAATCCTGTGAGTAATAACATTTACTAAAATGCATGAATTCCCTTTGCAACTGACACATGTCTGTTTTTATAAACATTTCAAATAAAACTGTTTACTACTGAAAAAATACATTCACAGAATCAACTTGTATTCCTTTTACCATCAAGAAAACTGCTCTTGTAGCCAAAATGTAATGAAATTGGCAGGAACATATTTCGGCTATCAGAGCAGTTTTTCTGATGAAAATAAGGGATCCGGGATTGATTCCTGTAGGGAGGCACAATGTTTTCTTTAGTAGAACGTCTTGATCAATATTGGTTGTTATTAATTTCAGTGTTTAAGAAAATAAAAAAACAGAAATAGCAATTCAAAACATGTATACCCATACATACGTTTATAGTATTTTTTTTTTTTTAATAATTTCACCCAAAGCAATGCAATAAAGTCATTAAGACTCAAGGGTTACTGAGTGTGAAGAATATGAGAAAAAAATATTATTAAGGGGAGAGAACAATAAAAGAACAGGAATTAAGAAGACAGAAGTTAACAACTGACATTGCATTGAAATTTTTGAAGATCAAAGTTGACTGGAAAGCAAGAAGCCAGATGAAAGTTCCACAAATGAGAAGTGCAAGAAAAGAAACTGTCATCATAGAATTTACAGTTTTATCAAGTTATTTCAACTGTAAAATGATGAGACTTTGCTGCCAATCTAGTACCATGTTTAAATTCATAGTCTTAGTACCATAGAGGAAAGTTCATCAGAACAATTTCCATGAAAATATTTATAGAAAAGACACAGGGAAGCTATGTTAGGTGGTGGGGAAAGTGATTGAAGCTGAGATGTCAGGTTAGTAATAAGACTTATATACAAAAACTGTCATAAAATGTAAAGAAATTATAGAAATTTAAATTTTACTGCAATTATTGGCGGTGTATTTACTATATTGTGACTGACTGATCACCAATGCTGCTATAAATTTACATTATTTAAAATAAATTATCATTACCTACACCTTAGCTCTATATATTTTCCTTCTTTTCTTTTTAACCTTTGAAGAAATAAATACATATTTAGCACTGCTTATTTATTGCACTACTTTTAAAATTTTAGTCAATGGACAATACTTATGCCAAAAAGTCAATGTAAAGTTAAAAATTGTCAGTACTTTATTTTAAAAAGTGAAGAGATATTAAAATGGAACAGTTAGTAAGAAACAGAAAGTTTCGTCATATCTATTAAATAATAAAATTCCTCTGAATAAATACCATTTTTTTAAGGTTCTGATTATAGATTAAAGAGTTCAAGTGGATTTTTTTTTTGGTTTGCTGCCAAATCAAACTCTTACATGTAATGAAAGAAAATATTTTGTCAGTGGAAAAATTATTAACCATATTTACAGTTATACAAGACATACATTAAAGCGATAACAAAAAATAAAAAATGCAAACTTTATCCAGCATATTGATATTATGATAAAAGTGTTGTTTACAGCAAAATAGATACCTATGGAGTTTGGATGAGTTGCTGTGAGTGTTAAACTTAGACCAATTACAGTATATATCAAAATAGTAATTACATACCAATGTCCTTCCACCAACCTCAGCTTTAACACATTAATTTGCTCCTCAGTCGTGCAATCAGTCTGGAAAAACATCCTCTTCATGCTGATTACTATTTTTCACAGAAATACTGTTGGATCTAGATCAACCATTTACTACATTAAGTGAATATCACATGAGAGGACATTTTATGAAATTTTCTATGATCTATACATATTGATATCATATTCAATCTTCATATATTTACACAAATGAGGAGGTTGTGAAAAGTTCTTGACCCAAGCAAGAAGTGACATAAATATTCTGATGTTTGATCACTTAATCAGATTTGAAAGTTGGGCTGGACTGAGAACATTTCATCACCCCTATGTGATAGTATATATACTTATAAGCAAATATTGTAGTCAACACCCAGAGGCAACAGTCTGTTTCAGGCCTGACATTTGCGTTTAGCATTAAACAGACTGTCACCTCTGGGTGTTCATGACTTCAATATCCACTTTTATATTTACATACACTCTATCCCTGATATTGAGCACTTTAACCCACAAATGTAACATACCTTAAAACTATATTTTACCATATACGTGTGTGTGTGTGTGCGCGCAAATTACTTTCAGATAGTGTATCTGTAAAGGAACAAAATTAATAAAAAGATGAGGAAAAACTATTTCCAAATATTTAATTCTCTGAAGGACTTTATCAAAGCAAATGTAGGATTTATTTTGTTGGACATGTTTATATACCAGAGCAAGGATGTCATTGGTTAATCAAGGCTTTTAAATTTGAGAACGTTCATGAATATTCATCAGGTGGTTGAAGGTCAGTCAAAACATGTGGACACAAAGTGCCACAATTCAAAGTTTGGTAAAACAAAAGTAAACAAGTAATATTCATTTCCTCTTGTCTTATATATATATATATGTATATAACAAAAGGAAAACTTTTCTTTACCAACACATTTTGTCCCTTGTGAGAGAAGGTAAAGATTTTATTTTGCAATATGTATTTATAAACAAGTTAAAAAATTTTGTTAAGTTTTCAAAATGTTTAAATTTAAGAACACTGTAAGATATTTTTAAAGCTAATTGTGTAAGTAAACTATGGAGGGTGCTAAATGATGTAATTTATTGCCTAATAAATGAAAGTGAGTAAATGTTGTAATTGAATTTTATTTTCTTATTTGTTTATTTTTTAAAAATGTAATTATTATTTTATTTTAATTTGATAAATTATTTATGTATGTACTTGGCGTGCTGGTCTTCACAAGCTGAAGGGCTATGGTGTCTCCAGCCAATTTCTTTTTATTTTATCCCCTTTTTCTTAATAAACCATATACTGAAAGTCATGTTGTCTGTTCACTCTTGTAGATCCTTTCACATTAATATGCAGCTCCTCCAAACTCTATCATTGGATCTACTCTGTTTTTTAACTTCATTGATGACCTTCCTGATGCTATTAGTTTCCATTTTGGTATCTGTGCTGGTATCTATTATTCCTGTCTTAATTATTAGGCCTGCTGCTAAGAAAGTTGGTTCACTGTGTCATACCAGACAATTTTTCTCACCTTGACAAAATCCAAAGAAGTAATGCTATCAGTCCTGATATCATGGCTTCACTTTCCAACCACTGTAATGTTGCTTACCTGTGCCTTTTCTGTAAATATTTGCAATTGTTCTAATGAGCTTTCTCCTTTGGTACCATGACCTCATGAATTTAAGTGTAGTACTAGGTTTCATCATTCTAGTTGAAATAGCTAGATGTGACTGTAAGTTCTATTCTGAGAGTTTCTTCTCTCATTCTTCTTGCTTGTCGAACTCTCTTCCAGATTCTTGCTTCCATGCCACCTACAATCTTTAAAAATTTAAATGCCACATCAGTTATCATTTCTGAATTCTGTTCTTTTATTGTCCTTTCTCTTTACTAAAGTTTTCTCATTTTCTTTCACTCCCAGTAACCTCTCACATCTTAGTGGCATTATGTCCTTACTTGTGAAATTAAAAAAAATAATCTTTAACTTTTGATAAACTTTTTTGTTTTTATCCTATTGTTTGTTTATTCTATATTAATTTTTATTTTTTTCATATTTCCCTGTTTTATTGAGAAAAAGAAATTGTATGCAGGGGGTGCTAAAAAATCCTCAGCCCAACCTATTTTGAGCAAATGACCACACTGAATATTTTTTTTATCTACTTGGTCAGCAGAGAATTTTTTTAGCAATCTCTCATCTCTTCAATATACTGTTACAAGATTGATGAAAAAAATTTGACATCTGGTTTTATTTTGTAGTTTCCTCTTCCCGCTTTCATTTAAGTATATTATTGCAGCAATGCTATTTAGCTCAATCTTCACTTTCATTACCCCGAAAACAACATATATACAAGGTGGGCCAAAAGTAGGTATACACATTATTATTTATTTTTATTACAATTACATTTGTTTAACACTGTTTAATCTCCTAAGTGCTCAAAATATCCCCCTTCAACCTTGCAACACACGAAAATACATTGAAACACAGTATTACATAAAATCTGATCCCCATCAATGTCAATAAATACTTTCAAGATGAACTCTTAATTCATCTACTTGTGATGATTGCAAGAAAAATTTAATAAAAAACTCAATTGCAGTGTTTTGTTGATCATCTTAACTGAAACTTGTATAAAAGATGGATTGCTGTCCAAATACACAATTATATATATTTATTAGTTGCATTCACTACTTCTAGATCAACTATAAACAGTGGCAACTCAAATTTTTTACATACAATTGATGAGCAAATAACATTTTGTTTAAAATAAAAATGAATTTCCACAAAATAACAATTTTTAGAAACAGTGAGTAAGTGTGTGGTGTGTGAGTGCTCGATGGTTATTGTAAAATTACTTACATGCTGGGCAGCAGCTGTTCAGGGAACAAAAATATGAGAAAAGGAAAAGATTTTTGAAAATGTGTTGCTTTTTATACTCATACCATGTTATATTGGCTACATGACTATATGTCTAAGGGAGGTAATCTCCTGCTGCACATGTGTTCTTGTTTATTGTGATTTTGGTTCCTATATATATATATATATATATATATATATATATATATATATATATATATCTATCATAACAATATATAAATTTTTATATATCAAGAACAGTTTTGGAGGAAAGATGTATAAAAAACAGAAATTTTTTTCATGTAACACGTTTTGTTCCTTAATACTTCATTGGATTGCTGAAGTCCTAAAGGAACAAAATGTTTCACACAGAAAATTTTCCCATTTTGTCATACAGCTTTCCACACACACACACATATATATATATATAGAGAGAGAGAGAGAGAGAGAGAGAGAAAACTATTTCTAATTCCCAACATAGGAATCTAACATGGATCAAGATATTGGGAAAGTTTTTATTTTTATCATTTTTGGGGTTTCTAATGAAACCATAAATATTAATTCTAAAAAGAAAAATAGAAAACCACTGAAAATTACTTATATTTAACACTATTTCTCTGATGGCATATTTAGGTTCAGTGAATTTATTTGATTGGTAAAGAATGGAATTAATGATTGTTTGAGCTACCAATTGGCACATAAGATACTTCATCTACCACCATTGTATGTTTGTACCTAGACATAGCATTTATCTCCTCAATTGTCATAAGTTTGAAACCTTGCATAAAGGTTATATACTAAGATCAGAAAAATTCTAAAATTAAGCAATTACAGCAAAAAGAATAACAGGAGAAATCAATGTGTTGCAGTAAGACATCAGCTATTATAATCCAATGCACTGACTGTATTAGTCCTGTTTATGATGTCACATCAGTAGAGATGAATGAATAATTTACTAATCACAAAACAAACTGGCTGTCCAGTTGGCCATAAAGAAATTTTTTTACCGTGTCTGTTCATGGCAATGGTCTTACACAATTCATGCTAAAAACCACGCTACAACTCAGACCAAAAATAAACTATTGCTGCCATATCTAGAGCTGCTTAATCCTCACTTTCCAAGCTTTTAAAAGCATTTGTGTGGCCTTGTGGGCGATTAATTATTTTCAACCCTACAACCCCTCTCCCACCGATGAAACATTGCTATTTCTATGGGAAATTTTCAGACAAGCTACATTCCTTAGTTCCACCAGTTCAGACCTGCCATACCATATATACACAGTCAAATCATCTTCATTTCCTTCATATTCCATTGATAAAAAAGAGTTCCCACTCAAACATTTTCTTGAGAACCACAACTTTGTGGAACAAACTCCCTAGAGGCTGCTTTCCTGATTGCTGCAATATTAACCTCTTCAAGTCTATGGTCAACCATTATCTATCCTACATATCCTCATAATCTGCACTTACTCTTCTTATATCCTACTTATGGTCGAATCACACTGAAAACACCAATTTTTATTCAATCACTGAAGTTAAGCAGTATTGAGCTTGGTCATTACTTAGATGGGGGACCACTTCAGATAACAGGTACTGTAAGCAAGCTGCTACAATCTGAAATATGTTTCAGCTTCAGATAAACCACAAAGGATTGACAAGCCCTAAAAAATTCAATCCTTTTACATCTGCACAACCACCTCATTCAGTAATGATCTGACTTGAGTGCCTCTTGGGCCTTGTATTGAGTGAACATTTAGTTAAAAAAAACAAAAACAAAAAGAAGCAACCTTTAAACAAGGTTGGCATGTCAACAGCTGGAAAAAATCAAACTTTCTTAGCAACCTTTTGTTAAAGGTAACTACTTCCTACCAAAGATATTTTGTATTTACAACATCTCTTTACTCTGCCCTTTGCTTAGAGTTCTCTTCAATTCAACAAATGTGAGTTTATTCAGTTTAGGTATTACAAGATTTGACTGACATTACCTGTTAACATTCCAATCATGCTGAATTTGTGCAGCCATCTTGCATCAGTTGTTGGAGGAAAAAAAATCTATGAATTGATCAATTATCGAATATGTTGCTTAAAAGAAATATATATATATAAATAGCACCTGCATACTACCCCCTGAAACCCCTGACAATATTTGCTTTTTTTCTACCTACATTTATATATGTTACAAATCAAACTAAGCATAACTGGCTATTAAAGGATGAAAAATATTTGCACATTTTGACATCATTCGGGGGGGGGGGGTCCAAATCCATGAATTTATTTTGCTTATGATAATCCTGAAAAAAAAAACACTATATAAAATTCACTATTTTTTTATTCATAATGTTGAATGTGTTAAAATTATTTAACATTTCAACAAGAAAAATCTCAAGTTGATATTAAAAATTCACAATCATTGTCGATTTATTTAATGATCTATTACGACATTTCTCTAATTTGGATTTAGATCCATTTTTGTACATAATTAGGTTAAAATAAAATTTGCATTTTATATGAATGCTAGCATATGAAAATTGAGATGTAGTAGTGTATGGTTCTTTGCATAAATAAGTAGCTTATATTACTGATTTTATCACTTATTTTAATAAATAACAAGAACACATTCTAATTGTGTGAATTAACCAATGTGAGGACAACATTAACTTATTAAAATATTCTATTACTATTAATGTTACTTTTTTTTCTGTGACTTTTCATACTAACAGAACTTCTTTTGGTGAATACATGAACAGGTACATACATATTTAATTTTAACATGTCATATGTATGAGATATTGCCTATAAAGGACAGACATAAATGTTTTATTACTTTGCTTTGTCTGAAAATAATGAATAAAATATTTATTGCAAACATATTGTGTTGGCAATGTGTACATGATTTTTCAGTTGAAAAAGTATTATTTTATTACTATCAATTAATGTTACACTTTATTATCAGTATTAACTTGATTAAAATATTACTTATTTTATTACTATAAATTATCTATGAATTTTGTCCATAACAAAAAATCAAAGTTATAACAGTTTTTCCAAAGACATTTTGTTACATCATTTTATGTAATTTCATGTTTATTTTTGTTTTATACTACTTTTTTTATACTACTTTTCTTTTCTTTTTTTGTTGATGTAAAACATCCAAATCGTTATTGTATTTGTTTTAAAATAACTTATGATCTGGTTTCTGTATGTCCGTGTGTGTGTGTGTGTGTGTTACTGTAACATAAAAAAACAACACATCACAGTGCAATTTTTGTTAACACAGTACTGGTAAAATTTATTTTCTCTAACTTTGAGAGGAGTGACTAAAATTCTAAATATGTTTTCAGACAAATGTACCCCTTCTTTGTTTACTTGATGTTGTTAACACAATGTTTCAGTTCATCCATTATTTAGCACTTGTCACATGTATATTCTGTGAGAAAAAAAGAAAATCTCTTTTTTAAGGAAAAAAAATTTTCATAGATAAAAAATATGAGCTATTCTTGTAATGTGTTTTTGTGGGTAATATAGTAACACAAACAACATACATATATATATACATACATATATATATATATATATATTCATATATATCTGTCAGTCTACCACTCGTCAGAACTATTAGTCTTGGACTGATGTTTAAGTAATAATTGCTTTTATCACAGATTAAAGAAACTCTTCTCTGAATAATAGATATACTCCAAACACTTGACCCAGCACCTTAAAAAAGCCGTCTTTAACTTTATCATGTCGACACTCTTTAGACTCTGCCAGCTTTTGTTCTTATCCCATGATGCTTTCTCTTTTCATCTGAGTGAAGTCATACAGACTTATTCCTTTAGATTTGGCTGATTGTTTCAAGTGTTTCAGAGTATTTTTGTTGCCTTTTTGTAAATATTCTCATCTGTAATAACTCATTGTTCACTTTGTGCAATTTTTATAAAAGAAATATAATCTATTTGAATAGTTGTTTGTTACTTTTTACATATGTCTCCAAAAGCAGATGTATTTTGATAAATCTTCATATCCAGTATAAAAAACAAATAAATTAGATAGTTTGGTGATTGGAAATATAAGCTTTCAGAGCACTTTGAATCAAGTTAAAAAAAAAAAAGCTTTATTTTTCAATACAAAAATAATGCTTTTAAAACTCAACCTCAACTTTGTAAACTTTTTCAAGTTTTATTGCACTAAATGGTACCACAACCTTTCAGACTGACAAAATTTCATTTACTAGCAGAAAAAAGGGGCCATTAGTTTCTTTCTTTTAAATTTTTTTTTTATTCATAAATGTCAGTCTTAGATTAAGTTTCTTAGAGTCGGACTAATGTCCTCATCTTTGTTGTTACTATCACATTGTTTCAGCCATTGTGTCCACCAGCCTTCTTCAGGTGTCTGTCAAACCAGTTAACCCTCAGGGAATTTTGAACAAAGCTCTTTATTTAGTCTATGGGGGTAGATTGTTTTTGTTCTGCAGTCTATGTCTAGGGATATTTTGTCTTGGTCTCTTTTTAGTACTGTTTCTATTGAGTCTGAGTCTGTAGTATAATTGCAGGGATTGAACTCTAAAATTCTATACCACCAAATTCACAAACCAATGCTTTAATCTTCTAGGCTGTTGCCCCGACACCTGGCAAAGACCTGAGGGTACATTAGGGCATTAGTCTGACTAAATATTAATAATAATATTATATAATATATTCCAGTTTTTAGCGTATTAAAATATTGGGCCCATCTTATAGTTTAGAATCTTTTAATTGTTATTGCTGATGCAAAGGCACTGAGCATAAAATAGTAAGCAGAGAGCACTAATTAAAAATAGGTAAAAACAAACTCTAAAAAGTAGAATAAATGTGTACACATGAATAAATGTGTACACATGATATTTAAAAAATTAGGTTGGAACAAAATTCTTAAGACAATATCTAGATATTTATACATAGATTTATTCAACCACATTTGGGACATTTTGTTCCACTACCTTATGCCATCTTTGTAGTAGGTTCATGATTCTTCCTAGAACTTGGTATCTTTCTAGCTAAAGTAGTTTTTACAGGCTTCCAAAGAATTGAAGTTCTTCTCATTAAGAGAATTTTATGTTGGGATCAAAATAAGTGTTAATCTGAAGTTACAAGGTTAGGTGAGTATGGTGGGTATAGTAGGACTCCCCAGCCAAGCTGACTTAATTTCTGCTCTGTCAGTTTTTTGAAGACAACACCTTTCAAACTAGCCAATTCTGAATGCCTTTCATTTATTACTGTCTTTAATCTGTCCAACCGGGAACAGTACTTATCTGAATTCAATATCTAATTTTGTAGAAGGAGCTGAATTATATACAATACCCTACCATGGCAGGGCTAATAGTGGCTCATTTCATTTTATCCAGAACTTTTTACATTTCACATTGTTGTAAACAATTCATTTTTTTTTTTTTACATTAAATCAAGAGGTACCCAAGCATCATACCAATCCATGTATCCAAGTGTTTTCAAATGTTTTATAATGTTCATATGAGATATATGGAGTATCTCTGTGATGTCCAATGTCATGTGATCTGGGTTATTTTTAACCAGCATTTTAATTTGGTCATTATCAATGACTGCAGATCTGCTGGGACATTCTGTGTTCCAGATCAAAATTTCCAATTTTGAACCTAGCAAACCACATATAAACAGTTCTCTCTGCTATGCTACCATCTCCATAAATGGCATATATATTTCTTCTTTTTTTTTTTTTTTTTTTTTTTAACTGTTTGTACTGTGTTTTTTCCTTTCTGGAAATAAGTGTATAAAATGAACTTTATTTTATTTTCTACCATTTTCACTTTTAATGAAAAATATTTAAAATTCACATACCAGACAAGTCATATAGAAAGATATATTGAAATATTACCTTCCAGAATATGTATATATATCATAAATTTCAGTCACATGTGAAACAAAATCACATATTTAAATGCTCCCAAATATAACTGTTTTATCATATAATCAAAAGTAGGATCACACTATTGGTTTGTAGCTTTTCAATGCTGGTATGTTAAATTTCAAACTTGAATAAAAATGCAAATAGCAAATAAAAAAAAACATTGGTACTATTGAGAGAGAGAAAAAAAAGACTGGAAAGTATTTTTTATTAGATTTGATAATCCTTTTGATGAGAAGTCTTTTAATTAAAAAGTCATGCTGCACACCAAATCACTTCTAACACTGGATAAAGAAAACAAATAAAGCTTTTTCACTAATTTTTTTTTTTTTTTTTTGTATTGAAAAAAAAAAAAAAAATGTACAGAATTTACCCAAGCTATATCTTTTTATTTTTTACCCTGAAAGCAGACTTTGACTGTATGAAGTTCATAGAAATTAATTTTTTTATTTCTTCAGTCATCTTTTGGCTGATAACCTCAGGACGATAAACTGCATTTACACTAAGAATATATGTTTGAAATATCACAGTAGACTTTGCAATTCATTGAGTTAAGAGCTTTTACATAATGAATAATTGATTAGTTTCTCACATGCATATTTTGCCATTGTAGTGACAATCAGATCATAACACAGAAATCTCTTCTTGAATTTTATCTTTAATAATAAAGAAATATCTCCAAAGGATAGTTACAATATTAAGGAAGCACTTTCTTTGGTGTATTAAATGCTATAAGGCAAAGTATTTAATTCAAATTTGAATATATCTGCACTGTAAAGTGTCCAAACATATGAATAAACCTTTTATTTTGGGGGTTATTTTTTATACATTCTATTTTAGCCTAGCAGAAAATTTTATTATTGAACTTCTCACAAGCAGAAGATTTTATATTCTTGCTACCAAAATTTGTAAGTAATTCTGATCAAAGCAAATGTGTCAGATTTAAAAGAAAGTAAAATGAGTTATATATGAAAGTGCTTTTTTTTACAGCCTGATTAGTTGAAACAAAAAAATTTATTTATAAATTGATTCACTCATTATCAAGCTTACACTTGATACCTAGCCTTTCTCTCAGGCTTGATTAAGACTGCATAAAGTGAAGGATGCTTGGTCCCTGGAGATCTGTCTCCCAGGTAGTATCCCTCCATTGCATGAGCAGAGTTGGATCAGTGGATAGCCCTGACATCTGCAGCAAAGCTGGTGGTACTGGACAGCTTTTGCCATTGTCTATAGAAAAATATGCATGAACCTCTCATTAAAATAATTTCATATCATATTTGTACTCATAAGGAAATAAGAACCATCACTAAACCTTCATTAATGTGTTTTATTATGTTTGTGCTAATTTTAAAGGCTGTTACCCCTCTCAAAGCTCAAAGTTTAATGTTGTTCTCAGCCAACTGTGCTTTGCTTGTTGTTAATGAAAACATTTTAACTTCAAAACACATTTTGTTTTTATTCAAGCTGGCATGAGAAAATATTCTAGAAATAAAATTACCAAGCACTCATTGAGCAATAACAATAAAATGTAACAGTGAAAGGAGGAAATGCCAAGAGATTTATTAAAAGCTTTTCAGCTGTTTATTTTGTAACCTCTCTATGAGAGAAGACAGGGATTTTCATCAATTATTTAATACACAATAAGAGATCAGGATTTGACATTAAACAATATCAGAGTTTTAATTGTCTCGGTTTTATTACTTAATTCAGCTTGATTAAAGAGATTTATGAATAAAATATTTTTCTTTGATAGTTAATAAACTGATGATATATCCACTGGAATAGTTGTAGAGATGAAGTAAAATGTCCAAAAATAGAGAGTTATCTAATAACAGTGACTGTTCAACATACCATGGAGTCTATGGGTTACTGGAGGTTTTATATAATGTATCTATCTAGGCAGATTCAAGGGCTGTCAACAGCTGAGTTGTGTTTGTTGGGTGTGGTTGCAGAGAATTTAGTTAGATCTGCAACACAAGCCAAACATGTTCAATGGTGGTTTAAAGCGGGGAAAACATGAGTGCAAATGAAATACCTGCAAGTTAGCAGAGTGTTTCTGGAACAAGTTTTGTGTCATCAGTGACTGATGAGTAGCTGCATTATTTTCTTTAAAAAAAATACCCTAGTGACCATAAAGGAAGTACAGATGGTTTGTAGATCTGTATATATCACACTTGTCAAAAATCATTTGCAGCAAGATCTGTGTATGTCACACTTGTCAAAAATGGTTCTTGCAAAATTGCAACATAATACACACAAAACCATTACAGAGCTGCTGTTGATAGGATAAAAGTTGCTACTATAGTATGATATCTACCGTCCATTTTCTACTATAGTATAATGTCTACTATTCATTTTTCTACTATGGTATGATATTTACCAACTGTTGGAAGTATGAACTATGTTAGAGTTAGGATTAGAGTTAAACTGGTTATTTATTAAAAATCATTAACAATTTTTTATACAAAAAATTTTAAAAAATCATCAAATAGCGATTTTAATGTTTGTAAACTGATTTGATGTCATTGTTTTCCTGGGCATTTTCCAGCAATTATGAGTGCATTGTCATTTACAGTAGGTCACAAATGCCTCAGTAAATATCATACTATAGTAGCACTGGATAAAATATAGGCTTGACTCATAGCCTTATATGGTTTCCTCCATCCATGAACTTGACTGTCTGCTTGAATCTGGAAACATGACTCAGCTGACATGACAATAGGATGCAGATAGGTTGAGTAACTCCAGCATTGACTTGAGACTTTAATGCAATTTTCACCTTCATTAAATGGTTACCATTCTGTCAGTTGGCATTTGCCACATTTTTTGCATCATCTGAGGGTGTCTACAATTTTCACATGCTCAAGTAAAGCCTACAGCAGTTGCCACCTTTGTGATAAAGTACTCTATAATTCTGGCCTGAACAATTTTTCCACACTCAAACAGTTAAATTCTGTGAGGTGTTCACTCCAGATGTTAAGTGGAATTTATATATTCAATTCATTGCCAAAGATGCTGGGAAAATGGTTGTCTCATTCTATTTCCCAAAGAAATATCTGACTCCCTCTGCCATGCTTTATCTTTACAAGATTCAGCTTAAACCAAAAATGTAATATTGCTATCATGTCTGGATTGGAGCCGCTCAATCCTCATTTTCCAGCCGTAAGATCAAAAGCATTTGGTGCAATGTTGCATGTCTATTACCACTATCACTATTTCAGATCTTTACAGCTAGGACACTTAATACCATGTCCACAGCATTGAATCAACCTAATTTTCTCTGTATGCCACATATGAAAGGAAAGCCTTTCAACATATCTATTATAATAGTGTATGCACCAACAGCACAAAGTACGGAAGAAGAAATCAAATCTTTCTACTCCATGCTAGACAACCCCAAGGCTCAGTGCAAATCACAAGAAGTTATAATTATCATGGAAGACCTGAATGCCAAAGTAGGCAAGGAGAAGGAACCTGCACAGAGAAAAATGGGTCCAATGGTGCACAGCCAATGACCAGGTAATAGCCAACACCTGGTTCCAAGAACATTATGGACATGAAGAAGCACAGGAGGAGAAACTAAAAACTTAGAAATGCAGATGTTCATTGCAAAACCTATCCAAGTGCCAACTGCGGAAGTGACCACCTCCCTGTTATATGTAGACTAAGAATGAAACTACAGAAACTGAAGAAGCCTAACGCAGCACCCAAATTTCAATACTACAGACTCCTGAACGACCTGAACCTAAAGGAAAAATATATGAGCAGTGTGAAAAGATATGAGAGACAAAATGGAATGAAAACTTGAAATAGAACACACTAAAAGATGCTTTAGTGACACCAGCAAATGACATCATCCCATATGAGAATGGACAAAGAAAAAACGAATGGATCACAGATGAGATTCTTGATATGATGCAAAGGAGACAGAAAACAACACCAAGACATGGAATGGAATACAGAAAACTACACAATGAAATAAGGAACAAATGCAGGCAGGCATTTTGTCTCTCATATCTTTTCACACTGCTCATATATTTTTCCTTTAGGTTCAGGTTGTTCAGGAGTCTGTAGTATTGAAATTTGGGTGCTGCGTTAGACTTCTTCAGTTTCTGGAGCTTTGCATAAAATAATAAGGGAATTATCAGGACAGGGGTCATGCTCATCAACAGGCTGCATAAAATCCAAGCATGGAATGCTCATATTAGAGAATGAAAATATTCTGCAGTGTAGAAACAAATATATTGGAGATCTCCACAACAACAAAAGAGAACAACCACCAAGACACAGAAATACTGACATGGCCGGAAAAGCTAAAACCCACAATCTTAACAATATAAGATATGCAGATGATACAGTGCTGATAGCAGACACGGAAAGGAAACTACAAAACCTCTTACAGAAGGTAGCGAAGGAGAGCGATAAGAAAGGATTAAGCATAAAATGTAAGAAGACAGAATGCATGGTCATCAGCAAAAAGATGAGCCCAAAATGCAAATTACAGGTTGGGGTTTTAAATCAAGCAGGTACAGAAATTTAAATATCTGAGAAATGTTCTAACAAGATGGAAAGTGCCACACTGAGATCAATGACGTATTGGGATGGCCAAAGATGCATTTTAAAAGCTAAGTAGAGTACTAAGAGACACAAAAGTTCCGTTGGAAACAAAGAAAAGAGTACTGAACTGTTACATGATATCTGTCCTCCTGTATGGCAGCAAATGTTGGACAATCTCCTCAAAGACAAAGAAGGGACTTGAAGCAAAAGAAATGTGATTCTACAAAAGGGTGCTAAGGATACCATGGACATGTGAGAACAAACAACAAAGTTTTGGTGAGAATGGAAACAAAGAGGAAACTTATACTTAACATCAGGAAGCAGCAGTTGAAATTTCTGGGACATGTAATGAAGCAAGAGGGCTTGGAAAATCTGATACTCACAGGATGGATAGAGGGAAAAAGGAACAAAGGAAAGCAATGCGTAACATACTTAATGGGCTTGAGCAAGTGGATGGCAGAATAGGGTCTGAAAGAAATAACAAAAAGACAAATTTTATTAAGAACTACCGGAGACAGGAGGATGTGGAGGGCCAGATCAATTACATCCTGAAGGGACACAGCACATAAAAGAAAGATGTCATATAAAAAAGACAATTCTACTCAGACAGTTTTTCCCAAGAACTGTTATTTTGGGGAAAAGATTCTTGCATGGTTGCTTCCATGGACACTTCAGCCTCTTCTGGTCATGGTTCAATTACTACCATTCCTGCTTATCATCATAATCTTCATTTCCTACCACCTTCTCTTCCATTTATATCATGCACCTCATTCAGCATTACCATTCTAACTGCAATTATCTACCCTGAGTGGCTTTTGCACCTTGTATGTAATTAAAAAAAGGATCCCATAGCTACCAGTTACACTACTTCTTTACTTATTACATATCAAATATACAATTCAGCTGAATTAATTTCTATAATTATAGGAAGTTGAAACCATTCAGTGTAATTTTTGGCACTTACTTGTTAACCCTAATCACTATTTTTCCAGTTATGTATTCTCCAAGTAGAATCTTTTAGAAGGTAGGAAAATCAGTTGTTGCTGACAAGTGCAGCAAAATGTTCAACCAAGTGTAGAGCTCATCTCAACTTCAATAGTGTTATCATTGTTAGTATTATCTTACAAAGACAATACAATTTAAAAAAATGTTAATTACAAATTGATTCCATTAGCAGCTTGTATATTATGTACAGCTTCAGTGAACAAATATAGAACCTGAGAAAATCAATATAAAAAATAAGATTATATATAAAATAAAATGTTATAAGTTACCTCATTTAAGAAGAAAAACACAAGGAGTATTTCAAAGTTTTCAGTCCAACATTGTTTGTTTATGTCATGACAACAGGAAAATAATTTTTTTTTTTTTTTTTGACAAATATTTTTATTTTGCAACAAAAGTTGCTTTTATTGACTGTCCTGACTGAAGTTAGTCTTCAAGTGATTTCCACTCCTAACAACACTCAGCAAACATTCATTTAATGATTGCATAGAATCTAGACCTGAAGTGGAACTCATACTCATGATTAATTGCTAAAGATACTGGAAAACTAGTTGGTTCCTTGTACTGCTCCAGTAAGTTCTTAACTCATCTTGCTATCTTCTACCTCAGGTTGAAAATGGAGTACTGCTATCAGATATGGGAAAGAGCTGCACAGGTTTCATTTTCCAGTCTCCAGAGTCCACAAGCAAATGTATGTACTTGTGGGTGATGAATTATTTTCCACCATACTACTCCTTTTCCAGAAATGAAACAATGGAGGTCTCTCGCTCCTCCATTGCTATTTTAATGGTTAAGTGTTCAGACAAACTACATTCCATTGTTCTACCAGTTCTAACCTTCACAGCCAAGATCCAACATGCCATGTACATTGTAGTAAATCATCCTCTTCTCTTCATATTCCATTGGTTCCACTTGAGCAGCTTCTTTCCACCTTACTCTCAATAGGATGCTTCTATCACTACAATCTTAACCTGTTCCAGTCTAGGGTTAACTGTTATCTTCCTCACACATCACCATAAACTGTGCCTCTTACTCTGTAACACTGCCTCAAGTGGCTTTTGAGCCTTGTACAGGGTGAACATCATTGTAAAAAAAAAAAGAAGCCAATCTCATGGTAGACATGGTTTTCTGTAACAATTTGTTTCAGAATCATAAATTCAATAACAGTTCAATACTTCAATTTTTTTTCAGTCATCATCAATTATTTCAGTTTATTTTTATTTTTTTGCTTCTGAAATGTAAATCACAAGAAAATATCAAGAGAAATGAAAATGTTCAAATTTTATGAAAACAAAATATATGTGCAATTTATTCTAATAACAGTAAGGAAATCAAAGAAAACAATAATTTGGAATCACTGTAGAAGGGATGCCATTCAGGCTAAAAACTTTTAGAACATTGCCTGATATAAAGGGTGCTCAAATTTATGACTTAGTGTTGAAACAAAGTTAGCTATTAGTAAAAGATCTAAAGGATTTATTCAACTTAGACCTTTTTTAATACAAACAATCTGTATCCTGCTAATATGCTTTCATTGGCTGAACCAAACAAAGTACTACTATCTCTTTTACACAAATATTGAACATGTAAAATGGAAACAAAAAGGATACTTGCATTTAGAATCAGAAGAATTGGAATTTCAAGGACACTTAATGAAGAAAGAGAGCTTGGAGAATTTGACACTCACAGGATATACTGAAGGTAAAAGTGACAGAACAAAAGCAGTGAGTAACCTACCTAATCAGGTTGTGTAAATGGATGGCAGAACATGAATTTGGAGTGATAGTGAAAATCAAACCTTACAAAAGATAGCAAGTTGTGGAGAGCCATGATTGTCCATGTCCTGAATGGTCACAGCACGGAAAAAAGGGTTTACATAATATAATGCAGTGATTTTTTTTTTTTACTGTATCTTAAAGGATTCCATATGGAATGTTAAAGTTCTAAACATGTAAGATGGATTTTGGCAAGAAAAAAATTGTCTAGGATAACACAGTGAACCAACTTTCCTAGAAGCAGACCTAGCAATTGTTTCAATATAATGTTTTCACTTCTTATCAGTGAAAAATGGTAGTCCAAAAAACATAATGAGTTACTTTCCTGGAGGTGAGCATCAGCCATACTCATAGAAGGCAAAAAAGGTCCTCTAAGATAGTTAAAAAGAGCAGTTTCATTTTGGAGGCATTAAAATTAACAATCATTTGTTATAGCTATCCAATACATTGTTAGATTTTATTGTGCAAGTCAATGTTTTCACCATAAAATTGGTAGTAACCAATGTTTGTAAAATTTTCAGGGTATACGTAAGTTTATATAAATATATCACATGAATTTTTGCTTAAAATATTGAAGTATGCATAAAAGAATTTTCTTTTTGCCTTTCTAAAATTGAAAGCTATGAGAACCAGATGCAATTTGTAATGTACTCCACTTACTTTTGGCTCATGAATATTGTTTTCTTGCAGTTCAGATATTTGGCTTCCAGACTGTTTTGTAAAAAAAAATGTAAACAGATGTTTTTTGACTATAAGAAAAAAATAACAAAAGTAGTTTATTTTATTTTTTTTACTATAAGAAAAATATCCAAATCAAGAAAAAAAATCACAAAAAAACTAACCCTTTTGACAAGTTAGCATTTACATACTTATTTTTTAAAGTTTTACATGTATAAAACTGATTTAAGAAAATTTTTACTTTTTTTTTGTATATTTTGGTATGAGAATTTAAACTATGCATTTTAATTCTCTACTTTTAACTAACAACCTAACCAACTAATTTCTATGTACTGTGTCCCTTCAAGACATGGGTGATCATGGCTGACCACTTCCTATCCCTTGTAGTTTTAAGTAATGTTTATCTTTTTACCATCCCTCCTATGATGTTACAATCACATAAGCTAGTTAAATAGGTGACCTGCTGCTTGCCCATCCCTTTCTTACACACACACACATGGGTGTGTATTCAGCCAGAAATCATTTTGTACAGGTTTTATTGAAAATGACTGACAAGGCACTGCAAGCTTTTTATTATATTTTCCTTACATTCACACTATTTCTTTTTTTTGGACATAAAGTATGCAAGAACTGTACAAATGATTTGTGGATCCGAGTACTTTCAGCTAATCTATTAGCCATTATCAAAGATGTTTTTTGATTGTTTGAATATATAGATTTTTTTATAGCACTAGAAATATTTTAAGCACATTGTAGCAGTGTTCAAAAATTTGTTTTTAAATCTATATATTCAAACAAACAAAAAACATCCTTAATAACAGCTCATACATTAGCCAAAAGTGCTCAAATCCACAGATCATTTGGATAGTTCTTACAAACTATGTTTCAAAAAGAAATCTCTTGTATGAATGCAAGAAAATATAATAAAAAGCTTAATCGCGTGCCTTGTCAGCCGTCCTCAATGAAACATGTGTATGTATGAAAATTGTATTTTTTAATTCTTTAATAAAATTGGTTTCATAAAAAATATGACTTCAAACTAGTGTTCATGTGTGTTCTTGAGTGTTATATTGCAAATGAGATTTATTTACTTTTTCTTTTTTGTTTAATTTTTTTCAATAGTAATAAATTGAAATCCTTTCATTCTACATGTGTTTCTAATGTCTTTTAGGATAAATTGTCGGTAGCTTACAGCTTTAATCAAACCCATATGCAGACACTATAAGCATGCATTTAGTAAATTTTAGATGAGTCATTATTATTCTAAGAGTTGTTTGGATTCTTGATTGGACTGCTACGACTTTTTGGGACTGCTTTTATCTTTTTTTTTTTCTTGTAAATCACATTTTGTCCTAATTATTCTTCAGCCTTTTTCAAGTGTAAAATCCATATGGAAAGAATAGGGGGTCATTTCTCTTTTAAATGCTTACCTTCTCTCCTTACATATAGCTTATACACTTGAGGAAAGCCATCAAATGGAGTGGCCAAAATCAAATTGTCCTAGTAGCAACTAAAACAAAAGGAATTGGATCCTTTGTCTGAATCACTTTGAATCATAGCATTTATAAATTCATACACATGGAGCCAAAAAAACACAGCTGTTCTGTGAAGAAAACCTTCATTAGGGATTGGGCATGGTTTCATGAACCACCAAAACACCTGAGCTCTATCTAATGCCACCACCACACCTTTTTGGTTTTCTATTACAGAGTGAATTCCAAATGAACATGCAGTCTCTTCATATAATTTTGTATTCACAACTTTGCAGTCAATATTAATAATCTTGTAAATCAAATATTAATTCAGTGGGGTGAATTTTGAATTCAGATTAGATGCCAATTTTAAGTTTCTGGTAGGTTATGTAAACTTCAGTTGAACATTCATGTCTTTGTTTTTAAAAATTGGTAACTCATGATAATAAAAAGAAAATGTGTATAGTAGTCTTTTCCTGACATTGGTTCCTTTCAATCAATTTACTAACTCACTTCAAGAATTACACTGTTGTTGACACAGATGAACTATTTGGTCTGGCATACTTTTTTTTTTTTTACATGATGTCATTCTTCCTTCACTTTTGGAACATTGTGGCAGAAATCCTAATTTTTAAGTTGTATGATGTTGCAACCTTTTGAGAATGCACACTGTGTGGGTACTATATAGGGTAAGCCAGATAATTGAGAACAAATAAGATAAAGACAAAGATATCTAATAGAGAAAAATCAGTATATTTTCACCCATTGTTATATACATGTTCAACTTAAAATAACAGAAAATGGTTATATACTAACACTTTTCTTGACTTTGATGCAGCCTTGTGACTTTATACCTGATGGTTCTAATTCATGCTAGTCATCACATCTATGATAACTGCTATCTCAGAGCTTATTCCCAAGACCTGCTGCTTTGTGTTACAGACACTTGAGAGGATGCTTCCCCAACCCTTACAATCTTAACCTCTTCAAGTTCACAGTTATTTATCCTACATATCTCCATCTTACATCCATGAAACAGCCCCAGTCAGTAACCCTCTACCTTGAGTGGTTGTTGTCCAGAGAATTCACTGTCATGGGTATGACAATAAACTACATCCATGTCCTGGGTATGACAAACTACATCCAACAGCAAGGCCTGTGATCAGGAGGTTTTGAGGAGGGTGGAACCACTTCTTAATTGCTGGTGTTCCCATGTCCACCCTGACCCGGGGTGGTAGCACCTGTTAGGGTCCCAGCTATGGGCAAATAGTTAACCACCAAACTGGGGTTAAAACACTATGAAAGTGTAAAAACAGGTTTTAATACCAGAAATACTTTGTAAAAAATTATTACCAGCAATAGATTTTTGAAAAAAAAAAAAAATTACCAGCTATACATTTTTTGAAAAAAAAAAAAAAATTACTAGTTATACTTTTTTTTTTTTAAATATTACCAGTGATACATATTTGAAGGAAAAAAATATTACCAACAATAAAAAATTTTGTCAGCATTAAATAACCCATTGACGTTGATATGCCGTAAAACGAAAGAAAAAAAATACAAACCAAACCAGAGAATTCAACTCACAAGAGCTACAAGGCCACATTTTAAGGATGACATGATTGTGAAAATTCCTGAACAACATGAACTATGTGGAAAGGAAAAAAAACTCCTGCTAAAACAAGTATATCTCTTAGGTCACCTCTTTGATCCAGGGCTTGACTGCAATGTCCAGAACCATGATACATGGAGTGGCATTAATCCTGATGTCTTGCAAAATGTTTGGATAGCATGACATGAGCTTCATTAATCATAACCCACAAGACAATATTAACTTGGTGTGTATCACCATGGGGTCTATGCCAAGCTGCCATTCTTTCTGTTCACCTTTTGGTCCTGGCCAAAGTTTTCCTCATCAGAGAACAAGAATATGCTTGGGATTCTTGAGCTTGGTCAGAACGTGATTTTATTGGATAACATGGTGTTTCCATGTCTTGTTGATCATTAATTGTGCTCTCTTCATGTAGGATTTATAGCTGATATCTTTGTACATCAGGTCTGAGAAAGGATTTCACGAGTTTCAGTTGCTTCAGATCTGCATTAATTTGTTGGTGTCATGGTTGATATCTTGCACCTATTGGATGAACTTGACTATCATCATTACATCTGACTGTTCAAAATGATTCTTTCCCTTGACCACAAATGACATATCACTGCCAGAGGCTTCCAGCTCATTCCTAACATTAAATATGAAAGACATGGCTATCATCAAATCACTGTGATTGGCAGTGAGTCCCACAAACAATTTTCACAGAAATGTAAATGGTAATAGTGAAATTAGCAGACTCCATACAGGAAAAATTCAGTATTCCTTGTCAGAACTGTTAGTTGAAATTTATAAAATCTTTCTCTTAAAACAGTTTTTCAGGAAAATAGGTATTTCAAGTCTGCTAACTATTATTGCTCTTTCTAGTATAGATAGTTTCCTTCCTATATGAGAATCTTAAAATTTGGCACATATCAGACGTAAGGTGTACATTTATGGCCTACTAAAGGTGTATTGTGAAATAGCTAACATAAACTACACACATACATTATATATATATATATATATATATATATATATATATATAATGATAAAATATAATTTAAAGTAGTATGATATATTTATGGATAAAAGTGCTCAATATCAGAGATAGAACATATATAAATATAAAAGTGGAAACTGAGGTTAACACCAAGAGGCAACAGTCTGTTTCATACTTGAACACAATCTTCAGGCCATGAAGATTGCATTCAAGCATGAAACAGACTATCACTGGTTGGAATTGACCTTAGTGTCCACTTTTATACACATACACCATCTCCACTATTGAGCAATCTTTACTTATAAATATAGAAAATTGTAAGCAGTAATTATAGAATATAGAATATTTGTAATAAAAACTTAGAAATTAATTTTTACTATCAAAATATTTAATACCTCAACTTTACACTGTTGCTAAGATTAGTCTGGCACAAAGTCAAATGTTAGTAGGGAGATTTTATGTAAATTTTTGAGTGAATTGTACTTGCCTGATATGAAAACCAGCTTTTAAAATCTTAGTTTTTATGTGAGATTAAACACCAACCCCTAGTAATATATATCTCAGCCATGATATCAAAGTAACTTATGTTTCTTTGACATTTTAAGGATAAAAACAAATTATTGTTTCTTTAATTAAACTATCAACAAAGAAAATAAAGTATTACTTCAGTTAATTTAAAAACTGCTCCATCACGTCCAAATAGGTATGTCCAACCTTTCAGCAGATGGAAATGAGTTTGCATAATTTATAATGTTAGATAAAGTTATTTTAAAATTGTATAAATTTAATGATTTGTATCATCATCATAATAATAATGTTATAGGTAGATATTTATTTAGGTTTAGACACGAGGCTAAATGAAGATAGAAAGATTGAGCTGTGCTAATCTTTCAAGTGGGAAGATCTTCCTGACGGGAAAACCAGCAGTTGATATTCAGGCTTTTGATTGGAGTTAACTAGTGGGATCTAAATACATCGAGTCAATTGCATCATCCACCGCTAGAAAAGTTGGTTTCCTGTGCCGATCCAGGAAATTCTTCTCCCCTGAATCGATCCTCCAGGTCTATAAGTCTACCATTCGACCTTGCATGGAGTATTGCTGCCATTTATGGTCTGGGGCCCCTACGTGTTGCCTCGGGGTTCTTAATAAGATCCAGAGACGGATATGCAATGTGATTGGCCCTGATCTGTCATCTCGTCTGCAGTCGCTCTCTCACAGACGCAATGTTGCATCACTGCCTTTTCTACAAGTACTTCCACGGTAATTGCTCTGAGGAGTTGCTTTCACTTGTCCCTAAGCCTCGTGAATTCAAGCGTCCTACGAGGCTGGCATCCCGTTCCCACCCCTTCACCGTTGAAACTGTTAGGTGTAGATGTCTTTTCTACTCCAATAGCTTCATGTCTCGCACATCTCGCCTATGGAACTCCCTTCCCTATTACTGTTTCCCTGACAAATACAATTTCCAACGGTTTAAGTGTAGCGTCAATCGTCATCTCCAGTTGCCTTGATCTATCCACTTCCTGACATCTTCCATTCCTATCTGCTCTCGCTCTATATCTCCCGTAACCTCCCCACCTCGATCGGCCCTCCGTCCTTCTCTTTCTCCACAACCCTTCCTTTACCACTCCTATCTGCTCTTCCTCCAACCCTTCTGTAACCCCTTGCGTGATAGTGGCCACCGGCCTTGCTCGGGGTGATACGCTTAAAAAAAAAAAAAAAAAAAAAAAATCTGTAATATCAGTATTTTTCTTCAGTTTGAAAATTTGTACCTTTTTGGATTTTATTCACAGTATACCAAATACTTTTTTTTTTTTTTAATCATTTCATCCCAAGAAAGGCAATGAAGCCAATAAGATGCAATTTGCTTGCTGTGTATGGAAGAATATGAGAAAATTAAAAACATTATTAAGGAGAAAGAGCAATAAAAGAAACATAATTAAGAAAGCAAAAGATAATGATTGACAATACATTTAAATTTTTGTATATTAAAGTTCACTGGAAAGTAAGAGGCCCGAAGAGTTCCACAGGTGAGAAATGCAAAAGAAGAAATTAGTTACATCTAGAAATTTCAAATGTAAAATGATGAAATCTAGTTTAAATTCATAAAGTCAATTTACTAATTTCCCAGTGAATTAGTAAATTTCAGGCTTTGCTATATTTCAAGATATTTTAATCAAATTATGCATTGCAAATGCATAAATTTGTATTACAAAATTTTGAAGTCAGCTTAATGGGAAAAAAAGGACTTTGGTATCAAAAAAGAAAAAAGCTACTTCAATTTGAGTTTTTTTTCTCTTGTGAAAAATTTTCATGAGTAATTAAGTAATTGTCATAGACATGAGATCATCTTTTAAGAGCTTCCTCTCTTCCCTCCATTAACTGTCAAGAAATAACACTGTTTTGTAGCCAACTTTAGTGCTAGGTTCTTGCATTACCCCCAAGCTCCCATCAGCATCTTCTACTAAAAGCCAGAAAGAGTTATTTCTTTCATCTTAAAACTAAAAAAAGTATTGTACTGTTAGATCACTAACATGATTATGAGTCACTTTTTTCAGAAAATGATTGCAATTTTTGTTTATAAAACAAAAACTGGGGTTTGTAGAAAACAATAACAGCATTTATTCTGCCACATTGTATGAAATATGATTTGAATTAATTTTCAGTAAAGGAAAATGGAGAAAGAAAACTCAGGATAAAATTTCTTTTTTTTTTTTTGTGTGTTGCCATGGAAGTGCAAGTGGCATAATGGTTACTGGCAATGGAAAGTGGAATCAGCAGGCTACATTCAAATTCCAGCTAAGGCTGTTGCATTATGACTTTGGGAAAGCATGAATCTATTTCTTAACCTCCCAACTATAGATAAAATAACAAGAGAGATCCTGCCCTTTCACCTTGGCTAGTCTAGGAGAAGGACAACTCTAAATTCAAAACCATGGAAGGAGAAATGGGAACCACTCCAATCCCTTCTTCTAGAAAAGCTATGGCAAATCATAGATATTAAAGACACAAAAGCTGTGGAGATCCATAATCACCTATCTCCTGAGGAGACATGTTATAAAAAAAATTGCTGTAAAAAAGTTATTTTCTTAGTTTTAGAAAGTGACACCTTTCATCATTAATAAATGCTGGATTTGATCTTTATTTGTATTCTACTGCTCAAAACATAAAAATAAAGATATAATACCCAAGTCACAATTTTAAATGATTTTGGGGATTTAGCTGGATGAAAGATATCAATATTTTTATATGAAGGTTGGTTCAGATCATTTTTTTTTTTAACAATATTTCAGTTTTATAACCTACAGCCTTCTTCAGGAGACACCCAAGGAAGACTTGAGACGAAACAATCTGAAAAACACAACAAAAAATTAGTCCCCATCAACTTACATTTTTTCTTCTATGTGCTGTATCCCTTTATGACATGGAAGATTATAGCTCTCTACAATTTCCTATTCTTTTTAGTTTGTATTTTCATCATCCCTCCCATTCTCTGTTCTGCCATCTGTTTACATAAGCTAGTTAGATAGATAACTTGCTGTTTCCGTCTGTCCTCTTTGCCTTCATTATGTCCTGTGAGTGTCAATTTCTCCAATCCCAGTATCTTCTTTAGGTACTCTATAAAATTCAACTCTTTTTGATTTTAAGTATGAGTGTCCTTTTTACTTCCATTTTCCTTAAAACTTCAATCCACTAGTTAAATACAATAATTGTATGTATGCTTTTTCTTCTGTGTGCTGTGTCCCTTCAGGATATAGATGATAATGGCTCTCCACAATTTCCTGTCCTTTGTAGCTCTTAATAAATTTTGTCTTTTTTATCTCTCCTAAACCTTGTTCTGCCATCCATTTACTCAAACTTGCTAGGTAGGTTATGCATTATTTTCTTCTTTCCCTCAATTAGTCCTGGGAGTATCAAATTTTCCAAGCCCTCTTTCCTCTTCATGTGCCTTAGAACTTTCAGATATCACTTCCTGATGTTAAGTATAAGTGTCCTTTTTGCTGCCATTATCTCTAGAACTTTGTTGTTGCTTATATTATTTGGTTTATGTTATTCTCAGCATCCTTCTGTAGAACCACATTTCTCTTGCTTCAAACCTCTTCATCTGTGAGGAAACTGTCCTGCCTTCACTGTCATATGAGGACTATTACATTACATTTCAGTACTCTTTTCTTTGTTTCTAACAAATGTTTTCTCTTTTGTTAATTCTTTGTTTAGCCTTTGGAAAGCATCTTTTGCTATCTCAAAGAGCATTTGGATTTCAGTGTCACCCTTTCCATCCTCTGGTAAAATATTTCCCAAATATTTTACTTGTTTGATTTCAGTATCCCCGATTTGTAATTTGCATGTTGGGTTGTTCCTTTTGTTAACAACCATGCATTGTATCTTCTTGCAATTGATGTTTAGTCCTTTCTTCTTGCTTTCCTTCACTATCTTCTATAGGAGTTCTGTTGTTACCTTTCTATGTCTACTATCAGCACTGTCATCTGCATATCTTATGTTATTAAGATTGTGGCCACCAGTAATAAACCCTGGTAGGACTTCTAATTCTCTCAGAATCACCTCACTGTATAGATTAAATAAGTCCAGTGAGAAGATACATCCTTGTTTTACATCCATTTCTATTTTTGCATATTTACTGAACTCATTTTCTATCCATATGCTTGTGGTTTGCTGCCAGTGGAGGTATCTGGATTATTCTAATATCCTTCCCAAATATGACAAGGTTACCTAACAGTTATAACAATTTTACATTATCAAACACTTTTGGATAATCTATAAGACACAGCTTCACATCCTTCTGCATTTGTAATGCTCTTTCTGGTATCATTCTGAGCATAAATATTGCATTCCTTCTTCAAATGTCTTTAACACACATACACTTTTCTGTTCCTATTTCCCATCTGATTCTGTTGCATGCTCTATTCATCAGAATTTGGATAAGTTTTGTTATATGGCTCATTAAGCTGATTGTCCGATGGAGTTCACATTTATAATAGATCTATTTAGGTTGTCCGGTATATCACTACTGTTGTAGATTTCTTTTATTATGTCTATAATCTTATCAATACTGAAATCATCTAAGGCTGCCAGCGTCTCTTATAATTTTGTCTGGTCCTGCTGCTTTGTTTCTGTTCAATTTGGTCAATGCTGATTCCACTTCAGATTTTAATATTTATGGTCCTTTGATATTTCTGTATATTACCCATTGTTCTTATTCATTGTGGACGAGTTCTTCAATGTATTCATTCCATCTCTGGAGTATTTTTTTTTTGCTTTCTTTAATATCAGTGTCACGTCTTTGGATTTTATGCATCCTGTTGATGAGCATGTCTTTTGTCCTATTAGTTCACTTAATTTTTTTTATGTATATCAGCTTTATTTGTGATACTCATTCTTCTATTTCTACATTTTTTTGTTAAGCCATTCCTCTTTAGCCTGTCTGCATTTGTTCCTAATTTCTTTGTACAGAATCCTATGTTCTGTGCTCTACCTTGGCATTATTTTTGTTTCCTTTTTATCATGTTGTGAATTTCATCTATCATCCATTTTTATTTTCTTTGTCTTAATCTCAGTTGCTGATGTTACTAAAATTTCTCTTATTATGTCCCACTTTTTCCATTGTGTCTGCTTTTGACACTGTCCATATATTTCTCCTTCACATTCAGGAGTCTGGTCATATTGCAATTTGGGTTTTGCCTTAGCTCTCTTCAATTTCTGAAAGTTCACTCTAAGTTTAAATATCACAAGAAGGAGGTCACTCCCACAGTCGGCTCTGCAATGTAAAAATGAATCCCTGAATCTCTTATTGATAGTTATATAGTTAATTTGTTTTTCATTTCTCCTACTGAGCTTTTCCATATCCATATTCATTTTCAGTGTTCTTGAGACCAGGTGTTGACTTGATTAAATTCTAAATTATATAATATACACTTATATAAACAATATATAATGTGAGTTTCAGATCATCACTATTTTTAACAAGGATAGATAATATAACTTGTTTTGGTAGTAGCAGGTTTTATCATGTATATAAACCTAGTGCAATGTAAGTTTTTATTTATAAATAAATCCAAAAGGTATAGGGCCACAAAATATATAATTGTTTAACATCATATCCTATACACCAGAGAAAATTATTTTTTTATTTTATTTACTAATATTTTGAAATTCCAATCACCTGTAGAAGGCTGGAGCATACAACAGCCAAAATGTCATGAATATGACAATAAAGATGGGGACAACAGTCTGAATAATGTAAATAATTTAAATCAATATTTTCAAAAGGAATAAATTTTAACATGTGAAGGAATTTTGCATGTATAGATTTAGCAATTAATAGTATATTAATAATTATATATTTAGCAATTAATTATATTAATATATTTAACAACACAAGAAGAGAAAAAATAGACTTCTGTATACACTACTGAAAAAGAATAAAACATTATAGGCTTTGCTATTAGAAATTGTGTCCGTGTGGGTTAAAATTTAGTTATTGTCTCTCAAGGTTAGCATCATTTTCCCCAGGTGGAACATGGTTCATATTGACGATACTACCTTTTGGAATAGCATTTTATTGTCATGAACAGTTTTATCTAACAGGTGTCTTGACAAATAAGGTGGGAGTAATCCACACAAAGTAAAAAAAAAAAAAAAATGCCAGCTTTCAGAAGAAAAGACAATGCCATATATGGATTCTTGTTTCTATTTTTTTATTAGTAGTTTGACTTTTCTGAAAGAACTTGTTTTTAATTTGAAAAATTGTTATCACCATTTGCAATTACTATTTATTTAAAGAGAATTAATATTTTTCAGGTTCCTGGAAACCAATTATTCTGACAATATTCTAGAAAAAAAGAAAGAAAAATCATATAACTGAAACTCATATCTATTATTACTTATTGCTTTTGTTTTGATAAGTATGGTCTGATCGCTATAATCCACATTGCTTATCTCTATAGTAAGTAGACATTATACCAAACAGACAAACCTAACAGCAAGTTTGTTTACTGTTTTGCTCGAGGAACAGCTAAAATTCATTATAACTTAGACATAACAAATTGTTGGAAGTGAACAACACAGATAATTTTCATAGTTATTGCAAATTAGCTGGCAGATATCATCACTAAATCACTTATTCATGCCATTATATAAATGCTCGATGAGACTGAGATCTGATGACTGTGGTGGGCATTGTCCTTGTATAATTCATTATCATCTTGAAATCATTTTCAGACAATCCATATCTTACACTGTGGAGTCTTATTCTGCTGAGAGATAGTATTCATAGACAGATATACTGGAATGTAACAGCTTAGAGAATGACATTCACAAATTCTGTTGTATTTTAGTATTGATCTTTCAGTTAAGAGACCTTTTCATACCAATAGGTAACTGACACCTGACAAGTCGGAAGACTGGTAATTGATATATTTTAGTTATCACCATCAATATCTTAGAAATATAAGGATGAGACAAGACTGATTATTTTATTTGGTTGGTTGATTGGTTTACTTTTTATTTGTTTCTCAGTTCAAAACAAGTGTATTTCCTTATTTAGCAATGACATAAGTAAAAAAAAAAAATAATGTAAAAAATATTTCTAATGGTAATAGTAATATTAGCCATTTCCTCATAAGAAATCATTTGGCATTCATTGACTGAACAGCCAGTGCTACATTCAGTTGAAATTTATAAAATCTTAAAACAATTTTTCAGGAAAATAAGTTTCAAGTCCAGTTACTATTATTACTCTTTCTAATACTGATGCTCCAGATATGGGTTAAATAGCAAGACAGACTTGGTCCTGTAGCCATGGTTGGCAAACAGTTTACTGCAGAAAATAATGGAAGCTTACTGTAGGAATACTTTTGCCAACAAAATCATGAATTGAAGAGACATGATCATCCAGTTGTGTATCAAGGATGGTATCTAAGGAAGGAAGTAAGTAAGTATAGATGTAGGCATCCTTCTTAACTTATTGCTTGAAGTAGTGTGGAGTGTTAACATTTTGATTAGGTCATTTCCTTTCCTAGTTACATGTCATATCCAATTTAGTTGTTGCTGTTGTTGAAAGTCTTCAAATAATATGGTTTCTGTTATCTGCTACAGTTCTTTGTTAGTGATTCTATTGTGCCAGTCTATGTGGTTCAAAGAAGGAATGTCCTTACTAAAATCTATAGGTTTCATTTGTTTGAAGCCATTTTTAATCATTGATCTGAGAAAGCAGTTGTATACAGCTGAGTTTAGATATTTCTGAACAATTTTGGAGGCCATACATAATATTCATTTGAAACTTTTGATGAGGTTATGACTAGAGTTCTTAGGTAAATATTTTGGTTTTGTAGCAACTTGTGGTGTTGGGCAAAGCTACCCCTAGCACAGCTTATTCTATGTTCAATTTACTTATCTCCTAAAGTTGTTATTACTGATCCATGTACCAAAGTATTTGAAGTATTTAGTATTTACTAATTCCACATCCTGAATTCTTATGATGGATTAAGTGATGGCACATACACTTTATCTTTCATAAAAATTCAGGATGTGGAATTAGTAAATAGTAATCACCTCAAATACCTTGGTGCATGGGTCAGTTATAAGAATATATTATCTAACCTGACTGATGACATTGTTTCCACTTAACTGTTAAAATAAGCTTCTTCCCCCAGTGATTGATTGATGATGATGACCAAAACTTGGAGTCAAGATACAATACCTTTATACTTGACAATTGTTTAATAGACATTTGTGATATTATTTAAATTTACAGATTGGACAAAGATAAAAATAGACACCATTAATCCCTGTGCTAATTTTCACAAACAAAACACTTTCTGTTTGCTAAAATAATACTCAAGTTCTGACTTGATAACATTGTGTTGAAAATATAGTTGTGAAAACATAGAAAAGTGTAGATAACATAAATAAAAGTTAAACTTCAAAATTTAACCTTTCACTAACAAAAACTGTTTTATAATAATAGAAATAATATATGTTATGTTTGGAATTCATTTTTGTAAGTAAAAAAAGCCAAATGATAAATACATGTGTTTATTTTATAAAATTGTAATTACATTTTAATTTAATTAATTATATAATATAGAATAGCACTTGGTTCATTATGTTGCATTATGGGAATTTGTAGTACACAAACTTCAATATAAGTAATTGCTTATTCATATGTATTTAATAGATATACAAGACACTTACGGGTTGAACACGCTTGATTCCTGACCTTAACAGATTACATAAACCAAATAATAATGGAGGGAAAACAGATTTTTGTTTATTATTTTTGACTCCATAACTGTAATGATGTTTGCCCTGAATTTAGAGAAAATGTGAAAATGTAATTAAAAAAAATCTGTTTATGGGTTTCCAGAAAAGTTGGATATAAACTGAAGAGGAGAGCAAATACTTGACAAAGATAGGTTGCTAAGATTCTGACATTATAGGAAAAGAATATAGTAAGAATTGGAGCCAAAAATAAATGACACAGAATTACTTGAGGATGAGGAAGAGGGTTTCATAAATATTTATTTACCCTTGTATGATTCATGTTGCCATCAGATAAAAATGTTAAAGTGTGTTTGCATTTGCAGTGTTTTATATATATATATATATATATATATATATATATATATATCCACATACAAACCTGTTTTTCTGTATCACAGCTCATCAGTGTGTCCAGACATCTGATTGCTTCAAGCCGGGATCAAAACACGACTGATTTGGCATCAGTCAGAGACTCTACCCCTAAGCTATCGGCACACAGCAGAGAAAGAGAATCTTCTAACGTATTATATACATCATGTATACAAACGCCAAATCAGTAGCCAAGAGCGCTCAATTCATAACTGAAGAGCAATGCGTTAATAGGTGAAGCAGCCACTGCTGAAAATTATATATATATATATATATATATATATATATATATATATATATATGGACAGTAATCCTTTCATGCCTGTTTCATTAAAAATGATAAACAAGGAAAATCTTGCATGTTTTTTGGGAAAAATTGTCTTTAGTATTGGTTTTCCCACTAATTTAGCCATTTTCAAGGGGTGGGTTAATTTTCTCTGGAAATGTGGATTAATAACATATATATAATAATGCACCATTGACCAGAATATATAATTAGCTGAACCAAAACACAACACACATGACCTGAAACAGACTGTCGCCACTGGGTGTTGACCTCATTGTCCTCTTTTATATTTATATATATTTATTTTTAATGTGGTGTGAGGGTTTTTCTTTTTAGTTGAGTTTACTTCCCCCAAATATGGTCAGAACATTCTGTCCATGTTCATACACAGTGCTATTAAGTGAAAGTTTGCTATAGTGTTTTATGTTTATCTGTATGTATACTTATTAATTTGTGTGTGTATATATATATATATATATATATATATATATATATATATTTGTGTATTTAGGCAGCAATCCTTCTTTCATGCACATTTCATTGAAAACAACAGACAAGGTGCTTTTATTTTTTTATACAATTTCTCATGCAATCTAAATGTTTTTCTTTTCGGATGATAAATTATATAAAAACTGTCTGAATGTTCTTTTTATCCGAGTGCTTTCGGCTATACATTTAGCCATTTTCAAGGATTATATTTTAACTGTTAGAATTAGAAATAGTTTGTTATAAATATGTTTTATAAAATGTTTCATTTTTTTTGTTTCAAAACACGGTCAAGATATATATATATAATGTGTGTGTATATGTACATAAGTGCACATATGTATATGTGTGTGTAAATATATAATCTACTGATAATAACCCTATTCTATCAGTATCACTGGCAATCCCTTTTTTACTGATTCTCAATGCACAACAAAGGTTAATGGATAAAACTTGCTCAAACAAACTTGAGGCTGAAAATTGTAAAATTATGTTTAAATATTCCTCATGATATGAGAAAATGCATGATTATTTATTTATGCAAAAATGACTAAAGATAAGAAGAGGATTGATTGAGTAACTAATCAATATACAGTGACAAAAAGACTGAAACGTTGTCTATGTATCTTCTTTTATGTGCCTTGTTTCTTCTACATGTGGATGATCATTAATCTACAACTTTCTGTCCCTTGCAGCTCTAAGCAACATTTGATGTTTTTTTTTACTATCCCTTTGTTTCCATTTTGATATCCATTCACATTTCTTTTTTCTATGGGCCATGTCCCTTCAAGACATAGGAAGTTGTAGAGAACCATGATCACCTATCCCTTGTGACCCTTACCAGCATTTCTCCCATTGCCCAGACTCCTATCATTCACACAATCTCATCAGGTAGGTGGCCTACTGCCTTCAACTATCTCTCTTGTCCTTGATATATCCCATGAAAGTTAAGTTAAGCCTTCTTTCTTCTTATGTGTCTAAGAAATTTTAGCTGTTTCTTTCTAATTCTGAGTATAGGTATTCTTTTTGTTTGTTTCTTTAAAATATCCTCATTGCTCGCTTACTCACTGTCCATAGAATTCTCAATATTCTTCTGTAGAGCAACATTTTTGTTACTGCCAGTTTCCTCTTCATCAGTGGTGAGATTGTTCAGTATTATACAAAAGGTTTGATATCACAGTTCACAATGCCTACTGAGTTCAAATGTAGTTGATGTTTAAATATACAACTATGATATTGTTTCAGTTTTTCCCCTACTCTCGGAATTTGCAGTGTCACTGTGTATTGCTTAGAGTGATTAAAAGTTTTAACATACTTAATAAATCCCACCTGTGATATGATATAGTTAATACAGAACGATGGAAAGAACCTAAAAAGAATTCAAAGCTCATAATCATGTCAGTGCCATTAAAAACGAGAATCATTAAGTTTGAAATCCTAGTGAGAAACAGTTTTGGGGATTTCTATACTAGCTGTCTTGAAGAATAACTTTTGAAATAGTCACTTGAAGAATTCAAATTCCAATTTACACAACAAAGAAATTTTCTTTCTTTAATTTCTGAATACTTTTTATTATAATTAATTGAGCTGTCTACATCAATGTTTCTCAATTTTTTTTTTTTTTTCTTCAAGACACACTTGTAGAATAACTAAAACTCTAGGGTGCTTTTTAAATTTCAATAAGAAAAAATTAATCATAAAATAGGAAAATAATAAAGAAGTCTCCTGAAATAAGATAAGCATTTCTTAAGACATTACATTGAATATTTAAGTATGCTTGTGTGAAACCTGTGCTTGATATGCTTTGGCAATCTCTTGAATTCTATGCCTTGAGAAGAGCAAAAGGGAAAGGATTATCCACTCCTTAAAGATTAAAGAATTTAGTATTTAGTTTAAAATATCAAATGACAAAGATTTCACATAGATATGGAAGCTGTGTGCTTGATCTGTATAGCTTTTTAAAAATAAAGATTTTTTTTTTTTAAATATAAAAATAATTCATAAATTATTCTTCTGTTAACTTGGAGCACACCTAGCTACCTTTCAGGGTGCATTACTGCACCTGGGTGCAGTGGTTGAAAAGCACTGGTATACAGTCATTCAGAAATACTGTAGATTAGAAATAAAAAAACTCAACAAGACATATTCACACCTTTAGGTAAAAAGTATATGAGTTTGAGTCTCATGATGAAAAAAAATAATTGAAGATAATTAAAAAAATGAAAGAAATTGATAATGGCTGACAATGATTCATCAAATAAAAATTCAGGTTCACCATCACATTAGAACTCGTGAGATGTTGTATTAAGGGTTTCGTTGGATCACAGATTAACTAAACGGTTTTACTCTCATGGCCAAACTCTATAATAAAAAAGAAAAAATCCTTGAAAAATAATTGAGTTTTTTATTACTATAAAGGTTATTTTTAGTGGGTACATGTTCGAGTTGCTATCCCCATTATTTTTTGTTTTTATTTTTATTTTTTTTTAAGAAAAGAGGCTACAGGTTAGATTACTGTCAGAGGCACAATTTTTCTTTAATAGGACTTCTCAATTTAGGCTGGCTGTTTTTTATTTTTTTAATTAAACAGTGAAATTAATAAGAACAAGGATAGTAACTCAAGCCCATTTACCCACTGAAAATAACTTTTTATAGTACAGTGTAACCCGGATATAAGAGAGATTTTCTCTGGTCCCAAATTAGAGCCTGTGTTAATAAAACAAAATAGACCAAACCCTGATATAAGAGAAACCCGGATATAAGAGACTTCTTCTCCAGTCCCGACAACTCTCTTATATCTGGGTTACACTGTAATAAGAAATAATGTTGGATTCAAAAATGAAGTGTATATAATAAAAATTAATTATAAGAAAATTGATTATTGTTATTCAAGTAATGAGCAAATAGCAAAGAACTTCATTCTGTCACTAGTGCCACTAAAACAATAGCAGTAGATCAGTGTAATGATCCTTGAAATTTGAAATTGTTAGCTTAGATTAGCAGTAAAACTGGATTAAAACTTAACTGATTAGACATGGTCAGTTGTTGCTAAAATACAACAGCATTAATGTTTTAAGTGGTAATTTCAGTTTAAAGCTCAGAAAAGTGGGGTTTTTTTTCTCTCACCAAAGAGACTTAAGTAACCTGATTGCCAAAATAAGTTCATTAATTCTATTCGTTGATAGTGGATAAAACTAGATATTAATTTAGATTCAGGATTGTTTCAATAAACAAAAAAGTAATATTTTTAATCCTGTGTGTGTGTTATCACAAATTAGAAGAATTACGTTGGCAAATTTAATTAACATAATTTTGGGGCCTTATCCAATCTATTTTTTAATACCAACCATCAGACGGCATTTTGAGAGGCTCCTCAGATTTATTTTCTCTTCGAGATTTGTTTCTGATAACAAAAGCACTGCTGTGAAACACACAGCGTTTACTGTTGCTGTCAACTCGTACACATGACACATCATCTTTTTGATTGATTGCCTTTGTATTATTCATTTGTACAAGGTATGTCAGCATTCAATTTACCAACTTTCCCTTTAATCCTTATTAGATTACAATTCAGATTTTCTCTCGCAGCTTTTTTTTTCCTATAATTACTAAAAAAAGTAATTGCTAAAAGTAATTCCTCTCATATACAGCTATTTTTTTTAGTCATTGGAGGAGACTGGAGACATTGTTTGATTGAGATTAACTCTCTTGAGAAAGTGTTTTTTTTTTTTGTTTGTTTATGACACACACACACACACATATTATTTATATATATATATATATATATATATATATATGAATGATAAAAATATAGTTTTAAGGTATGGTGTATTTATGGGTTAAAGTGCTCAATATCAGGGATAGAATGTATGTAAATATAAAAGTAGACATTGAGGTCAACACCCAGCAGGGACAATCTGTTTCATGCTTAAACGCAAGCATCAGGACATTTTTATATATATAATTTTAGATTAAATGAAAACTCTGACATATTTTCTTAAAATTTATCATCTATAAATCGACCATTCGCCCTTGCATGGAGTATTGCTGCCATATATGGTCTGGAGCCCCTGCTGTTTGCCTCAGGGTTCTTGATAAGATCCAGAGACGGATATGCAATGTAATTGGCCCTGATCTGTCATCTCGTCTGCAGTCGCTCTCTCACAGACGCGACGTTGCCTCGCTCTGTCTTTTTTACAAATACTTTCACGGTAATTGCTCCGAGGAGCTGCTTTCACTGGTCCCTAGGCCTCATGAATTTAAACGTCCTACGAGGCTGGCATCCCGTTCCCACCCCTTCACCGTTGAAACTGTTAGATGTAGATGTCTCTTCTACTCCAATAGCTTCATGTCTCGCACATCTCACCTGTGGAACTCCCTTCCCTATTCCTGTTTCCCTGACAAATACAATCTCCAACTATTTAAGTGTAACGTCAATCGACATCTCCAGTTGCCTTGATCTATCCACTTCCCTTCTCCACATCCTTTCACATTTCATTCCTATCTGCTCTTGCTCCAAATCTTCTGTAACCCCCTTGCCTTGATCGATCCACTATCTTTCTCCACATCCTCTCCTTTACCAATCCTATCTGCTCTTCCTCCAAACCTTCTATAACCCCTTGCGTGCTAGTGGCCTCCAGCCTTGCTTGAGGTGATAAGCTTATAAAAAAAAAAAATATATATATATCAAACAAATAAATTTATTGTGAAGTAAATAAAAGATAATATATCCCTCTCTCATATACATACATTTAATAATTTGATTAGATTTCAGTTAAATCTCAATAAATAAAAAAAATACTTAAGAATGTTTTTGTATTTGGTCAATTCAGAATACTTAATGGCTCCACCTAAAAAAATATTTACTTTTTTATGTTATACAAACTGAACCCGTTTTCAACAAGTAAATGGAAATCGCTTTCTAAGCTATTTAAATTCTCCCAAATATTGTAAATATTTCGTTAAATCATCAGTACTGACAAATGAACTAAACAAGTTAGTCATCATGATGTTAAAATCAAGACCAGGATTATTGTACCAAACTGAATTAAAAAACAAAGTAATAATTGCTAAACTTATAAATCTGCCTAAAACCTGAGTATATGTTATGTTTTTTTTATGCTTTTACTATTTTTTTTAATACTCTTCTGTGCATACCATTTTTTTGTTATTAATAAAAAATACTTTCAATAATGCTTCTTTGATAATCAAAAACATTTCCTTTCCAGATATAAGCACACATATTATTTCTTTTTACTAGTCAGTTACTCAATAACCATTGTGTTCTTGGGCAGCCTGAAAAAATAACTCTTTCCCTGTATGATAAAGAATCATTATTTTTGTAACTCCTGTCAAAAATTTTGAATGAATGTAGAAAAAAAAGAAAAAGAAAGAAAATATCCTGGAAATTCCTATTACTCTCTTCAGAAGCCAAAAGGCCTGGGAGGAAAGAACAAATGTGGTTCTCATTGTTTTGTGTAAAACGAAATATTGGTTGTTGCACAATGGCAAAGCTGCTGCATACAGAGAGATCCTTGATAACATTCAGTTGTCTCACAAACATTTCTGCTTGACACAACTAATTTGATTTGGTTACTGGTTTCAATTACAGTTCAGTCAAATAGAAACTTTCAGCTATGATCCCAGAAGTGACTGTTCAACACCATGTAAAAGACCTAACTGATTCTTAAGGGTTTGAAACCAAAAACATAGTGTGCTATGAACAAGTGTGAATAGATTTAAGTGCACAGAAATAGTTTCTTGCAAACCAAACTACTACTTTCAAGAATACTTAAGTTAACGTTTATTTATTTTATTGTCTCCACATTTAAAGAATTTCATTTAAATTAAATATTTTCAAACAGAAATCAATTCTTGTGACCCAATCATTGGCAGATTGTTTAAAGTTTCAACCTAAAATTCATTACATAAATTAATGGTAAATAGGCTAAAACATCTATTATTTCATATGTTTAATTTTAAAAACATAGAAACATTGCTTAGAGCTATAAAGAGTAAGAATTTGGACAGACCTAGGATTGCTCACGTCCCAAAGGGAAAAGAAAGAAAAATATTTTTTAAAAATAAAGAAAATTAGTTTTTTAAAATGTAATGCAACAGTTTAGAAAATATCATATTCATTGATTTTGTTACTTCCTAATTCTTAATATCTTTAATAATGAAACAGAGTATAACTACATATTTATCAGCCATCCAACTTGATCTCTTTTTAGCAATGAGATATTCTCTTTTGTTAACAGGAGTCATTACTCAGCATGAAAGATTGAGCATGTTTTGCATCCCCATAATGATAGAATCATCATTTTTTATTGACTGATTCATTTTCTATGGCTTATCAACCCTTTTGCAGGTTATTTAAAGCCCCAAATATTTTTATTGTAAAATTTTTTTTAATGGTTTAGTGATACAAGTCTTACTAATTAACCCATAGCAAGGTCAAGAAAAGGTGGATTCACACCCTTCCCAAAGGTATTTGTGCATAAGTAAATACAGTGTAACCTGGATATAAGAGACATTTTCTCTGGTCCCAAATTAGACCCTGTGTTAATAAAACAAAATAGACCAAACCCGGATATAAGATAAACCCGGATATAAGAGACTTCTTCTCCAGTCCCGACAACTCTCTTATATCCGGGTTACACTGTATAACAAACCCAATAGGAATTGAAACTCCGCTCTCTGATTAACAATTATGAGCCATTGTCCATTACACTAACTGTGACCCATCTAGGTACTGACCAGGTTTAATGTTGTTTAACAGCGGTGATCATACGGGAAACACTGTTTCAATGTGAGGAATCTTCATCAGTATATAAGGGAGAACAGCATGCTAATACATAGCTTTTTATTTTGTTTTAACTCTAAGTATTCTTTTATATTTAATAATTTAAAAATTCTTACAATCAGAGTGAATTCTTACAATCTGCATGGATAAAATCCTAAATTTACACATGCAGGAAATTGATGTTACAAACTAATAATTTCAAACATTCTTGTATTAACATATGATAATGGAAATATTTTTAACTGAATATACATATTTGTTTAAATTTTTTTTTCAGAGGAAAATATATTGGTTAATTGCTGTCTCAAAATTTGACATGAATTGTATAAAAGTTATTGTATTTTAAGACATGGTTTTAATTCCTTAACATTTGGAAGTTAATTATTATTGCTTAATAAAGATATTTGACATCCATGATTTATTAATATAGACTAAAAGAAATGACCTGATTTCTTATATTTTTGTATTAATGAATGGATTTAGTTATGAAAAGTAAGTTTTCTAAGCATTTGCTGTTCCTTTCTTTTTTTTCTATCTCTTCCTCCTCCTCCTCCTCACATTATTGATTATTGCATTCCTCCTATTCTCATCTATATAATAATGAATGAAAAACAACTTTCTTGTATATTTTTTTTTCAGAACAACTACATAGTTGAGAAAGGTCATCCAGGATAATTCATAGATAGTAATAATATTGTCTTAAAAAGAAACAAGCAGAAGTTATCTGATAGGATGAAAAAGTCTGAGAAATAAAATGTGAATGTTAAAAAAAATTAATGCTTCTATAGTCTTTATCATTTGAAGGGTGGAAGAAAAACTAACCATTGAAATCAAGCTTTGTTATTGACAAATCACAATCTTCTTTTTTTTATGTAGCCACTTGTAAATATCTGGTGTGTTTTTGTTTGTTCTGGTTTACTCATTTACACTTCTTCCTGTTATTACTCTCTTTCTCTCTACCAATATTACATGTTTCTAGATAGTGTTATTAATAAGTCAAATAAATATGATCACTTCCAGATTGGATGAACAATGAAGTTTGCATCCCATTTTATACTCAGTTTTGTGTTGAATAAATTAATTTGTAAATGTTTGAAATTCATAAACAAAATATTTGAAACAAGTATTTATGTTAATGGTGAAAATAACTGTTTCCATACAGGAAACATTCAGTATTCATTAACCAAACAGTGTTTGAAATTTATAAAATCTTTTTTCTTAAAATAGTTTTCTGGAAATTAGTCTTCTCAAGTCCACTATTATTGCTCTTTCTGGTGTAGAAGAGATTTTCCTTTCAAAACTTTTGTTTAAGGTTTAGGTCAACAGCTTGATATTATTTTCACTTCAAAATACATTTGCCTTCCATTTCTGCTGGAAGTGTTCAAGCATGGTTGTTTTCATTTTTCGGTAAAGTTCTTTGTGATTTTGTAGTGCCAATTTGTAGGGTCTTTTTGAAGACATAAACTGATTCATTTGCTTGAAACCATTTTTAATCATTTATCTGAGAAAACCATTGCATATAGATGATAGTTTAGACATTTCTGAACAAGCTGGGCATGATATCCATATGAAAGTCTAGTTCTGAAAAGTCTATTTACAAATACAACTTTTTATGTTAATATTTTGGTTATGAGAAAACTGAAGTTATACTATGAGCACAAAAAAACCTCTTATCATAATTCTTGTTATTTCTGAGTTTAAAGTGAGCTTGCCATGTGATGCTTGGATTGAAAGAGAAATATAATCATTTTGAGGAAGAAAGGCTAAAAAAGAAATATTCTTTTTGATTAGCATTAACATTTTTTTGTTTCATTGTCTCTAGCTGAAAATACATATAGATTTATGTATGGATGAATTGTAGCTTAACATATCAGTCACAGTCAAGTAAGCCTAATGATCTGCCAATGAAGAACCCAAACATGATACACCACAATCATGCAATGTTTTGATTGAAATATGTTAGTACAGCCTTTTAAAATAATCAAAATATAATTAAACTTGATTATTTTTTAAAATATAAGTTATCATAATTGTTGTGGTGGGATCCACCTAATCTGCATAGGTGACTACCAACTATATAAATAATGGTTGATACCGGAAGACGAGGAGAAGGAATCACGAGATCCAACTAGAGACTCTGATCGACTGCGACTAGTCAACACATTCTCCAGGAACGTCTTCCCAGAAATATACAGAAATACTATATGTACTTATTGTGTACACTTTCTTGTTATAATACATTCTTGTTCTAAGTACATTTTGTGTTGCATTATTATTCCATGCAATAGGCGAGACTCAACAATAATATTCATACAAAACATGGAAAAGTAATATTTTAAGCATTATTTTTATGCAATTTATATCATATTGATTTCATCTTTGTATTGCTCAAAGCAAATCCTACAAGATTATCTGTTAGAGCTATTTTTCCATTATTGGTAGATATTTTGTTATTGTCTAAAAATGTTATCAATTTTGTTATTTCAAGACTTGTATCGTCTTTAACTTTGTTCAGAAAATTTTACTCTTCCTTTGGCATGTTGTTACTACATTTTGACCAGTCTGTTCTACAGTCTTCTTCAGGGGTACCACAGATAAGAAAAGAGAAAGGTCTTTCTTATTGACCTATACAGATGAAATATATAACAAGAGTTTTTTTAAAGGTGGGAATCTACACATATTTGCATGTAAATTAGATGTAAAAATAGACCAGTTCTATCAGCATACTGCCATAGACATCAGCATGTGAACTTTGAAACTACCCTTTTAGTACTACTTTTCATAAACCAGGTACCCAGAAGGAAAAATAATCCCCTAGCAACAAAGAATGATCATACCAACAAGATGAGTTTATTCTACCAAATACATAGACAGTACCATTCATTGCTCCCCAATAGCATGTACGTCAGGGAATTCTAATTTCTACTATTATGATATTTGTCTTGTTTTCATTTTAGCTTATAACATCATGTCAAATTTTTAATTATTTTAATGTAATTGAAAAAATTTGTATTCAGAAATATTAGTTGAATATTAGGTGAAACTTTCATTCAGTGATTTTCATTTAATTTTTTCAAGTCAATAATTTTGGTGAAAAACCACTTTCCTTTATGCATATTCTCACTCAGTAATCGATTTTTCATCCTATTTTCTCTTTTTTCTTCTTTTTCTTTCCTATTCTTCCTTCATGCAGCAAATATTTGTTACAGTTTTGAAATATATTTCTTAGTTGTGTTTTTTGTATTTAAAAATGTTAATTTCACAAACAGTTATTAAAATATATTTCCAACCTTAAGTATCTATAAAGTGGTTAACACTTATCAAGTAGTTCCTTAGTAGATATCAATTTATCCAATTATGTACTAGCATGGAGTCTGTAAAAAATGACTATTATTTGTCCCTTGGATGAGAGAGTGTACACTAAGGTTAAAAGTATCATTTCCTGATATTTCTGCATAGGATTAGATTGTAGTATCTGTGCACTTGAAAAAGTCTCCCACACACAAAATATATATATAGGAATGGGTAGGATAAAAAATCTGCATACACACATATCCTTGCACTTACATATAAATATATTTTTCCCCTAGGTATTATAAATGTAGTGCTCGATGTTATGAGACAGAGCTATAAGTACATATTAATGAATATACATAATATCCAACGTCGGTCATTGATCATGAAGTTAAGCTAGGTACAAGTACGTGTAGTCTACAATTTATGTATAAAACTTAACCTACCAGATATCTTAACTTTGTATTTAAGTCCATTGGGAGATAGTTCTTGATACATTTTGATGGATAAAAAAATATCTTATACGCTATCATATGCAATAATCTTTACTCACCCAAAATTCCTTTGGCCTATCTTCTGATTATCTTACCCTTCCATTATTCTGTTAGGTTCAGTTCTAAAGTATTGTTTTTAAAATTAAATATTTTTGTTTATTTTACATTCAGATTTATGCAAAAACAGCCATTTCTATCCCAACAAAATCATCTAATGATTAAACAGTTATCAGCTATTTTAATTTGAAGAACTTTTGCAACATTCTTTATGAAGATAATGTTGTATAAACATTATTTTAAAAGATGTTTATTGCTACTGACATTTTATTACTCAGAAAATAAAATTAGATTTGTGAAATGATTGCAGAAGCAAAACATGCAATTTGTAAAGGTTTTGTTCATAGGAATTTGGGTCAAATTTGACATCCGCCCTTTAGTAACTGTATGCTAAATCTATCTCTAACCACATACTTAGTATTCATATGTGAAATAAGAAAGTAATGAATTAATTTTATTTTAGTATTCCTATGCTTGCTTTTTATCAACAACATATTTTGGTCCTGTGTCCCAGATGAAGATAACACATTACTCATATTTTCTGTTTTAAGCTTAGCTTTCAACTTTTGATTATGGCTAAACATTGCAGAAAGATGAGAAAAAGAAAACTCAAATTCTGAGATAACATCATCAAGTCCTGATGATACCTTTTTAACCTCATCTTCATTGCTCTAACTTTATGGAGATGTCCTTTTTTTTTGTTATAACCGGTGCTCTTAAGGTTTGAACTACTATGCCATTTTTGTTATTTTTCATAGCGACAATTATTTGAAAGCAAGAAAGATAAAGATAGTTTTTTGTATAAATCATCAAATCCTGGGAATTGTCATGAATCCTAAAACAAATTAGAGAATTTAATACTTTTACATAGTAGAGATTGGCTTAAATTGGTACAAATCTACAGTAGTGGGGTACTTTTGATTAGAACTGAACTCAGTAACAATAACCTGTGAGACTAACCTGTTAACTATTGCTCTACAAGATAGACCCTATTTATTTTATTTTACAGTGATTGACTTTTGTGGGAAAAAAACCCAAAATATTACTCATTCTTTGCTTTCAAGTTAAAGAAATTTGTCTTTGAGAAATTTTATTTTCATCTTTAAATTTTGAGTAGATGTGTGTATAAGAAATTATCTTTTGAGAAATTGAATTTTTATTCTATCAGAAAGAAATTATTATATTTGCTTTTCACTCACATTATATTTGGAATTTCATATTCAGATTTTATATTGAAACAAAATATTTTGATTTTTGTACTTCAAAAAAGACAAATTGTGATAAAATGTATTGGCATTCTAGTTTCAATTGCTTAGCTATATTTTTTTTAATGTGGAAATTGATTCTTTGGAGAGAAACTTCAAGGCTGGATAATTTGGTTCAGAAAAAAACCTTTAAGTAGGAAAAATAAGCCATAAGAAAGATAAAATGGTTAAGTATTATAATTTTACTTATTGATTAGGTTGGATGCTGTGACTCTTTTGTTCTACAATTATAGATTCTCTCATGCACACACTCTCTTTCTTTCTTTGTTTATATTTATATGTAAGGTCTGTCCAGAAATTATCCAGACTTTTAATATCAATGAGAAAGTAGCCTGCCTAGGGCAATGGAAGCTTAGTTTCTTTCAAAGTAGTCCTTCTGGGACCTCACAGTTATCCCAGTATTCCTTTTCACTTTTTAAAACACTAATGTTTTCTCTCAAGACCTTGCTACTCATCTGTATTTTACAATCTTCTTTTCAACAGCAAATTTAGTTTTGGGAAAAAGCAGAAGTCACAGGGAGCCTAATCTAGACTATAGTGTAGGACTGACAGACCTGAGTGATGTGATGTTTTTCTAAAACACGCTGCACAAAATATAAAGAATGGACAGTCAGTGTATTTCAAACAGTCTTCATAATCCCCAGAACTTCTAACTTTTGCATTGTCACTCATCGGATGCCTTTGATTGCAGCCTGAATGCTTTCATTGAGATTGAAGCATTATTACTAAAGTTTTATCTGGGCTTTGCTTATTGAATCATTCCTGAAATCATTCATTCAAATATTTTCTTTTGTGGATGAATGTCCAGTTTGATATAAAACTTGATAGCAATTAATTATGAATCCAAAGGTTACACAATACAGAAGCTCACCAAATGCTGTCTCTGTCAAATACATACTCTATAAGAGAGAGTGTTCACACATTTACAGTAAAGGTCCCATAAGCTAAGTTACTTCAAGTCTATATGGCAGGTTCTTGTGATATTCAGAATGATTGAATACTTTCTCTGTGTGGGTGTGTGAGAGTTGGCAAGACAGACAGACAGCATGGACATTGAAATAAACACTACATAGTGACTGTCAGTTTTACACCTCAAGTGATCATCAAATTATAGTCTTCACAAGGTATAAAACTAATAGTCACTATACAGTATTGATTTCTACACTGTCTATATCTACAAATGCTCTCTGATATTGAACACCCTTTCCCCATAAATACAGCAAATTTTAAACAAGATATTTTAGCTATATCTTATATCTGATGAGTGGTATGTCTGTGAAACTTTGACATCAATTGAATGATAAATCAATTGAACTTTTATTAATTTATTGATTATTGTTGCTCTAGTTTTCTATTGAGCACTTTCTTGACAAAAATTCTGCTTGCACTGAATTATAAGAATTTCATGAATTTTGCTAGATGTTATTGATTTACTGTTATATTCCCTGCTAATAGGAATATATACTTGAAAAAACAAGGTGGATAAAATAAGTAAAGATTTATTGTAACAAACCAGTACAATAAGAATAAAGGTAACAGTTATGCACAAGGTCGTTGCAAGTCAATCCAGTAGTGAGTGTTACTATTGGAAGGTCGGTTAGTTCTTGCATAAGTCTGAGTCAGACTCAACAGATCCCAGTTAGTCTCTGTAGTCCGTTGACTTACAGATACTTATAGGTAGTTACTACCTATAGTGTAGTCACTCATGGGGGTGACAGGTTATTCCATTACATCCTTTATATATATATATATATAATAAATTTGAGAAACAAAAGCATGCAATATTAACTTTTGAAAGATGTAATATAAACTTATTGTTCAGTTTGCTGCTTTCATAACTCATTTTTATTTATTGTCAGTTATTGATAACAGGTGCAGCATAATCTAATTTGAATAAGAATAATCTATAATTACAGATTATGTTCTAGTAATTCAAACAGGATTTTTATATTTTGCTAATTAAAAGAAAAAACACTGTCTTGGAAATATTAGTTCTTTGTCATGAAATATTTTCTATTAACTGATTATCACTGCTTTTTTATCAAACAGGAAACTTTAAACTACTCAGCCACAAGATGTCATTGCTTTTAAAATAAAAGCTAATTAATTTTAATTTTCAAATGATATTATCACAGACCTTGTATGTCATCTACAGCCTGATAGAATTTTTTTTTTGTTGTTGTTATTAGCCATTAATTTCCATTACAGTTTCCATTAGCTTATGGATACCAGTAATTTGTTTCATTTGGACAAATGTAAAAGTTTAAAGCAAAATCTAAATTTCATATTAGATTCAGAGTTGTTTTTAGTGTTTTATTATAAATTCACTTGTCCAATATTATTTGAAAAATAAATAAAATAAAAACAAAATTTTTTTTTTTTTCTTGTTTCAATTAAAAGAAAATGGAATTACCTTTTAATCAACATAAATCTGTATTCTGAAGTTAAATGAAAAATACAGGCCTATGAAGTAAATCATAAAAATTCCAGAATTTATTGAACCTCATTCATACTGAAGCTAAAACCTCTTAATTAGTATATGATTCAAGATGGGAATTAGTTGTATTTTATGTATATTACACTAAAAATAAGATTGAGTCAGAAGTCATTTCTTACTCAGTAAATATATCCTATAAATCCATTGCCACTCATTCTTCTATCTTGCTAAAGCTATTTTTTTAGTGTTATTCATGCTATTAAGAATTTAGATCTCACTAATTTTTCTTTTTTTTTACCTATACAAAAATAACAAATCTTAAATGTCTGATAACTTTGACTCCATTTGGAATTTGTATCTGGCCAATTTGTTCCAAGCTTGGATAAAAAAACCTTTATTGTAATCTTTCACATTTAAATATTTCCATTCCTATTTCTTCCTTTTATAAAGAAACGAAAAAGCCTTTTTTGTATATTTCTTCTATCCATGGAAACATATGTCAGAACTATGGTGAATGAAATGTATATTTACAAAGCCTCCTTGTACTCTTTGTGATTTCATAGTAGAAAAGTAATCTTTGAGTTCCTGTATGGTTTCCATCTGTTATTTTCTTGTTATCGTTTATACTCAGGGATAGAAAATAGAACCAGATTTACTATATATATATGTGTGTGTGTGTGTGTGTGTGTGTGTGTGTATTTATACAGCCTTTAGGTCAGATTTCACATTATTATTTAAAAAAAGATTTGTTCCATTGATTGTGCAGGAAAACAAACTGTATGTCATTCTTAGTGAATACATCTTAAAGCTATAATATAGCTTGATTGGGTGATGCTTATAATGCTTGAATTTTACATATGTCAAATTTTTTTCTTTGATTTTCAGTGATTTTGCTTTAATTGTTTCCTATTTTTAAAGGATTTTGTTCTTTTATTTATTATGTTTTATATTTATGTTTGCTTATGACAATCCCATCAACAATACTTAAAAAAAAATCTGTGATTGACACTAGCCAAAATTGAAACTGGTTATAACAGTTCTTATTGCTTTATCAACTATTATAAAATGCCAGTGACATGATTTTTTGTCAAGATTACTGTCAGTGAAACATAATGCAGGAATGGGAATTCATACCTTTGTTCAAAGCATTCATCCTAAGTGAATGCAAACAGCTTGAACTTAAAACTTCAAACTTGGTTTGCTGATTCCATTTTCTATGCTTAATAACCATTTCTCTATGGCTAATACAATAGACACATTATTTAAAAATTGACAAGAGAGTTACTTTTATCAGGTCTTAGATACAATATGTGAGTGTAAGAATCCCTGAAAGGAATGAAAGCTGTAAGTCTTTTGGAATGTCTTGTATATGTAATAGTGATGCAAAAGTTACTAGGAATTATTTTTGTTTAACAAAATCTTTTATTTATATAAATTCATAGCATCGTTATTCAGTCTTCAAAATATTTCCTTGGCTTTCTATAACCTTACACCAACTTTCAGCTAAATTACATATTCCATCAGAAAACAATGATTCCAAATTTCTTTTGATGAATTCTTTAAAGTTTTGAACTTGTTTGGAACAATTAATCCAACAAAGAATGTTTTATGAAGTGAAACAATGATCATCTGGGGAATCAGAATTTCCCATTTTAGCTCCATGATCATTTGCCATGTTGTATTTGCAGCATGAAATGAGAGTGAACATGTAGCACAATCACCAGAAAAGACTTTCTTTTTTTCTCTTCTGTTGGTGATTTTCTAAGTGTAGCTTAGATGTGGCACAAGGCCGAAAGTATGGAGCAGCCAATGAGACATGAACTCACTATTCAGTCATAATTGATCTAGCAAGACAAGCTTGCTAACAATTACACCACATCGAAGTACCCCTTTTTTTTCTCTTCTAATGAAACATTAAAATAAACAATTTGTTCACTTTACTTTTGAACAGGAACAGTTTGTCCAGATGGAATTCCATGTGTATTCTCTGAAACATAAAGAAAGAACATTTTCCCTCCACTAAGATTCTATGATTTTCTTCGTTTTACATTCTCAAAATGAATCCATTATTCCTTGCCAGTGACCATCTTGTTCAAAAATAATTTTTTTTTCAGTTGAATATAAAGAGAAAGACAAGTATTTCAAAGAGTACTTTTTTTTGTAAATTCATTGGGAGACAGTTTTCTTAGTTTCTAAACTTTTCCTTAGAGTTGTAAATGTCAACCTACATTTGAATGGTTATGCAAGCAATAAAGAGTCAAGTAAACTTCAAAGACACTTGGAATTTTTTTCATAATATTTTGCAAAATAATGCTGCAGAGAAACTTCTGCCTCTCTCAAATAGATTATTAATATTTTATTTATATATATTATTTTTAATGTGTATATTATATTTATTATCATAAATAATGAAAAGCTAAATAATAATTTGTCCATAGAGATAGATTTTTCTTTAGCACAAGAACCTGTACTTTTCATGTTTCTATATTTTTTTTACTCTAGTATTTGTGGAAACATTCAATTAACAACCCATTTTTAAGTTTAATATTTAACACTGTTATTTCCTGACACCCTCACACATAAGGTCAATTGTGTAGGGCAGGTGCTTAAATGGCAAGTCTCCATCAGCTGATGAGACATTACTGATATAATTTTCTTAGTAAAACTTTACTCACACTATGATCTCACTCAGTCATGACTCTCTCTCTCTTTCCTTGTGCACTCAAACCTACGTAAAATACCTTTTGCTACTTATGAAGGCACTTGTAATTGACCAGTTCTCTTGCCTCTGTAACTGGGCAGTCCAAACCCCATTTATCAGCGCCGTCTCATTGACATTCTTCTTGCTTCAGCTGCTAGTAATAAGAAACACTTGCTGCCAGAAGGATTACTTAGGTGGAAAATATATATTTACCTTAATTTTTGCTCTATGGAACCACCTAAAGAAAGGTGAGAGTTTTGTCTTTTTAAAACTGTTTAATGATTTTGATCTAGAGTTATATAAAATTTAATTAGAAGTTTCTTTCTTGACGTACCTCTTTTTCTAGAAGATTGTCAGCTGTGTGAAAAATCTGAGATTTCAACTTCCAAACCTTGGAAGCTGAATTTTTTAAAAGTTTAAAACCAAAAGCATCTTATTTTAAAGACACTCAGTAATAGAAACAGTTTTGACTTATTCCATTATCTTAATTCTATAAAGTTTTCCTAAAAAGTTAAAAAAGATTAACACTTAATAATAGATTTATAAAACATTTTATAAGTTTTGATCTCTATGATTAATTTACCAGTGAATTGCACTGACAAGGAAGGAGATCATGTTGAAAATATTTAATGTGTAAAATAATTTCTTTTATCATGTTTGCTGATTTATTAATGGAACAACATTCTAATATTTTTGATTAGAGCATAGATATTTTTGCCTTAAAATGTTTGTTACCATTCAATCTTAAGACTAAAACAAAATGATTTTGATGTAAACACTTATTACTTACATATTTGAGAGAGTAACTATATTTTTGGGTGAAGCTTCTTAACAGAGTTATAGGAATTATTGTTTCTCATAAAATCAAGCAGAATATTCTCAACACTTTGGTATTAAATTCTACAAGACATCCCACTTGGGCTGACAGAAAAGTTTGAAAATTCCATGAAAGAATAAGCCAAATTCTATCAAAGCTGTTATTATTGAGTTCAATAACATACGCTGCTATAACTTAGAAACTAAATATCAAATGCTTTTAGAAAGTATCAACATGAGCCTGTCATTAAAAATCATCCTATGTCTCTGTTTTACGGTTGCCATTTTGATACTATACATACAGTAAAGAAAAAAGTGATATGACTAGAAAAATACTTTAAAATTTTGTTGATCTGCGATTAAGTCTTCTGGAAAGAAAATTGTGAACAGATTGTTTACTCCAAATCTATAAATGTTCGGAATTTTCTTTTCCAAACAAATGACTATTTAAATTCTTAAACATTTAAATTCAATGAAGGGCTTGGATCAAAATTCACAAAAGATTATCAAATATGATTGACACATCTCAGGGGAAGGTCAAATTGTACACTCTCTGAAAATTTTTATTTATAGCAATCAAGAGGAGAACACAAATACAGTTTGTATAAATAATGATAATTTTTCATCTCAGAAATTCATAAACTTTTTATTTTTTAACAACTATAATTCTTTTCTCTTTATACTCACATGGCTACTTTGTCACACGGTAATTAAAAGCAAAATAAGTAATGTTTAATATTAATGCAAGGAACTTTTATTGGTTTGGGTTAAATATATTAACTCGTATATCCTTAAATAGATGTTCATTTAAATATCCAAGATAATTCTTACTCATATCTAGAACATTAAAATATTCTGAAATATAAAATAAATTAGCAAAATAATTGATATATGTATTATTGGTGTTGATAAAATTAAATGTAAGTATAAATTTATCAGTGTTCTTTATTAAAGATTAAGTAGATGATATACTGTCAAGAATGAATCATATGTTTATTTATGACACAAGATTTAAAATGTAATTCCATTGAAAGTATTAAATATTTTGTTAATACTCTTACTAAAATAATTAAAATCCTTATGTAATATTACTTGCATATCATTCCTTCTTAAACATTCATAAAGATAAACAAATGTTTTTTGATTGATTCATTTTCTACAGCTTATCAACCCTTTGCAGGTTATTTAAAGACAGAAAATATTTTTTTTAGATTGTAAGAATTTTTTTTGAGACAATAATGGTTTAGTGATACAAGTCTAATTAATTAATCCATAGCTGGTGGGGGGAGAAAAGGTGGAGTCATACCTTTCCCCAAAGGTATTTGCATGTAAGTAAATATAATTAACCCAACGGGAATTGAAATTCAGCTCTCCGATTAACAATTCAGAACCATTATACATTATACCACCTAAACATCCACGCTTACAGCACCTGGTATTCCCAAGCAGTCACCATCTAGGTACTGATATAGCTTTACCAATGATCATACAGGAACTGGTGTTTCAATGTGATATGGCCATAAGCCTTAAAACATTTTACCAATTCTGAACTATATGGACAATAATGTCTGCAGTATGATTCCAAATCATATATTGCTTGAATTTTTTTTTCTAATAAAGCTTCATATCAGAATTGTAATATTTTCAAATCTAAAGAAGAGGGTGAATTAAATGATTTTTTGTTTTTTAGTTATGGTCATTACTTAGGCAGCAGTAACTAAAACAATAATTTTCCTAGGAATTATCATTTATTCTTTTAATTAGTACAATTACTGTTTTTTTTCTGTTTGTTTTGTGACATTGTATCTCAAAGCTTCTCGAAAATATGCAGAATTCATTGGTTTATTCTTTTTCTACAGCTTAGCCTTTTGCAGGTTATTTAAAGCCAGAAAATATTTTTAGAGTGTAAAAATTGGCGAGGGGTGGGAAGACAATAATGAATTAGCAGTACAAGTCTCACTAATTAACCCATAGCTGGGAAGGTTGATTCATACTTTTCTCAAGGGTATTTGAATATAAGTGAATGTAACAAACTCAACTGAAACTGGAACTCTACTATCTGATTAAAAATCCCAGACCATTATCCATTACAAACACATTCAAGCTTACAGCACCTGGTATTCCTAAGCAGTCACCCATATATGTACTGACCAAGCTCGATGTTGCTTAACTTCGGTGATCATATATATTCAACACTATATGACTGTAACCCTGAAAGTATGCAGAAGAATCAATAACGAATTTTTTATGGCTAAATACATGTAAAATTGTAGTATTGGATCTTATTTATTATCACTGAATAGTAAAGATAAGGACTGAATATAATTGGGAACTGTAGTGAAACCTGCAAAGTTCAATATTTTCAATGGAGAAGGTCATCCTGTTGAGACACTGAAATTGTTATAGTCAAAAATAGATCTGAGGGAGAAAGGTGAATTGTGCTAACAGTCAACATATTCTGGGAGTGTGTCAATAGTGATATATAACCTGTAGTAAGATAAGTATGAAAAAATGTGTTAAGAAAAAAAGTCACTGATAGAAAACAAAATTACAACACTTTGAATGTTGCAATTTAATCAAGATTAAACATACAAATAATATCGCTTGATTACAGTAAATGATCATATGTACAGAACAGTATATATATACAAGTCCCAAAATAGGAAGCGTATCCTCTGTGGGCATTAACACAGATTTGTAATTTAAAAAACATACAATCATATTATTTCATGCCTCTTACTCCTGTTGACACAATACAGCAAGTGTGTTATTTCAATGACATCGTCTCATGCATGTTCAGAGGATAAACAGGTCTAGTGATTGTGCCAACCAAAGAAATTGTTGAACACCTTGCAAAGCATGTTAAGTTATATAGGTATCATGTGGGCAGACATTATCATGCTAGAGCAGCACACTGCCTTCCAGTTGCAAGAATGACAGCAGAATGGATTGAACAATGTTCTGGATTTATATGATTGTTCAATATTCCTTCTACAAACACCAAATGTAAGCAAGAGTTGTAACTTATGGTACCCCTTGAAATCATATCAAGGGTTGGGCCTGTATGTCGTGGGAAAATTCACACTAGAAGATGCCACTTCTCAAGTGTACATCAAATGTACAAACAACCATCACTTGTATAGAGGCAGAGTACCATTTGATCCCCCAGGTAACCCTTTGGCAATACCACTGGAAACATGCATGATGGTATTTATGTATTAATGGAAGTCTGGCTAGTAGTGTATGTGCCTCTATTCCTGTTGTAAGTAAACAATTCCAAATGATCTATGTTGACACTCTTGGGAGTCAAATTTGCTCTGAATTGTACCATGGCTGTCACGCATTAATCTTTGTGAGTGTCTGTACTAAGTTTTCATCTAGAACATGGTCTACAGATGTAGAAATGTTTGTTTGACCTTTGTTGCCCACATCAGAGCAACACAGCAACTTTCTGAAATGATCATCCAGCCTCTTGTAGGACCACAACCTAACAGCTGTTCTCAGATGGGTCTAAGGGAACAATAGGAGCATGGTATGACATCTGCTTGCGCTGGGCTCTTATACTGAACCGTATTGCCATATGTATCAGTCTAAGGTTCAAGCAATGGTGGTGTACTGGTATATATGTTATTATACCACAATATATCAGAATATCTACTACCCCCAAACATGCACACGCTATACCAAAGTGAAAATCAATATTGTCTTTTGGAGTGTTGCAATTTTATTGTGTATTTGTGTTAAACACTTATGAAAACTAAAAATGAAAGGGAAAACACCAGTAGAATGGGATATATAAAAAAAAAAAAATGAAGAAATCCAAAGGAAGAAATTGTAATCAATGTATAGCAGAAAAACTGAAAATCAGAATTCAAAAATATGAATTGATTAAGAAACAAAAGGAATTAAATTATTTCCAACTGTCAGTATACTGATGCAATGTTTTTAAAAATGTGATAAAGTAGTATAGAGGTTGGGAGCATCCAAGGGAAACAAATTCCCATTGTTAATAGATAAATAATCAATTCATGTTATTTTTATGTGTATTAAAAAGCTCTTTTAAAAGTATTTAAAATAGAGCACTCATATATATAATGTGTGTGTGTGTACACACTTTCTTAACTTGACCTTAGATCACTCTTCTTTTAAACTTTGAGCACTTTTTTTATTTTTTACAAGGCACAATCATTTTATACCTGCTGGAATAACTGATATTATCTTATATATCTATATATTGTGTGTGAGTGTGTATACATATATGAAAAATTCCATAAATTAAAGACAAACCATTTTCTTTCAATATTTTCAAAAGTACCCCCCCCTTCCACAATATGCTATCATTCTTTTACATTGTATTGTTATTATTACACATTTTTATACTTTACACAATTTGAAATTGAATGATAAACATTTTCCTCACAGGAAGCCCCTACTTAATTCAAGTCAGTACAACTTGAGGACTCAGTACTCAAAGGCCATTTGAAAAAAAAAAAAAATATATAACAAATCTGGGACGACAAAATGGAAAAAGGAAATATTCAGATAATCATTGCTGCTAACAAAAAAAATCTCTCGCTACCTCAATTTTAAATTAACCTTGGAGAAAACAATCTTTGTTGTTTTTAAAAAACAATATAATTTTATTAGCTCTTCATAGAGCTTCTATAAAATTAAAAGCTGAAGAATAAATTTTATCAATTTTTTTTTCTTTAAATGATTTCATAAGCAGTCACCTGTTTTATAGAATTAACTACTCTTCATTCTGGAGATTGAAACTTGCCTGTGTATTGGATAATATTAAAAAGTGAATTGTGCACCATTTCTCTCCCTTTCTCTCTCTTTTCCTAGTTCACTATATGAAGGTGCTACCCAAAAGTATGGCAAATTTGTCCATAAAAATATTTATCCCTAATATCTAGTTTCCACCATCTTCTTTGAATTAGCCCCCCTTGCCTGATGTTTACACTGACTCACAAAGGGGAGTAGTTCACCCTAGATTCATTTCATGCATGTTTTTCTAATTACTTAAACATTGGTACCTCATAATAAAGATTTCTGCTCAAAATGACTTGAAATGAGACTGAGTGGGTTGAATTTATGCCATTTTCAAAGTCACTTGTATAAAAGAGACTTCATTTAGAATTTGAACTTAATTCTCTGAATACATTTTTCACATCACTTTCAACCACTTCAGTTTCTAGTGGGATTTTGCCAACTGATCTTTACCAGTTTTTAAAACAATTTTAATACAAAATGCCAAACATTGAATAATTGATAAAATAATAATACAAAAAAGAAACTTGTGGTTTCAAAATGTTAATTTATAAGCTTTCACAGAAATAGTGAATGCTGTAAACATAAAAGATTTGACTCAAATTTCCCAACTTAAAATAAATTGCTTCCTTGGTTTGAATTTATTATTTTTAAGTGTTTATTTTAAAACCAGCACACAAGAAGTGATCAGATTCCAAGTAACTTGCTCAAAACCATTACTACTAGATCTCAGATGATATACTATTAGATTTTCTATTCAGTAAGATTTTACACATCTAGGTTCTGGTGATTTTCACCAGAGATCAAATAATAGCAAGTTTCCTCAATACTTGCTGATTTTGGTCATATTAATATCTTAATAGTTTCAATTTTTCTTTAGATTTTGAATTATTTTCATCTTTTCTGCAAAGTCTATAAATAATGTTGAGCACAACCGTGACCACCTCGGAGGTCACGGCACAACTGTCACTTTCATTTCGTATAACTATTTTCAATTCTCTGGGAATGTTTTACTCCTTAAATTTCACCTTTTGGCATACACTAACAGTTTTTTTATTCTTTGTTTATGATGATCAAATACAGTTTCCTGCTTTAGATTTGGTAACCCATTTGAATTTAAATGTTATACATTCTATTTTAAGTTTCTTGTTTGTCTGTCTGTCTGTCTCTCTCTCTCTCTCTCTATATATATATATATATATATATATATTCAACTCTCATTGCTTTGCACAATTCCCAGTAGGCCACTCTTCATGCCCAGTCTAACTTTCTTTTGAACTCCTGAACTAATTTGCTGCATTTACATTTTTTATACCCAATACAAGGCCACTCAAGACAGAAGATCCGTATTCAATAACTCTCTAAGTTAAAGGAGGAAGTAAGGAGTACATGTTATAGGGATATGTAGGATACTTAACAGTTGACTCCAGACTTGAAGAGGTTAAAATTGTACTGATCAGGAAAGCATTTTTGGGGGGAGTCTACTCCACAAAGTAATAGTTCTGTCAAAAAAGCTGTGAGTCTGTCTATCTTGTTCTAGGAATTCTGTTTCCATTTTCAAATTTCCTCTGTACCGCCATACCATTTATCTCTTGAAATCCTCATCGAGTTGTCTTTCTTCACATGTTTTATGGTTTTTTTTTCTAATCTACCATTTAATATATACAAAAATAGATGCAAATAGTTGAAAAGTGTTTTTCATTATCTTTTTTCTTACTGTCAATATAAAAAATACAAAAACCTATCATGACAAATGATCTGAAATTATAGTTTTCAAAGTTTGATATATGTATAAAAAATATTTTGTTTCTAAAAGAAATATTTGCAATAAAGAGTTAATATTTTAATAGCAGAAAAATTAAATTCTGCATCCGTAAATAAAAAAAAATATGGCTTCTTAAAATAGTTGGCTGCTAGAGAAAATATTTTAAAGTTGATTTGATGTATAAAATAGAAGTTTATAACAAATATTAATTGCTTTCATTATTTGTTAATCTTCCATCATCATAAACAAGAAGTGAAATGTATTATCCTATGATCCAAGAGGGACTGATGTATTGGTTGGCAGCATTTGCATTGACATTGATCAACAGTTTCTTAAAGGGAGCTTTAGAAGTACTTGAGTTGTTCACTTGGCAGATGGGCTTTTGTTATCTGATTGTGTTGACTGATCACCAAGCTACTTCAAGATTATGTCTTTAATTCTACTGCTTTAGCACAGTCTAACATACAAGGTCTGCTGATTTCACATCTTACTTCGTAACAGATCAAGTTAGAAACTTGTGATATTACAGCAATTACAGTAGTACTGATGATCAGGAAAATGCCTCCTACTGCCAATATTTCATTCTTGTTTGTTTTTACCAATGACACTTAAAATGTTATCAATCACTTGGTAAAATTGCATAAGACAAATGCAATACAAAGTTTAGAAGATAATTCCTAAATCTTTAAATGAAAGCCATTAACTCTGAAGGACAGATTCTAGGAATTTAGAAAAAAAAAAGATTTTTATAGGATTAATTGTCTATTCTATAATATAAAATACAATGTGACTATATATTTATCAGTCACACAGTCTGATTCTCTCTTCTTAATAATGATATTTATGGTAGCAGGAGGCATTACTTGAAACCAGTATGCAAACATGCTTTGTGTTACCATAACAACGGAATATCTCATCACTTGGGAAGTTTAGGATGCTAATATATTTGTTTTATTTATTTTGTTTCCTGCTTGCATTCTTTGGATATTTTTACTTTTTTTTTTTAAGCATTAGGTTACCTGAATTTATATACACTTGATGAAGGCCTGAGAGGTACAACAACCAAAATATTGTGATGACAAGATAAATGGTGTAAATTCAGAAATTCTGACAGAAATTACTTATTTTCCACTCTACAGCCTTTTTCCCCATAACTGTAACATTGCAAGCATATCACTATGTCACTATTTCCATAGCAACTTCAGGTGAGTTTCACTCTTTAGTCCCACCAGTTCAAACCTTTACACCTAGGACTCACCATGATACATTCATGGAGTCAAATCACCCACATTTGTAAAGAGGAACTTCTGTTCAGATAGCCTTTTACCAAAAACTGCTACTTTGTGGAACAAACTCCTGAGTGAATGCTTACTTGAACACTACAATTGTAACCTCTTCAAGTTAGGATTCAATTGCTATCTATCCTCCTTTTCCTTCACTCTCTTTTAACTCCTCTTGCATTCATATCACACACACCTCATTCAGTAACCCTCTACTATAAGTGGTTCTTGTGGATTAAACTGGTTGAAATTTAGTATAAAAAATGATATATATGCAAAACTTCTAGACTCTTGCAAACACATTAATACATGTTATGTGTATAAACACACGGTATTGAATAAGGCATATATATATATATATATATATATATATATAAAAATCATATAATCATTGCAACACTGAAATTCCCATGTTTCAAAACTGAAACTTCAATTTAAATTCAATCATACAAATTAAACTTAAAATATAAAGTTCTGTTCGATTATCAAGTGATGCTAAAAATAACTTTTTAGAAATTGATTCACTTAATTTATAAGTCCAGACAAATTTGATTCCATCTTTCTTATTTTAGTGGGGTTAAGATTTAACTTATTTAGAAAATTCATGTATCTAATGTATTGTAGGTATCAAGACAGTCAAGTCAAGGTGGGAGGCTGGGGTATCTGTCTGTTGATACAAACTTCCTTTTTCCAAGTAGAAATTTGTGGTAGTGTCTATGTTCCAACATATTTCAGTATCAATACATTTGGCATTTTTATTTTTTATCTAATTTTTATTTTTATAAATTTCAATTACGATTTTTTCAAAAGGAGCATTCAAATATTATTTAGTCACATTTTTAATAATTACATTTTTATTTGTACTGACTTAAGATATATTTAATTTATCTACTAATTAAGTACATATATGGTAATGTTAAAATGAATATATTACAATTTAAATTATTATATAAAACTTTAAAAAGTATAATGGCATGGAAAAAAGAGCAATTTTTTTATGAGGAATATTGTCTTTAGTGAAGTTCTTGAAAATTAAATACAACTTCATTAAATGGATATGAAAAATGTGAGTCATCATTGAAATTGGTAAATGAATTTTTTGCATGAACACGAAATACTTAATATTCTAATCGTAGATGGTAAAAATTCTGTGGAATTTTAATGAGTCTTGCTAGTAATTATTTTACTAAATTTACACATTAAATCTTTTATGTGCATTGAATGAACATTAAAATGGTTATAGAAAAATTAAGAAAAAATGTCATCTACATGTTAGAATAGTGAGGCTTGGTTTACTTTATGGTTGAAACAGTTGTATATTTCTCAGCATGAATAAGTGTAAGTAGTTTATGCCAGTTAAAAGTCAGAATGCTTTAGACAAGCAGACATTCCTCACTTAACACAATTTGCAGAACCCATATTTCATCAATTTTACCATTTGGCCTTGTGCTTTCCTATATTAAGTTTAGCTAGCGTCAATTGTGTTACTTCTACATTTCAATTATTTTTTCTAAAGCAATCACTCTAAGTTTTTTTTTTCCTTGCTGTTAGATGTAAACAAGATGATTAAAACCTGGCAGGATTTGACTGAAGACTTGTTTCTAACAAATGCACATGTGGTGCTTTAAATTTTTCTGGCAACAATTATAAACCTTTTTATAAATTTTCAATTTTCCTTTCCTGTGAAGGATAAAAAAAAATCATTAGCTCAAAAATCAAGACCAGACTGTGTGGCATTACTTAGTTAATTAACAGCTGCCTGCAACCATAGGGTTTTATATAACCACTCCTAGTTGATGTAATTCAGTTGATAAATACTAAGATTTTTTTTTAACTGAAAAAGGAATCTAGATTTATACAGGAAGAGATGCTTTCAAAAATCTGACATCTTAGCACACTCTGCATAAATTCATGTTCATATATTTAGGTTTTATTACAATTTTAATGATTGATTTTTAAAATAACAAACATTGTCAAGGTGTGAAAGTAGGTAGAATAATAATGGTGTCAAAGGAAAAACCGTCCTTTTGACACCATATTTTTTGTTGGAGCAAAGGATAAAGATTGTCCATTTTACTCACTTCCTGATTATCTTTTATAAAAATGGACGAAAGTACCTCAGATCTGTTTAAATATCTTTTAAAATTCTATGAAAAAATTTTTAACATTTTCTTTTATGGAAGTAGTAAAAATACTTCTAAAACATACTAAAATATAATTTGTAAGTTTCAAATATTTATCAGAGTATGTAACCCATTTTTATTATTAATGAAAAACATGAAATGAGAATTCAGTTTTAAAATGAAGTTTTAGTTACCTTCTCTCATCTACCCAAATTTTAAAAAAATCACGTGTTCCAAGGTTGGAAATAAATTTAGACATATCAAAAAAGGAAATTATTTTCTTACCTTTTGCAGAATTTTCTAGAACTTTCTACTTTGAAGTAATTCTAAAAGTTGCCAGTTGAACACTACATGTACAATACATAATTCATTTCCTTATTTTGTCTATGGCTTGTCAAAGAAGAAAAAAGCAAAAATTTTCAATTATTATGAATAGAATAGAAAACTGATGCTATTACACAAAATTTGAACAGATTTAAAATTATCATTAGCAATTTTTGAAGAATTTAGAAATATAGCACTTAAAAGTGACATGGAAGGCCACCCAAATTGACTGCTGCTGGCTGTTATCACTTTCAGAAGACACCAAATGGTGAATTTTCCTCCAGGGAACCTAAAAATAAATTTGCTTAATATCACTGCCATAAAGGTTCTGTTGTCAATTAATTAAGTAACCTTGTGTTTTGGCCTAGAAAAAAAGGTTCCCATTTAGACGCTCACAAAAAAAAAAAACATGTTGAGTAGACTTGTTGGGTGGAGGTATTAAAATGTGACTTGAAAATGAAAGTATAACTTAATATTCTTCTTTGCATGTACTGTTTCTTTTAACATTAATTCTTGAGACGTGTTAATCTTTAGCTGGATTTTGAGGATCTTGGCAAAGACTATCCTTCTTTGAACATTGTGGCCTGACTCTGCAGAATCACAAAGAACTGTACCAAATTACAGAAACTGCATCACTTGAGAACTAGCAACTGCAGCAACAACAATTAAAATGGATAACACATAACTTGAAGTGAAAATAATGATGTGAGATACACATGGAAACAGGAAGTTTATCTTCCCTAGTATCATTTCTGTTTACCCCATATTATTCCTCTTTATCATTTCGATAAAAAAAAAAAACTCAACATGCCCACTGTGTGTTCCTTGTTTATTAAATGCAATTGAATATATCCATTTCATCATCCCTCAATACATTATAAATGGTAACAAGTCTTCATAACTTTAAGAGGTAAGCCTTTAACAACTTTACCAAATATTTTGATTGATAAAAACAAGTTTAACTGTACTTATACCCTATGGAGATAAACTTGCCTAGACCCGACACATTCGGTGAACTGATGGAAAACTTTCAGAACTATAAAGAAAGGCTAGACACATATATTGTCGCAAATTACATTTCAGAACACAAACATACATCAGTTCTTCTCTCTTCTATTGGTCCCAAGACGTGTGACGTTACAAGCTTTATCAGCCCTTGACTTGCCCTCAAGCAAAACATATGATGAGGTTGTGCGTGTTACTCCTTCAACACTTTAATCCAAAACCACTTGAAATCACGAAACAATATAGATTCCACATTAAGAAAGAGGAACATCCTGAAACTGTATCAAACTTTATCACAGCTATAAAACAATTATCTGTTTATTGTAACTTTGGTAATTATTTAAAAGACACCTTAAGGTATAGACTGGTGTGTGGTCAATCCAATAGCGACTTCTTCAAGAAGACACCCCCCCCCCGTCATTTCATAAGGATTGTTCCATCACTACCTCCATGGAAACGCCCCAGAAGGACACCAATGAAATTAATCAATAAGGAGGATATACACGTCCTCAGGAAGTCAGAGACTGATCGAATAAGACAAAGACAACAAAAGAGGAAAGTCCTTAATTTTCCACCTTGCAGTTCTTATGGAAAGACGAACCACAAACAGGCAAACTGCTACTTTAAGGAGGCAGTTTACTTAGTATGCCACAAAAGTGATCACGTCCAGCCAATGTGTATATCTAAGCAAGTCTACAATATAAAGAGACAGCAACAGAAATCTCCACAAGTTACAAACAAACGAGGGTAGCAGTGAATTCAAACTCTTTTGTATGGATGGTTCATACAAGATATTTGTCACTGTAACTTTGGATTCTAAATCTGTGAGGATAGAACTTGATACAGGGGCAGCAATTTCAGTGATGATCACTAAAGGATTATAAACGGATATTTTCCACAACCCATGTCCTTGAAAGAACCACAATCCAACTAAAAATATATACCAACAAACTCATCAAATCCTTAGGTCAGCTGTCAATATTAGTTGAATACAACAAAAGCATCCAGTTACCTCTCAACATCTTAAAAATTGGTAATAATCCCATCTTAGAAAGAGACTGGATGTATAAACTTAAAATATACACATCCCTCCACAACTTCAGCAGCACAGAAGAAAATGGCTCGATTGCAAAACTAAGTGGAATTCTCACAAGTCTTCAGGGTAGGTATAAGTACAATCAAGGACATAAAAAGACAGTTGAGTCAACCCCGACACAGTAACTAGGTACATGAGAGCAAGAACTCTTCCATATGCCTTAAGGACAAATGTGGAGGAAGAATTGGACAAACTAACCAAGGAAGATGTCCTGTTGCCAGTCAAATCAAGTGGTTGGGCCACACGTATTGTTCCTATAATAAAGCACATTTGCAGCAACTATAAAACAACAGTCAACCCAAATTTAGAAATTGAACAATGTACCCTCCTGAGAATATAGAACATGATAGCAAAACTAAAAATGAGGGGAAAATTCACCAAAATAGATCTACGGCAAGAATACCTACAATTAATGCTTGATGAAGAATTAAAGTCACTGACAACCATAAACACTCATAAAGGATGATATCAATTTAATCGTCTCATTTATGGCATCACATCAGCACCTGTGATATTGCAAAAGACTGTGTACCAAATTCTACAAGGTGTGGAAGGGGTAGTTTGTAATATGGATGATATATTAAGCAATGGCAAATCTGACAAGATACATTTTAAAAACCTCAAAAACATTTTTTCCCATCTTCAAGAATTTGGTCTCAAGGCAAATTTGGACAAGCGCTCCTTCTCCTTTCAAGACTCTGGATATTTTTATTCCACAGAAGATAACAAAAATGTGTTCCACAAGCCAAAGACAAAATTGAAGCTGTGACTAATGCTCCAGCCCCAAGTGACAAAACACAATTACACTCATTTCTAGGGCCTGTAATTTTGGCTTCAAAAATGTTGCCCATGTCACAAAACCACTCTATGATCTACAAAAGGATATTTCCTTCATATGATCTGGAGAATGAAGACATTCAACAAAATCGAGAGAATGATTGCATCAGACATGGTCTTGATACACTTTGATGCCAACCTCCCTATACATCTGCCATGTCATGCAAGTCCATATGGCATTGGTTCGATCTTGTCACAACATCATCAATGGAGAAAAGAGACCCATAGCATACACATCCTGCATCCCTCAACAAAGCGGAATCCACTTATTCCCAACTTGACATGCAAGTCCACACAATTGTATGATCAGTGAAAAAGTTTTTCAACTATTTGTGAAACAACTACAAGCCACTCAAATTCATCTTTGGCCCAAAAAAGAGTATTCCAATAATGTCTGCAGCAAAATTTCAAAGATATGCTTTTTTTCTCATGGGCTTTGTTTACAAATGCATATGGTTTATCATGCCCAGCACTTCTAGAGTCAAGCAGAGACATAGATGAAGAAGGTGACACTCTTTTCTACAAATAATTAGTGGAACAATGTCCAATTAAGGCAACCACAATCCAAAAATGGCTGGCCAAAATATAATGTGCCAGAAAAATTTCATACCATTCATCAGAAATGATATGAACTTTCTATCCACAACAACTGTTTGCTGTGAGGAACAAGGGTAGTTATACCAGAAAAACTACACAAAAAAGTCGTGCAAGAGTTGCATGAAGGCTATCTTGGGACTGTCAAAATGAGAGGCCTGGCCAGAGGTATCTTCTGGTGGCCTACTCTTGACAAGGACATTGAAGTAGCCATGAAGGTATGTGTGATGTACTCCATCACTCAACCAGACCCACACACCCTTTGTAGTAGCCTGATAAGCCCTGGCAGAGAGTACACATGGACTATGCAGGTCCCTTCCAGGGATCAATGTTCCTTGTAGCAGTTGATGCCCATTCAAAATGAGTAGAGGTAATTCCTACATCCAATGCTACAGCAACTACAACTGCGGACATCTTAATGACACTGTTTGCAAATTTTGCATCCCAGAACTATTAGTTTGAGATAACGCACCAACATTAACATCTGAAGAGTTTAAATGCTTCTCCATATGTAACGGTATCAGATACATAAAAAGTGCCCCATACCATCCTGCAACCAATGAATGGTGCAATATCTGAAAACAGCCATGCATGAAGGTGACACCATCCATACAAAGCTCTCCGAATTCCTAATTTCTTATAGAAATTCACCTCACACTACCACAGGAGAGTCACCAGCAACACTTATGTTTGGTTGAAAACTACAACCAAAGTTGGAAATGCTACAACCTAATATCAAAACCACTGTGTCAGCAAGTCGGAGCAGAGTGATTTCTTCCCACTCTCAGGCAAACCCACCATCACTAAAGGAAGGTGACACCATCTTTGCTTGTGATTACCATGGACACCAATGCAGGCAACATTCAAGGATCAGCTCCCAACAAGGTCCAAGATCATATACAGTGGAAATCAGCCTGGCAACCACAGGAAACAACACACTGTTTAAGTGGTACCTACCTTATACTAACAGAGGAGTTACCTGCAACAACTGCCACCCCCAGCACCAACTTCCCTTGGTGACCAGCTGACAGTAGTCAGGCCTCCATCACCAGAGTCAGTGCTTCCACCTCATAGCGCACCACCACTTCTGCTCCCAACACAACCAACTACCACTAGGAGTGGAAGACTTAGTAAAAGACCAAAACATTTTAAGGACTATGTTTTAAACTGGAGGGGAAAAAAAATAATTTACATAATTTTCTTTTCCCCCAAAATGGGGGATTGTGTGATATACACGTAAACAGGATGTTTATGTCCCCTAGTATCATTTCTGTTTACTCCATATTATTCCCTTTTATCACTTCTGTAATAAAAATCCAACATGTCCACCACGTGTTCCTTGTTTATTAAATGCAATTGAATATATCCATTTCATCCTCCCTTAATACATCACAAATGACAGTGTAGAATGTCAACATCTTAATTATTTCAAATAAAAGTTTAGGAAGGAAGCCCCATCAATACGGGAAAGAATGATAACAACTAGTGGACTTGAGAAACCTATCTTCCTGAAAAAATGTGTTACGAGAAAGACTTTATAAATTTCAACCAAAAGTGGTACTGGCTACTTGGTCAATGTATGCCAAATGTTTCCTTGTAGTGAAACAGCTAATATTACCATTACTATCAAAAATAGTAGGAGACTATTTTTGCAGGACTTATCCATTAATTATACTTAGAATAACTCTTCATATTCTTGAAGTCCAGTCAGTTCTTAACCAACATGGGGCCCTATAATCATTTCCTGTCTCTCTTCTGCTTTCCAAACCTAATTCCATTTCTCCTCAACAGCCATCATGCTTTCCCAATATTTCCACCATTCTTTAATAATGTTATCATGATTTTTGCTGCCTGGACATTTTGATGGGGAAATATTTTTATTCTAGTCATTAATATCGAGACAAATGAGAACAATTTTGGATGGTAAATAGATATTTGATAAAGAACAGTAATAAAAAAAAGATACAAATCACTTCTATCTGAGCTCCAATATATCTACAGTAATATAAGGTAGTTTTAAAAATTGCCTATTTAAATAAAATATATTGTAAAAAGTTCATAGAAAAAAAATTAATTATCCAATCATAATATTTCCCCTCAGTCTGCGTTTATTACACTCTGGTAGTATATCATCAATTCTCTTTCTAAAGAATTCATTAAAGGGTTCTTTTTAAATCTAATCCTGATGGTAAAAATAATTTTCTATGAAGGAATAATCTTAATATGGGGAAAATGCTTTTGATAAAATAGTAATCTGAAGAAGAAATTGACTAACTAGGTAGAATGCAATAAAGTCTATATTTCTGACTGATTCAACTTTAGTAGCATCATTTTTGCAACAAGAGAGAGCATTATCATGCAGCAAAATGTAACCCTTATCATTCATCAAAGTGAAAAGAATTTGGTCTTGGAACTGTTCTATATATCTACAATTTTGGTCACTTTGAAGTTAGCTATGATGTTTTAAATCATTTCTGTTCCATTAAACATTCACTTCCAGGAATTATATGGTCTCAGTTGATGTTACAACTTTTCACTTGCATCCATCAATGGTGTAAATGTTGTCTGGTTATTTTATAAAATCCAGCTTTCATTTTCATCACAACTGATAATGCAAGACAAAAACTTTTTCAATTTCATACAGTTGAACAAGTTTCTTGATGTTTCATTCTTTATTCCATTCAAGTGGACCTTTTCATCAAATTCTTTTTCTTCTTAATTGGCTTTAAATGATATAAAATGGTTCCAACCCATAGCTTCACTGAATTTAAGTTTTTGGATCTTTTTCATTATTGGCCGATGGTTTTGGTTGAACTCTCTCCTGATCTTCTAAAGTGAAATCTTCACTTGTAAATATTTTAAAATTCAAATTTACTGTTTTTTCATTGTCCATGAATGTAAAGTTTATATTTCTTACAGTTTCAACTTCAAAAAATATCAAATGTTAAATTCATGTATTAAAGGGCTTTTTATTATTTGCTTTAAAAGTATAATGAAAAAATTTGATTAAATAATAATTGAAAAAGTTTTTTTGTTTTTTTTTCTGTCTGAATTTCTGGGATGAGGAGTTATTATTATTTACATTTAGATTATTATTCTCATCTTTGTTGTTGTTGTTATTATTACAACATTTCATGTGTTGTAGCCTCTGGCCTTCTTCAGATGCCTGTCAATCCAGTTAACCTTCAGGGAATTTTAAACTGAACCTTGTATTTAATCTATATTGTAAATCGTCCATATCTTGGAATATCTCATCTTGTTCTTAATTTAGTACTGTTAGGTTATTACCCACTATGTTTCCACTGAATCTAAGTCTGTACTACTCAGCTCAGGGTTTGTCATCATAATTACTATGTCACCAAATCAATGCTTTAATCCACTAGGCTATTGTCCTGTGATGTAATCCTGATTATTAGAATTTCTATTCTTAAACTTAATGTTCTATCTTGTTTGCTGCTGTCATCCTTGACTGCATTCACAATGGCTTCTGTTTTCTTGCTCACGATGATGAATCTTTCTTTATTGATAAAGAGAACAATCTACTTCTGTAGATTGTATAAAGAATTCAGTTCAAAATTCCTTCAAGGTTTACCAGGGTCAACAGGCAGTGGAAGAATGCTGGAGGACACAACAGCTGAAATGCAACAATAACAACAAAGATGAGGTCAATAGTCTGAATGTAAATAATGATTTTTTTTTTTTATATAATTTTAAAATAAGCTATATTGACAATCTTGTGAAAAAAAAAAAAAAACCCAAACTGTTAAATTGTTTATCACTTAAGTATTTTAATAAAGAGAATTTTTTCTTTCTTTAGTCCAACAAACTCAGATTAGAGTGAATGTGGGTAGAAAATTTTCTTCTACCAGTCTTCCTGTTCACTTCGAAAACCGACATTCAACATCTTGGCTTTTCCTAGGCTTCATGCTGGTGGAAAGTACACAATTATATCTATCATATAGCAGATGTAATGTATCTTCTGTGTTTGTTAACTTATTCTTGAACTGCATTTCTTTTGTTGGCTTTACTAACAGTATTGCAGCCAGCACAACTAATATACCAACAGCATTGACAATGTGAATTTAGATATTAACATGAATACAAGATTGTCTCTTATTATTTCTTCTGTTTGAAGTGTGTAAACATTTTCACTACCATTAGTGACTTTTAATCAAATTACCAATATGATATGCATTCGGTTACAGTCAAATAAAAAGTAGGTGTAGTGTTTTGTTTAGTAAGCTGTTAGGAACCACCAGTGATTCCCAATTTTTTAATTGGGGAGCTATAGGAACACCTACATGATTGTTTGCCTTTTATTTATTATGCTCAGTTGATACCAGTTAAAAATTTAAGAAAAAAGTTAATAAATAAAAGCTGGAATAATTAAAGAAATGTGGTTAAATTTTCTGTACTTGTTTACAGAAAGGTAAGATAATTATGGGTGTTTTGATAAGAGCAAACAGGATTTAAACAATTTCTGCAGATTTCAGTTTAATTTAATCCATTGATTTAGTAGGCATTTCTAGGTATCTACAAAGAGATTTTGAAATAAATTCATCTCCACAAAGGGGAATGTTTTAGCATTCTGGCTTAGTTTAGGCAATTAAATACTCCCACCTAAGCCAATAGCTGTCAACACATTCCAAGGCATTATTTATCCTCTGCTTGAGGAGGACCTGTTGCCAGCTACTTTACTGCTTACAGCAAAACAGCTTTTTGAAGTCCAAGGCTAAATATCTCAAATGTGATGAAACATTGAATTGGATCCAACATGCAAAATGTCCTTACAGGTATGCTTGGAAATGTTAAACCAAAATTGGTGATAATACATTTTAAAATTTATGCATTTATGAGTTAACCATATATTTTTTAACTATCAATAAAATAAAGTGCTTCTGCCCCTTACATTGCTTGTAGAGAAGGAAATTCAATTGCCAAAACTTAGGGAGGGAAGATATTCAAATATCCACTCTAGGAGTGGGAGGAGGTTAAAGTAATCTCATAAAAGAAACCAATTTCATATTTCGATTGAACTCCTAAAATATAGTTGAGCTATTGTAAAGTACAAAAGATTTAAAAAGTCACATTTTCACCTGCTATGAAATAGGGATTCTTTTTTTTTCTTGCTACTACTTGTAACAAGGACAATATTTCATGAATAAATAGGAAAGTATCCTTGTTATTTTGTTAGGAGTTATGGGAATAAACACTAAATTACAAATTCTAAGTATATTTCTAAAAGTTACTTTTATCTTTTACTCTTAAATGTATTTGCCTGTATTCAAAATGGTAAATTTTATGAGGAAATTAATTATTCTGACTCTACATAGTTTTAACTGTCAAATTTATAACAGCATTTGAATGTGTTTGCTAAGATTCCCATTCTCACAAAAATCTAATTTGCATTTTTATTTTTCTAAGAGTTAAAATTTAATGTAATTTCTCCTAAGGAATAAAAATCTGATTTTAATTTTATGCTAGATGTTCATTTTTAGATAATTACCTTCAATAAAAATATAAGAAATGAAATGACTTTTTTTAGTTTTTTAAACAAGAGTAATTTTATCAATTTTGTCATTGAAAATCTTTTAGCAAATGTCAATTAAATGATTGCATTATAATCTTACTTGTTGTCAAATTTCTTTTTAAAACCACACTTATTTTCTAAAATTGATAATATATTTTTTTTATTTTAACTTTAAGCCATCCACTTATTTGAATTGAAAATGAACTGATTCAAATATATAAGAACCTGATGTACAATTAAGAATTTTTAACTCAAATTTCTTTTAATGCTAAAATTTTGTAATGGCAATAGTTTTCAGTGTTTTATTAAACAGCTAATATTTTCCTTTTTTATTTTTGATGATAACTTCAAACAATAATATCATATTTCCAAGTTGTATATTAATAAAATAATTTTTAGATAAACAATAATTATATAATATTAAGTGCAAAAATTAAATTCACTGTTAAATATATTATTAATGGCTTTACATTTGGGAAATTGGGTGAGTGGCTAAGTGGTTACAATGTTCATTTTCTGTCCATAAGACCTGGGTTCAAATCTCACCATAGTCAAGAAGGTGACTTCATGATAATTCCAGTGTATGGTACCTTTGGAAAGTGCTTTAAAAAAAAATAAAAAATAAATAAATAAACACTATGGGTTAACTGAAGCCTTGTCAGTAAAATTGTGTAGATAGAACTGTTGTAACCTAGAGAAGGTTACTGAATAGAATAATCACATGAAGGTTGGTAATAAACAATAATACTTAGGACAAGAACAACACATATAAGATTTGCCAGCAGCGCATAGAAGTGGTCAACTAGAAGTCAGTCAAGTGAATCCCCAACTGCAGGATATCTACCAACCATTCCATGCAGTCAGATGTGGTACAAGGGTGAATTTAATGTGGGGTATCTGAACCTGTAGGCTCAGCCAAAAATTCCCCATATACCCCATATAAAACAGGGTTGGGTAGCTGTTTCCCCGAGACGAGACACTGCCCTTCGACTGGGGATCCTCTCTTCCCGGAGGCAGAGAGTTTGACTAGTACAGCTGAAAACGAATCTCCAACTCCAACATACATTATTTACTACTACATTTATGTGAATGGGGACATACCCATTATCACCCATAGGTATGATACAACAAGAACTGTTCATTGATGTTTGTGCCAGCACAAAGTCACAAGTCATCATAACTGAGAGCTTGAGTGTACTGGTCTTATTCAAATTGTTGATCACGCCAGATTATGCACTCTCTCCCAGAAACTGTAACTAAGGCCTGCTCAGCATAGTTGCAGTATAAACCACAGGTTGGCCCTGTGGGTGTTGAACAAACACAAATGTCCCTGAGGTGACTCAGCATAATTGAAAACAGGCAGCCAGACATTATTTTGTACTAAGTGAAAATTTATTCAACTTTACCTTTTAATTTGTATAATTTGTTAGTATTTAAATTTTCACTTATTTGAGTGGTTTCATTTTTAAATTCGCTTTCTAATAATCATTTCAGTTAGAACTGTATTCATTGTTGCCTTTAATTTTTACTTTTGTTTTATGCCAAAGCACATTTTATTCTCTTAATATTTTAATCTGTGACGCATTGCTTTTCTGCCTTGCCATCTTTAAGCGATTTTATCTTCTACTTTTATTGATCTTAAAGATCTCTTATAATAAAACTGACTTGTTTTATAAGCCACACTAAACCACGTCATAGGATATATTGAAGACAAAAGAAAAAGAGGAAGGCAGCATGCCACTTACCTGACCAGCCTTTGTGAATGAATGGTGGAACAAGGGATGGGAGATATGACAAACATTATTAAGAGCTACAATGGATAGAAAGTTGTGAAGGACCATGATCATCCTGAAATGACATGTCACATAGAACAAGTTGTGTTATATCTTTTCCCTAATTATTCCCTAAGATTTTATAAGAGCTTTTGTTTTTGTTTTAACTACTGTTTGCCCTAACTTATCCAAAATCTTCTTAAAGTCTTTGGTTTTTAGATCTGTTTACATAATACCAGTGCTTTGAACATATAAATATTTGGACAGATTTAGGAGGAAAATATTCTAAAGATCAGCAAATTTAGTAATTATATACCCTCTGTGTCTCACTGTTAAACATTCAATAACAAATTTTAATTATTTCTCTTTTGAAAAAAATGTTAGATTCAATCCAACTTTTACTAAAGTTTTATTAGAAATCTGAAACCTGTCATTTCATTGACTATTAGCTTCAGGAATTCAACATTAAAGGGTAATATTTCGTTCAAATTGTTTCAATTGGCTTGCAAATGGTCATTGCTGTTGAAATAAGATTTAAGAGAAGAAAAAAAAACTTTTTTTTTTTTTTCAAAAATATATTTAAAAAGAAACAAATTCATGATTAAACCAAAGCAAAGTTATAATTAATGTTTATTCATTGAACACTGAGTGGGCAGCCAGGGTTTTTAAGAGTTGAAGCAGTGTCAATGCAAATCATTTTTCCTGATTTTATGTATTTTATTTACAGAAAAATTAATAAAAATGCCAAATGTTTACTTTATTTTTTACTTTTTATCCGTTACAGGAAGCACAGTAGTGGAGACTTACACAGTCGTTTGAAATCCAGAAAACTTCTTGGAGTTGGGGAAACTGATGATGGGGATGTCCACAGGTCAAAGGTCAGTAAATTAAAAACAGTCTTATTTGAAAAATTCTTTTTGTATTAGTTTATAATATGTTGTCCATGTAATATATAATTTCCTTTAAATGCCTATAGATTTGTTTAGAATACATTTATTTTTTATGCATAGGAATAAAATTTTTCTCTAGCAATTATAAATCCAGGAAATAAAAAAGTGTTCTTAGAAGAGACACTTGTTAACTAGGCACAGAATGCTACCAGCTTCAAATTGAGAACCAAGTAGAACATAAAATTAAAAAAAAACCCTAACTCTTCAACGAATAAGACAGTCACTCTCATCTTTCCTACTAAGTAATGAGACATTCCGTTTTTATAACTGTTATGATGTTGGTTTGGGGTTTGTAGAGACAAACGACAAATAACACGTAACAATAAAAAGGGTTTTAATAGGTTGGTAAAAAGGTACAGAAATCGCCTGAGTAGTCTATAACTAGCTCAGCCAAGAACGTCTCGGTTTTCTGTCTCTCGACGTGCCACTATTTAAAGTCTTTGTTCACAGACGCAGACAAGTTCATCTTCAAGAGGGGTGGTAGGTTTCCGACACAACAATAACAAACAACAAAACCAATAACCAAAAAAAAAACATACCTCATGTTACCATAACAGTGGAATATCTTATTTTTAGATAATGAGATGAGTTTGTTAATAAATTGTTTTTTATTTTTTGCATTTTATGTCTTTTAGGTATTTTTACTTTTAATTGCTTAAAAAAAAAAAAAAAAATCAAAATGCTTCCTTACAATAGAGTTAATTGCATAGATAAAAATCCAAGATTACATAATCAAAATCAGTACAAAGATGGTAAATTGCAATAGTAATAAACTGAAATGTTAATTTTATATTCAATTTTTTATTGCCACATTTTCCTTGGCTACAATCCAGTGTTAATCAAAGTTTCAACAATGATTGATACCATTTTTTTTATAATCAAGAGCATATAGCTTGTAGAAATCTGAATTTGATATGATTTTCAGGTTAATGCATAATGAAGAAGGAACACATACAATGATGATTGAAAGTAGCTGAAGTTGTGTCTAATTGTATTCAGTAAAATATCATATTTACAGATCTCCAAACCATTCAAAATATCATGCAGAAATTTTATGGTATACGAGTAAAATTGTTTCTGTGCATACAAACAGAATTAATGATCGTAACAGAAAAAATTCAGAAGTCAGTCTATTGTCTCACTTTATTCTTTGCTAATAGCTATTTGGATACATTCATTAACTTAAAACAACTATAACTTCTTTTATGTGACAAGTTCATTTAAGACATGGATGATCATGGCTCTCCACAACTTTCTATTCTTTGTAGCTCTTAGTAAAGTCTATCTTTTTATGATTCTTCTCACTTAAAAAAAAATCTACAATGTGTTTTTATATTTATCTTGATGGCAGTGCAAATCACTTAAATCTGTTTCTCTATTTTATAAGAAGACTAATTTATTATGTTATAATCTGTAAAAAGGAATAACGAACTACAAAGAAAGTTTTAATGTATACAAGTAATAACTTTCTGCTTGTTATTTCTTTAGTTTTTGTATCAATATATGGGAATTCATCTGAATTTATCAGCATTTCTACATTAACGTGTCAGTACAAATGTGTTGTTAGTCATTGAAAAATAGTCAAATGAATTTTCTATTTTAATATTTCTTCTCTTATTTAAAATACTGCAATTTTTTTTCTTTTTCCCTCATAAATATTAATTTAATAGCTTTTACTTGAACTAAATCAAATAGGTGCCTGTATGATCTTGTAACTATTTCAAATGAGTTTATTCTTCACTGGGTATTCTATAACCATAACCTCTAGTAATCTATTGTTATAATGAATATATTCTTTTAATAATTTTGGAAATTTTGCTTAAACTTCTTGGTCAGCCAATTTTTTTTTTTTTTTTAAATCATTTTGCCCCAAGGCACTAAAACTCAAGGGTTTACTAAGTGAGAACATTAAAAGAATGAAAATTAAAAAGACAAAAATAACTATTGACATTGCATTTAAATTTCTGAAAATCAAAGTCTGGAATGTAAGAAACCAGAAGAAAGTTCCACAAATGAGAAGTGCAAGGGAAGAAACTTTTAGCATAGAACTTAGTTACACTTAGCCATTTCAACTGTAAAATGATGAGACCATGCTGCCAATTTAGTAACACACTTAAATTCATAAAGTCTAGGTACCAAAGAGGAAAGCTCATCAGAAAAATTACCATGAAAATATTTATAGAAAAGGCACAAGTGATGGGGAAAGTGAGTGAAGCTGAAATGCCAGGTCAGGAGCAATAACATTGCAGATTCTTCTTTGTATTTTATCAAGAATCTCTAAATACATAGCAGAAGCACCAGATCAGATGTGACATCAAGATTCAGTGCATGGGAAAATGGTAGACTTATAAGTGTGTAAGATAGATTCAGATGAGAAAAATTGTCTCATACAACACAGTGAACTAACTTTCCTAGTAGCAGACGTAAAAATTAATTCAATATAATCTTTCTACTTCATATCAGTGGAAAATGTTAGCCTAAGGAGGTGCAAAGAGTTACTCTCCTGGAAGTTAGCATCAGCCATGCTGATGGTAAGCAAAAAAAAATTCTCTCATACAATTAAATGAGAGTAGTTTCATTTTAGAGGAGTTAAAATTAACAAGCCAGTTCTTGTCTCAGTTAACAACAGATTGTAGGTTATTTTTTAGATCAGCTGCCAATTTGACCTTATCAAACCAATCAGATTAACTATTAAAACAGGAGTAAATAGTTGCCAACCTTATAGATACAGAGTTGAAAACTGATAAAATTATAATGACTAATATTTACAGTGTACCTGATAAGTTACATTAACAGAAATTAATTCTTATAACTGTAAATGAAATAAGATGGTTCAATAAAAAAAGTAATTTTCATTGTCTTGACTTTTAATATGAATTTTCAATTATTAAAAAATAAATTGAATTTATCAAAATTCCATATTCATATTCCAGTTTTCTTCCAAAAAATTATTGAATCTAATCAAAATTTTAGACAGAAAATGATTTCATGCAATGATCTACTGTATTCTAATCAGTGTATGTTGTATTAAAAATTATTTTCAAATATAGTTGTATAGCACAAAAACCAGTTGATATTAAAAAATACTTCAATGTTATTTATTTCTAATAAAAGTTACTCTAAAATATAAACACAGGTTTGTTTGGGCAATTATTTTCTGAAACAAGGATTATTAAATTAAAAAAAAAAATTCTTTCCATATCTGGAGAGATGGGAAAACATTTTGAGTAGTAAGCATATTACTTTTCTAACCAAATATACAATGGCTGACAATTTTTATTAAAAGGCAACATAATTTAAAAGGAAAGAAAAGCTTTTTGTCTTCTGACATATCATAAACAGGTGTTATAGGCTTTTTATTTATTTTTTTGTTTTGTTTTGTGAACATAAATAAAATTGTTTTGAAAACTGCTGGAGAAACAAAATAACAGTGGTATATCTTAGTATTTTTTCTTCCTGAAGTGGTAGGCAGCCCTGATAGAGTTGAGAATGGTATTAGGAGAACCAAAGCAATTAGTATGTCCTTTTTTCCTTTTTTTTTGCTGCTGAGCACTTATAAATTAATTCCTTTAAGGGAGCAATTATACTTTTGTGGTAACTGATTAAATCTTGTGCTGGGGGGGGGGGGTATTTTTTTTATTTTAGTAAAAGAAAAATTGTCCTGTCTAAATTTTACATATGGTTTCCAAAGAATAGACATTAACCCAGAGATTTTGAGTTCATAATTTTGCCAAATGTGTTTTTGTCTTCTGAGATTGGAATTCAATCTTATTTCCTTCACATGTGTTAACCATTCTGTAGCACTTCCTGTGTGTATGGTCTCTCCATGTATTTATCATCTTACTCCCACACTTTCTTTTTCTAAGGAAGGTTTATTCAAGTGTAGAGAATAAAAACTGTATTTTTGGTGGGCTGAAGAATATTTGGTTGAATTGCTTTCTGAAATTGTTGTACTTTGTTTACATTGCTGAACACTTTAAGGAAAAAAAAGATTACCACATTTTATGTGGTCCCTGCTGCCTTTCTGCAAACTAAAGAAAATAGCAACTTCATAAATGGTAATTCCAGTTGTGTTACCATTTTTGCTGCATTTGCTGTTTCTATAATAAATAAACTTTGCTTCGAACTAAAACTTAAAGCCGTATTTAATAACAGATCATTAATTTTGCGTCATTGTGGAATTTGAGATGAGTAATTTTGGTAGATAACAGGTGGGTAGTTCACACATCTACTTCATTCTATCACTAAAAATTAGTATAAATTGTATAACAAAGGAAACAGAAACACTGAATTAAAACCAAGTGAAATATAAGTGAAGCCAATGTAAATAAAAGTTGATAGTATTGACTTATATGGTCATTTCCAAAATTTTTGAAAATAATAATAGTTTAGTGATACAAATCTTATTAATTAACCTATAGTTGGAGAGAGAAGAGGTGGATTCATGACTTTCCCAAGTGCATTTGCACGTAAGTGAATATAATGAACCCAACAGAAATTGGAACTCAGCTCTCCAATTAAAAATTCCATGCCATTATCCATTACACCACCTGCACATCCAATCTTACAGCACCTGATATTCTGAATCAGTCACCCATCTAGCTACTGACCAGGCTTGACATATCTTAAGTTTGGTGATTGTATGGGAACCAGTATTTCAGCATGATGTGGCTGTAAACCATCAGGACTTTGGAGGGGAAACTTGAACAGTGTCTTTTTCAGGAAGTACTGATGTTATGATAAATCAAAACAGTAACAGTAGGTTCAGGTTGTGATGCCAGCAATAGGAAATGTTTAGATGAGCAGTAAATCTGAATTATATGAAATCATATTAGTACTGAGCAGTATGTAATAAATTTGGTTTATAAATTGTTTCAAACAAGTATTAATAATTTTTAGATGATTTCAAATATTAATTATAGTTATATCCAAGATAAAGAAAGAAATATTATCACATGCAAGAACTTCACCAAGCCTTAGATATGAATGGAATGATATGTTTGGATATAAGTGCTACCCAAAAGTTTGGGGAAATTTAAAGAAAAGGATCAGTCTGTTCATCTGTCAAGTTACTCATCATTTGTTGTAACTTGGCAGACATTTCACTCATCTCTCAAAATCACTCCACCTCAGTACCTTGGTATCAATTATTTGTTTTTGTAAAGAAAGTATTTTGTTCATTAAGTTCCTCAAACTTTTGGGTGGGAACTCATATTCATATGTGTGTGTGTGTGTGTGTGTGTATACGTGCATGAACTACCCTCATTTTCAAAACACACCCATCTACTAAAGCAACTGTTGCAGACACCTGCTCAGACACATTTGTGTACAGCACCCACAGAGCCCACCTATAGTTTATGCTGTAACTATGCTGAGCAGACCTTAAATTTAAACTTTTTTAAACTTAAAGTTATGGCTTAAATTTTATTTAAACCCTACAGTTTATGAGAGGGAGTGCATGATATGGCATAATGAGCAGTTTGAACAATGTCAATAAGCTCAAACTCTCAATCACAATGATTCATGACTTTATGCTAGCACAATCATTGATAGATTCTGAAACAGTTTTACCCGGTTTCATTTACAAGGCTTGGTGGTGTGATTTTCAAGCACTTCCAAAGGTGCCACACACTGGAGTTGCTTCCCTAGATTGATAACATCAGGAAGTTACCTTCCTGACAAATCGACCATGATGAGATTCGAACCAGGTTTCATGGTCTGAAAACAAATGTTCTAACCACTCGGCCATATGTCCATATATATCTCAAAGAATGGACATTGAGGTCAACACCAAGTGGATTGTGTTTAAACAAAAAAAGACTCACTACTCGGTACTGACTTCAGTGACCACTCTTATATTTACACACACTATTCCAGCTATTGAGCACTTTTTGTCATAAATATAGCATACCATAAACATATATTGTATGCAGACACACACAGTGTGTGTGTGTGAGCAAAGTTTGGATGAAAATCTGACAATGTAAATGTACATGCATTTGGGGAAAAAAAAATTTTAAATATAGATTTTCTTGAAATACAATTATCTTTCTGATGATGCCCATTCATTAGCAAAATATGTTGAAATAGAATAAATATATCAGTTTTGAAAATTTCTGTGTATATATGGTGATTTTCTAAGCACAGCATAGATGTAGCACTCAAGATTAAATTCACTTTTCAGTCATTGATCTAGCAAGAGAAGCTTGCTAACCACTACACCACATTGAAGTACCCTCTGCCCCCATATATATATATATATATATATATATATATATATATATATATATATATATATATAAATAATAATGTTCCTGGATTCCATACTAACTCAAAAAAGATTTAAAATGTGTATATATTTATTTATTTACAATTAGGTGGGGTGCCCCTGTGTTGTCATGCTGTAATTGGTGAGGAGCAGGGTATTTTGGGTGCGCTTCCTAACTAAATTGAATCAAAGTAGCTTGAACTTTTTATTAATAGCCTAACCAATACTCATTCCAACTGATATTTTTTATTTACAACATTAATTTCAGACATTTTTTCTCCTAGAATCAATAATAGCTGTATTATAATCATCTCTATATTTAATAGAAATTAAAAATTTAATGATTAATCCTGACATTAGAAGAAGACAGTTTAAACAGATTTAAAGAGATGAAGGGAAAAGAATTAGTAGTAATTCAATGACAGGTTTCTACTTGCAATGTAATCAGTGACACACTCTCTGCAACAGAGCAGAGGTAACACACTACATCTAACACTCTGCTGTACAGAATGGTGTACTAATATTTCTTTATATTTTGTTGGTGCCATAAGGTTAGAAATGTCAAAAACAAGAAAATATATTCTACATGAACACTATTAGGGAAGTTGTGATGATATTTTCTGTCAGCTTTTCTCAAATAACTAGTGAAAAACAACTGCCATTGCATTAGGTATATACACGATTCATTCAATGAAATTAATTGGCTTTATATTGCTTGCCTTAGTTTTCCTATTAAGGGATTATTGTTCCTGTAATGACTTTGTATTAGGTTTATTTGAAAATAAATGGAATGCTTGAGTGGAAGAATTTGAATATCTTATGATAACCAAGAACTGTAAATGTAGACTTACTTATATTTACTCATTATTTAATATTAAATCATTTATTTTGATTTTCATTCTTTTTTAATAATTATTTTTTACCTTTATTGTTGTCATTTTTTCTTCACAACTTTTTAGTGGATTCAATTTCTAGATGAAATTTTCTCCACTGTTGAGTGCATTACTTTGATTGGCACCAGATAAAATTTCACACAAAGAAGGCTAGAGAATGTACCAGACAAATTTTGGTAGAAAAAGAAAATGAATTGTCAAAAGCATAAATAAAATTATTGAATAGTAACAACTCATCCAGAAAATATCAGACAAAATTTCTCAGTATTCGATGTGTAAAAAGTGATCCATTGTATAATAGCAAGCCGATTTTGTATGTCATTATTATTGATTAGTGAGTTCAGTCCTTACTGGATGCTTCATACTTGTTTCCATATGTTAAAAGTAAACCTAATAAAATAACTCTTTGGCACCTCACTGTGATTGGTTTCAAAGAGCATGACTACTAAGCAGTGAATTCATTGTTTACTGAGTGCTCTATATTTCTGGCCTTGTGTCCAAACTAAGTTATGTTTTGAAAATAATCATTTAATGCTGTAAATTTATGTATTGGAAATGGTAATATTAGCTGTTTCCATGCAGTAAACATTTGCCATTCATTGACTTAGCAGTTAACGTTGCTGGTTTGAATTTATAAAATCTTTTTCTTAAAATAGTTTTTCAGGAAAATAGGATTCTCAAGTCCACTGTTATTGTTCTTTCTAGTACTGATGGGAGTTTCCTTTCAAGTCCTTTCTTTCAGGTAATTTGGAAAGTTAATATCTTGATTATATCATTATGTTCCCTTCTAGTTACATGTGTATCTATTGTAGTTGTTTCTGCTGTTGGAAGTTTTTCAAAAGATGTGGTTTTTGTTATTTGATAAAGCTCTTTGTGATTTTATACTGCCAATCTATGAGGTATGATCTAAAGTATTCATTCTCTTGAAGCCATTTTTAATCATTGATCTGAGAAAGCAGTTGTATATAGAGGATAGTTTAGACATTTTCTGAACGAGTTAAGTATGACATCCATATGAGAGTCAAGGTTATTTAAGAACAGGAATCCGATTTCCTGGCTAATATTTGGGTTTTGTAGCATTTTACAGTATTGGACAAAAGTACCTCTAGTGCAACCTAATTGCGTTAGATGCTTTTTTATATCAGTTGACAAACTTAATCTTTCATTTCAATGAAATAAACTATATTTTACTGAGGCTCCTGGTATCATTAATATTTTTCTATTATAAAAAAGAAACAATTGTAGTTTCAAATGAATGAATTAAATGTGGGCCAAAAAATGATGATAAAAGTGGAACACAAAGTAATTTGTAATTATTAACAATATTAAATTGAGATAAAGAATAAAAGAATTTTTGAAAAATGTGCTTGAAGTTTATATTTTAACATCATTTTACTTTGATACTATAGACAACTTAGCCATTGTTTTATTATAGGACCCTAAGCATTTGTTGGGAAGTAGATAAGAATTGTCCTGTTCTCTAGAGATCAGACCTAATATTTATATGCAATAGAGATGTACAGCCAGGGAGAGAAGATCTCCTGGAACTAGACATTAAACAGTGTACCCTCTCCCCAGATTTAGACAACTTTCCAAATTGTGCACTAATGTACTATGAAAACAAACAGGTAACCCCCAAGATCCTCACACATATATCTCAATTGAATCAATTATTGTAAAGATACACTGTCTTAACTACATTTTCTATGAAAATCAACTATTCATGACTCAGTTTGGTATTCACTCAGGTAAGGTGTGTTATGATGGTGTATATATATATATATATATATATATAAGTGTAGCCTTTTATATATATATATATATATGTGTGTGTGTGTGTGTGTGTAGGTCTGTATGTATATATGTGTGAATGTACGATTATATATGGAGGTAGTTATTTATTTTTTCATGTAGTGTGTGGAAAACTATATGGTAAATATATATATATATATATATATATATATATATTTGTTTAAATTTTTTTTTTATCAAGGGTCGTGTCTTGTCACCGTTATTTTTGTGTATATATATATATATATATATATATATATGTCTGGGCGCTTATGTATTATAACCTGAGCGTGTTTGGATTGGTTTACGTGAGAGGTGATCAGCATAGTTACACTCGTTGAATTAAAATGTTAAAATGTATACATCTTTGTCTAGAGCTATTAACATCCTTTTTAACATAATTTCAATGAAAAAATAAATTAAATAACATGTAGTTTTTATTTTCTCCTGAGTTAAACTTAATAGAGATTAGATTTAGATTTCTAAATGGGTAATTTCTTACTTTTAATTTTAAATTTTATCATATAATTTAATACTTATTAGTTAGGACATATTCTACTTTACTAGAACCCCAACTTTAAAGCTTTTAATATCTATGATAACGTTGCTTCGATGTCAAATTTTTTAATTCTCATATGCTTGTATTTTGATTGGTCATTCTAGCTTATGTAACAGCGTTTACCCCTAGCGAAGGATCGTTAATTAATTTGAAACTTTTAAAACCAATTATTCTACATTCAACATCATCACTTGATAAGACACCAGAGGTGTTGAAACAAAATGGCTATTTTTGTAGTGATTTTATAACATATTTATGTTATAATATTTAAATAAATAATATATATATATATATATATGTGTGTGGATATAAACTGAATAGTTAGATATTAGCAACTGTATATGTATGCGTTAGCATGCATGCACAGATAAACGAATAAATATTTACTTAAGTTATAAACAAAACAGTGCTCAATGTAGTTAGACAGAGCTTAGAAGTATATATTAATAAATGTATGTATACCTATGTCTGTAGTGAGATGTAGGTGTATATATATATATATATATATATATATATATATATATATACACACACACACACACACAGGTTACGATGGATAAATTGTTGTCTAAATTACGCAAATATGAAAATAACTCTGACATCTCATTTTAACAGATATATTTACCAAAATTACATAAAATTATCTTGAAATACTAAAGATTAAATTTATTCAATAAAATTGCCACTGCCTCAAGATGACTTTGGAATATCCTGCAACTCTTCTGGACAGTCTCTTTGTTGGTGAATGCTACCAAAATCCTTGTCTTCTGTTCAGGAGTTTTGTTGGTCTCTCGCTCAACTGTGCCTCACAAATAATAATCAGTTGCAGTCTTGGGAGTTAAGTGGCCAGATGTAATGAGTGATGTAGCTGCAGAAATTGTCTGACAGCCATGACTGGATTTTCCTGCTTGTGTAGCATGGTGCAGAGACCTGTTGCCAGATATAGGGTCTTCCAGCATCCACCATCTTGACCCAGAGCTGCACTACCTCCTCAAGAAAAATGAGAGTGAGTTTTCCAAGCTGCTGTACCTTTATAATCACCATTAGACTCATCCAACTCTTTCCGAATCCTCTGCCCTGCCCTCAGGTTGATCACTTCCATACCATATACCAAATGAATCTACTAATAGAAAACAGTGTTCTTGCTTCTCCTCCTGAGGCCCATGTACAGAGGATGAGTGGGGCTATGCTGATGACATGGGCATTCATAGTTGGGACAAAAATGATCTTGAACAACAACAAAAATTTATCATCATCTACCCAGTATTTTAAGATAAAACTTTCCAAAACACGAAGTGATCTGGAATGGGAATGAAAGCAATGATGATGCATACCCTGAATCTTTCATAAAAATTCAGGATGTGGAATTAGTAAATACTAAACACTTCAAATACAGCTGTGCATGGATCAGTTGCAACACATTAAGTATAAGAGAAAAGAAAATTAAACAAAATAGGCTGCAGTAGAGGTAGTTTTGCCCAACACTTCAAATTGCTACAAAACCAAAACATTATCCTGAAAACTCAAGTCATGTTCTTAAATGGCCTTTTCAGATCGAGACTTTCATATAAACCCATTCAGAAATATCTAAACTGCTGGCTATATAGAACCACTTTCTAAGATTGATTGTTAAAAATGGCTTTGAGCAGGTGAAGTGTGTAGTCCTCAGAAAAGACCATCCTTTCTTGAACCTTGAGGACTGATGTTACAGAATCTCAAACAAAGAACTGTACCAAATAACAGAAACTACATCACTTGATTATTTCAACAGCAGCAACAACTAAAATGGATAGCACATATAGCTTGAAAATAATGATATAATAAAAATGCTAATGTTTCACATACCCCAATCAAAAAGCAAGAATGGAAGCTCCCAACAATACTGAAAAGAGCATTAACAGCTACTGGACTTGAGAAACATATGTTTCTGAAAAATTGTTTTAATATAAAGATTTTATGGCCAATAAACGCTGAATGTTTCCTTATAAGGCAATGGCTAATATTACCATTGATGTTTGACTCCAAATGACTAAAGATTAAGCAACAGAAGTTTTGAATAAACAAGCGTTTCTTTGGTTATAATATTTATCTCAAACTTTGTTCAGACACATACCTTCTTTGTGCTGTTGATATTATGACAATATTTTTGATCAATCCCTTCTACAGCCTTATGGATCATCTGATATATAGTTACAGCATCAACTGAACAAAGGCAGAATTTATTTGTTTGAATAAATCATGGAATATTAATGAATATTTTTAATACTTATAATTAAACAATATTTCAAGGTTGATATTCACAAACTTATCCACAATATTTGTTCTTTTTTTTTAATTCAAAATATTAATTTCTAATTAACATATTTTCCTTTTTCATCTATGAAAAAAATGTTTGATGGACAAAGTTTTATTAGGCTAAAAGCTTTAAGTTTGAAAATTATTTTAAAGAAACATGTATTATTTTTGTATTTATTATCATCAACCTAAAAGAAAAATAGCAGAATCTCATTATTTTTCTGTCTGAAATTCTGAGATGAGGTTTTGTAGTCAGTCAATAATTTCTTGAAAGATTGATATTTTTAGCTTTTCTCATACTGTTTAAGATGGTATAATACTTACATTTAGTACCTTTCAAAAAGTTTCAAACAAATTTTTGTTTCATTTTGGGCCTATTGTTTATATTTGCTGTTTAAGAATTTTAAAAAATTCCACTTCATGATTCTTTTCAAATAAAAAGTTATTATAGAAAGAAAACTGATGATGTTAGTTTGAACAATAAAAAAAAAATCATTGCATGAGTATCAAAACTCAATATGATCAGTAAATTTTGGTGGTGTGGGTTATTAAAACAAAAAGAGGTTTATAGTGTAATAGAAATAAACTCTAAGAAGAAAAAAAAATCATTTAAATATTTACTTTTAAACCATTTAGTATTAACTTTGTTAATAATTTCTAAATTTTAATTAATTTCTGTAAGATGTTTTCTCACTTGAATCATTGAATGAATTTTTTTTTTATCTTTATCCCCTGCTGATTTTTCATTTTTCAAATAATGAGTAATTCCTCAGAAGAATGGATTGAGTTAATGTTTCATTGTTAAATATTAGTTATTTCCCTTTGAAGTTTTTAAAGGTGTTTTTTGTATTTCCTTTATATTTATGAAAGCTGTTTTGATTCATTTCATATTGTAGGATTCCAGCAGCAATGTGAGGATCTTTTTTTTTTTCTAAATGCAGAATTTGCATTATTCTCTAATCATCTCTTATAAGGCGGTATTTACCTTTTGTATGCACACTATTCAGTCACAAACTAATAAACATAATATTGACAAGGAGACTATGGCTATCCATTATGCTTACATTCATTACTTCTTGGCTTGTTGGCAGCTAGCTGTGGGCAGATCCACTTACGATCCCTTGTTCTCATTATTCATTTCTCACTTGGCAAGTCTACTTTCTACTTGCAATGAAGAGTTGACTCATAACCTTCAAAGTCTGTGGCCTCAACAACTTAATGATGTGCATATTGATGGTCGGCTATGGTTTGGCACTATTACAATGCTCTCATCTCCAAAGTAGACATGTACAACTGACACTTGGATCTCACCAAGCACATTCAGTGAATGCCCACTTCAGTAAAAATAACAAGCTGACTAGAGACATTTTCTTCACGGAAACAGTCCTTATCATTTCCATTTGTGGTCATTAAAGATTTTTTTCAAGTAAATGATACCAGACCCTAAGTCTATACTATTCTTTGATTTACATGAGTCTAGTAAAGTTTGCTTTATTTTTCTGGCATAAATCTGTGAAATTGATATAAGGAAGTAGGTGACTAATTCCTCATATAGAGAGAGGAATAGGCTTTGAGATTTTTAAGAAGACAGTTGCTACAGAAGCTAAGGCTGTTCAATTTATGTCCACAGTTACCTATTTCTAAAGAAATCCAAATTACTAGGTGTAAAGTCAAGACTTTATATTATGAATATTATACTATTTTTTTCAGCTATATTATTTAAATTGTGAATAGTTTATTTTTGTAATTTATATTAATGAAAAAAGATGCAAAAATCTTTTTTATTTCTTATGAGTTGAAAATTATTTATGTATAAAAATAAAATTGGAAGCATTTATTTTCATGCTTCAGTTAACTTAATTTTTGACTATAAACAATGATGATAGGCCACTTGTAAAACACCATGCATGTAAGTTATATAAATTTAGTCATCATATGGAGGTCACACATGGTGCCAAACTTATTTAGAAATATCTAAACTGTCAACTGTATGAAGCCGCTTTCTTAGATCGATAGTTAAAGGTGGCTTCAAGTGAATAAAGCTTGTAAGTTTTAGCAAGGATAATCCCTCTTTGAGTCTCCTAGACTGGCACTACAGAACCACAAAAAAGAATTGTACCAGATAACAGAAATCACACCACTTAAATTTCAACAGCAGCATCAACTAAGATGGATGACACATGTAACTTGAATAGAAAATAATAATATAATCAAGCTGATGATGTTCTACACTACTTCAAACAAAAAGTTAGGAAGGAAGCCCCCATCAATAGTGGAAAGAGCAATAACAGTGGACTTCTTTTCCTTAAAAATTTTTTTAATAGAAATAGTTTATAAATTTAAACTGACAGTTGTACCAGCTGCTCAGTCAATAAATGCCAAATGTTTCCTTATAAGGAAACAGGTAATGTTGCCATTACTCTGACTATATTAGTGCTTGTTTGTTATGTGACTAAAAAGCTTTGGAAGCTAGAGTTTATTCTGGCAAGCTTTTATTACATTTTTATTTGAATTATTTTTTGTTTTTATCTATATGATAAAAACATCAGAATATTTGCTTTGATTGTAATAATAAATCTTTAATAAAATACAGAAATGGTTGTAATAATTTAATCATCCAGTGAAATTTTTTTTTTTTTAATCCACACATTTTATGCTTTTATATCTATGATCTTCCAAAATACTTACATTTATCGATAATTGAATCCTTGTAGGAATAGCTTATTTATTTATGTATGAATGATTGATGTATTTATTCTAGAGATTACGAGATAGCAAATGAATCTGCTACTGGTAATATTTTCTCAGAAACTTATAGGCATCAGCAGACCTTTATAAATAATGTGTGTTGTTGATTGTGTGTATCAGTTTGCAAAGATGTTCTGGTCAATATAATAATATTGAAGCTGATTTTATAGATTGTACTCAAGTTGCCTGAAGTTAGGTTTAATCACAATACAATGTTTTATCTGCTGATATCTGATGAGAGAGAATGTACGCAAGTATTAAGTTCTTGTCATGATTTGATAAATTTATATAGTCATCTACTGGAAGCTGTTACTTTTTGTGTATTATAATGGTTGTTTGGATTTAATTCAGTATTGTACATCTTAAATGAGTTTTACAAAATACGTAGTAAAACATCTATATAGTGATTTTTCTTAGGTAAAAACTAAATCACATATAGGTGCATTAATAAGACTTTATTACTTTAAAGGTTATTTTTAGTGGATACTCAGATTTAAGTAGACACTCTTTAAACAGTATATTTATTTATTTTCATCTACTGGTCTGAATATTTGAGAAGTTTTATTAAAAGAAAAATATGTGCTCTCCAACAGGATTCGAACCTGTTTTCCCCTAGGCAGAGAAAACTATTGTTAGATCCGATGTACTTATATCAATTCCACTACAACAAACTTTTGCTAATCGGGCAAGTCTGAATAGTGCCTTTAAGCAAAATCTAGTGAGAGATTTCTGAAATTTCATATCTGCTCAGTTTTGTATCCAAATGTAAACAAAGCAATTTCTAATTATTTAGACTGTAGCCTAATGATAAAAAACATGTATTATTCAATGTAATCTCCTTTGTTAATGCCCTTGATTCATTTGTGGGTTAAACATTGATTGAACAAAAATTTTCAGATTAAAATTCAGCTAATAACTTAACTACAAGTCAGTTATCTGAAAGAATTCTCATCATTAAACTGAAAAGAAAGCCTTTTAACATATCCACCATAGTTGTGTATGTACCGACAGCACAAAGTACAGGAGAAATTGAAAAATTCTACTCTATGCTAGACAACACCAAGACTCAATGTAAATCATAATTCTCATGGGAGACCTGAATACCAAAGTAGGCAATGAGACAGTGTGTGTGAAATAGTTAGCAAATTTGGACTAGGAACCCGCGATGAATGCAGAGAAAAATGGGTCCAATGGTGTATGGCAAATCATCAGGTAATAGCCAACACCTGGTTTCAAGAACATCCAAGACAAACATAGACATGAAGAAGCCCTGGAGGAGAAATGAAAAACCAAATTGATCACATAACTATCAACAAGAGATTCAGGAATGCAGTTGTACACTGCAAAATCTATCCAAGGGCTGACTGTGAAAGCGATCATCTCCCAGCTATATGTAGACAGAGTGAAACTACTAAGGCAGCATCCAAATTGCAATATAACAAACTCTTGTATGACCCAAATCTGAAGGAGAAATATATGGCTAGCATGAAAAGAAGATATGTGGAGAACACTAAGAGAAGCCTTGGTGACATCAATAAACAAGATCATCCCAAAAGAAAACAGAAGAAGAAAAAATGTGTGGATTACAAACATGAAAAGGAGACAAACTACAAGGCCAAGACACAGAACAGAATATAGAACACTTCACAGAGAAATAAGGCACAAATACAGGCAGGTTAAAGAGAAATGGCTCGATGAAAAATGTGCAGAAGTAGAAAGAATGAATATCACAGATAAAGTAGATATGCATTAAAAAGAAAATAAGAGAACTAACAGGACAAAAGACATGCTTGTCAATAATAAGATGCAGAAAATCCAAGGATGGAACACTAATATTAGAGAAAGAAAAAATACTTCAGAGATGGAATGAATATATCAGAGAATGCTTTCACATAGAAAGAGAACAACCAGTAATATACAGAAATATCGATGAACTGAAAATATTAAAAACTGAAGTTTAAGCAACACTGGTTAAATTGAACAGAAACAAAGCAATGGATTTCATTTGAGGTGGATTGCTACTTTATCAAAAAACAGAGCAAAGGATTTCATGTGAGGTGTATGCCAGTTAAAATTTTAAAAATCCCTGAACCATCTAATTTGTGATATAAAGAAAAGTAAAAATAACTGGGAATCAGATTTAGATTCAACAAGCAAAATCCAGAGATAATGATAATCTTCTGGCTAAGATTTCATGTATCTTGGTCCTTCAAATCAAACTAGAACTGAAGTTATTGCTTAAATTTAAAAAATACAAAATGTCTTTTAGACAAATATTGGGTGACCTAAAAAAATGTGAATTTTTGAAGTGCGTATTGCCAGACATAAGACAGCGGCAACACTGCGAGACAGTGACTTTGAGCAAGTAAACATTTCGCCATTTTAGTAACAAGAATGAAATTCACAGTATCCCAGCTGAGATGTTGCAGCAGTCAATGAGGAATCTCAACAGCAGATTTCAAGAAGGCATTCGTACAGGAGGACGCCATCTACAAGACGTAATTTTTTAAAAATGAAAATTCCATCATTGTTTCTTAAATGGCATGTTTTAAGGTTTCAATTACTATGAATTAAATATTTTTCTTCCATCACTCTTGGTTTTATTGGATTGTTAAAAAGTTCCCGTTTTTTGGGGTCACCCTATACTTATATTTGTATTATGAGTAGCCTCCTAAGACTTGACCCATTCTGACCCAACAAGGGAATCCAGTAATACAGAAATGATCTTAAATCCTTTCACAAAAGAAATCATTACTTTTTATTTATTTATCTAATTCAATATTGTATCATCTGGGAAACTTTAAAAGTTATAAATTTAATTAATTTCATTTAAAAAAAAAAAAAAGTAAGAAGACATGTTACTTTTCTTTTTCAGCTATTTCATTAGGGTTGTATAGGGACCAAATGTACTGCAGTCATAGTAGCAGTGGTGTTTCCTGGGCAAGATAACTTGACAGAGCCCAACCCTCACCACGCTGGTTTTGAATTCAGTGTTTTTCCTTCTCCTCAATCGGTTTTCAAACAAGGCTATAGGACCCAGACTGTCCTGCTATTTACCCATAGCTGGTGTGTGTGAGGGGGAGAGATGGATTAATACCTTTCCCAAGGTTATTAGCACGTAAGTGAATGTAATGAAATCTGTAATTTGAACTCGGCTCTTCAATTCCTCAATCCAAGCCACTATCCATTACTCTACCATGCCTCAGATATTTACATTTAATCAACTGGTAACATTTCAATCATTCAACATATTAAATTTAAGCTCAAATTAGGTAGTAACAAACTTAGAAAATGAAAAACTTTATACTTTAAAACTAGTATTCTGATTTAAAAAAAAAAAAAAAAAAGAATAGTTAATATTTAAAAGTAAAATTGAAGAGAATGAATCCGGATAGAAGCTTACCCAGAAAGTTCAGCTTAATCTTTTTTTTGTTTTTGGATCTTATCAATATAAAATAAATTTTTAGATTTTTAAAATTTATAAATTTGTATTTTTAATTGAAACTATTCTTAGAAAAGCAATATATTTTATATATTTTTGCTTTCATCAGAGAATTTCTTTTTTTGATAATTTAAAAAAAATATTTTCTCTTGTGTGAGCTAATCAATTTAAGAGCTGTTCTTATGAAGATTCTAATTAGCCTGCTTTTTTTCCACTACCTACGAAATGCTTTTCTTAATTCAGTTTATAATTATAAAAGTGATTTTACCTTTCTACATTCAATTAGTGCTTTTCAAAAAAAGATTACTTAAACATTCATTAACAAACCTTATATTTTAATCTAATTACTACGAATATTTCCTTTCCATGAGCCAACACCCAGTGGAATTATTTCTCAGGAACTGCTTTTACTGTCTTGTAATTATGTAGGTGTACGTCTTCTCTTCTAATAAAACTAATATAGTAGCATCTGTGAAGACTCCTGAATCATTTTTTTTTCTAAATGTTCTTTGTCAATGTTAACAGACTTGAATTGCAAGAAGATTTGTGTTGAAAAATTATACTGTATAACCAGCTGCATCTATTAAAAACTTGTTTAAATGCATTTAAAATTTTAAAACAATATTTTTTCTATTATTTTTCTTTTCTTTGATGAATGGTTAATTTCTGTCTGAATTTCTGGGATGTGGAGTTATTTGTATTCTGATCTTTGAGTTATTTGTATTCTCATCTTTGTTGTTATCATCATGTTTCAGCAGTTTTGCTCTCTGACCTTCTTCAGGCATCTGCCAATCTAGGTAACCTTCATGGAATTTTGAAGTATACTCTTTATTTAATCTACAGGGGTAAATTTTCATAATTCCACTGTCCATGTGATGTAATGAATATGCATACACCTTGGTTCCCCCTCACAGTAATATGATTGGCTGGTGTCAACCATAAATACAAACTGATGTGGAGGTACATCGCCTACGCTTATTGCATAAGTCTAAGCCTAAGCATTTTGCCTATGACTACGATGAGTACCAGTCCATTACGGCTACCTGTTAAATTGTCCTACCCGGTTACAGTAGCCAAAACCACTTAGATACTTCAAACAAATATATCCCTTTCCAAGATATATCAGTTGGTGACGAGATTCGAAACAACCTCACAATTTAAAACAAAAGAAAAAAATACAGTCGACAACACTTACTAACGAAGGATGTTAGAAAGACTTGTTTGACGCTTACAGAAAGTAAGTAATTTTTCCCTCAATTTTGTTTTAACGCTTATTAACAAGGAACGTTAGAAAAGGAAAAACTTGTGCAACACTTACAGAAAATAAGAAATTGCCCCCTCCCCGTTTTGATTTGGAGCAAAATTTTTTTCTTGTGGATACGTTGGCAGAATGGAACAAATTGCAGAATTAACTAAGGTGCTACAAGTCACTTTACAGCAACAATTCCAACAACAAGAAAGGTTTGAAAAGTCATTGAAACAACAGGCAAAAGACAATAAATCACTTTGGGAAGACGTATTATCTAGGACAACAAAAGAACTGGATGGTTCTAGATTTTTATTCTGCTGAAGGTATTTCAAATTCATTCTCTGAATTTAAATACGAGCCTGACAGTGGTTCAACATTTCCGGCTTAATTTCATAGGTTTAAAACAATATTTACGAAAAGATGCGAACAAAAAAAAAAAACATTGCTCTATTGTTGCAGAAGTTGGGAACAAAAGAAAATACTAAATACGCGAATTTAATCCTCCCAAAGAAGCCAGAAGAAATTAAATTCAGCGAAACAGTAGAAATTGTCGAAAATTTTCGATAAAAGATACAAGAGTATCATATGTAGGTATCGTAAAACAAGAGGATGATGATTTTGTCACATATGCAGGTATGGTTAATGCACAGTGTGAGGTGTTTAAATTAAAGGAATTGTCAAGCAACATGTTCAAGTGTCTAATTTTTGTGCAGGGTCTAAAGACACTGAAGGACAAAGAAATTAGATCAAGAATCCTCACTATCATGGAACAGGATCCAAAGATTATGCTACAAAAAGTAACGGAAGAATGTCAACGACTTATAAACATAAAAAAAGACAATACTCGGATTGAGGAGAAGAGCATTTCACGAGTACAAACTGTAAGACAACAGAAGTGGATACAAAATAAAGAAAGAAAAATTCTATGCTGTTCGTGTGGTGCACAGCATATAAAGAAGGGTTGTTTCCTTAGGGATAAAATATGTTTTAATTATGGGCGTGTAGGCCATAGAAGTTCCCATTGTCGGGCAAAACAGAGAAAAGTAAAATCAAAGTCTCAAACAGAGGTGAACGTAGTTTTGTCTAAAAACGAAATTGAGGAGGGTCTAAGATGAAAATACCTCAATGTAAAAATAAATGGGCAGACCGTAAAATTATTACTCGATTCAGGAAGTGATATCTCGGTAATAAACGAGCAAACATGGAAAAAAGTCAGTTACCCACCATTGACTAACACAGACAAAATTACTAGGGGAGTGTCAGGAAAAAGGTGAATTAAAATGTAACATTTCGTTCATGGGAAAAATTCACAAATTGAAAGTGTATGTGCTCCCTGGTTCAGTAAACCTCTTTGGTTTAGACTGGATCGTATTGTTTAACTTATGGGAATTACCAGTAAATTTGTTCTGTAACAAGGTTAACGTCATAGAGAACTATAAGACGAAGCAAACAAAGATTTATTATGGATTTGAAAAGAGAATTCCCTCGCATCTTTTCAGAAGGACTAGGTCTGTGCACAAAAACAGAAGTCAACTTCGAATTGAAAGAAAATGTTAAATCAATCTTTAAACCAAAGAGAAAGGTACCATTTTCGGCACTAGACACAATAAATGAGGAATTAGAAAGGTTGGAGAAAATTGGCATAATTTCAAAAGTCAATTACTCGGATTGGGCATCTCCAACCGTATATATAAAAAAGAAAAATCAGAGTGTGTGCTGACTTTTCAACAGGCTTAAATGACTGTTTGAAAGACCATGTGTACCTTCTACTGTCTCCGGAGGATATATTCACTAAATTAAACGGAGGTAGAGTGTTTTCAAAGTTGGACTTGTCGGAGGCTTACCTTCAGGTTAAAGTCATTGAAGAATGTTTGAAGTACATGAAAATAAACATACATAAATGAATTTTTAAACTAAATTGTCACCCTTTTGGATTGAAGGTAGATCCAAGCCTATTCCAGCAAATAATGGACACACTATTGGCTGGTATGGAGTATGCAATCGCATATTTAGATGATATTTTGATTAAAAGTGAAAAAAAAACACAAAACGCATATTAGAGCAGTATTTCAGAGAATTGAGGAATACGGGTTCAAGCTGAGGGCTGAAAAATGTGAGTTCTTCTTAAAGAAGATAAAATATTTAGGGCAGATCATTGACAGTAAAGGAAGAAAACCGGATCTAGAAAGGGCTGAGGCTATAAAAAATATGCAGCACCTGATAATGTGGCTAAACTCCAGGCGTTGTTGGGATTAGTAAGTTATTATAGCATTTATATCCCAAAAATGTATGATATGAGAGCTCCTTTAAATAATTTGGTGAAAAAGGGCGCAAAGTGGATATGGTCAAAAGAATGCGAACAGGCTTTTAAAAAAATAAAAAGCTATTAGCAGAACTATCGTTAGCGCATTTCAACCCTAAGAGGAAAATCATTGTAGCAGAAGATGCCAGTAATGAGGGACTAGGTGCAGTATTGCTTCATAAATTCGAGGACGGATCTACGAAGCCAATAGCACATGCCTCAAGAACATTACTGCCCGCGGAATGAAGTTGCAGTCAAATCAAAAAAGAGTTTAGCAACAATCTACACTGTAAAAAAAATTTTTCAGGTTTCTATACGGAAGAGAATTTATTCTGCAAGCAGACCACAAACCGCTGTTAACAATATTTGGTTAAAAAAAAAGGTATACACGGCAAATCAACTACAGCATTGGGGTGTAATTCTATTGAATTATAATTTCAAAATAGAATATGTGCCTTCAAAAAAGCTTGGTCATGCCAATGGGTTATCAAGATTGATACCTAAATATATGGAACCACTGGAAGAAACAGTAATAGCGGCGCTAAGAGACAAAAGTGAATTGTTGGGTCTGTTATGCAACACTATTAGAGAACTACCGGTTATGTTAGAAGATGTGAAAAAAGCAGCAGAGAACGATGATTTCATTAAAAAAATGAAAAGCAAGTCTGGTTGAACGAGAAAACGAAAAAAGGAATTAGTGTGTCGCCTTTTTCAATCTGCGAACAGGTATTACTATATGCAGATAGAGTTGTAATGCCAGTTACTCTGCAAAAGAAAATTCTGAAAGAATTCCACACTGGCCATCCAGGGATTTTGAGAATTAAATCTCTAATGTGAGGCTATACTTATTGGCCGAGGATGGAACAAGACATAGAAAATTTGGTGAAACAGTGCAGAGGATGTCAACTGGCGGCAAGGGATCCACTGGTAACAATTCAACCATGGCCAAAGACAGATGTCCCATAGACTCGATTGCATATCGACTATGCAGGGCCCATAAATGGATCTTATTACCTGATCATTGTGGACAGTTTCACTAAGTGGCCAGAAATTGTTAAGTGCAGACATCCAACTGCAACAAATACAATAAAAGCACTTCATGAAATTTTTAGTCACTTTGGACTCCCTAAAACTTTTGTCAGCAACAACGGAATGTAGTTTACGGGAACAGAATTCAAGGAATTTTGTACATCATTGTCCATTGATCATGTGATAACGCCAGTATATCATCCAAGATCGAATGGACAGGCAGAAAAAGTTGTGGACACCTTTAAACGAGTGTTGAAGAAAAATCAAGGCGTGGACACGAATGAAAGAAGTATTCAGAAATTTTTGTCAGTATATTGAATCACGCCAAACCTGAATATGACGTCGGGGTTATCGCCAGCAGAGTTAATGTTTACGAGAAAAATATGCTCTGTGTTCGACAGGCTGTTGCCTAGTCTGGCGAAGAAAACTGCTAAAAAAGAAAACCAGATGATTAAAGCGTATAAGGCAGGTGACAAAGTTTTTTTCAAGAACGTTAGGGCTGGAAAAATGTATTGGGAAGAAGGAATGATAACCAAAAGAATTGGACAGGTCATATATGACGTAAAAGTGGAACAATTTTGGTGCAAAAGACATTGGAATCAATTGAGACCCAGACACACTACAGAGGTCACGGAAAATAACGAAGAGATTCCAATGGAAGTCCTGTATGATGCATTTGAAATTCCCGTTCCAGTAAGTCAACCCCGACCTCAAGGCCAGAGGTACCAGTGTGTCAAACTCCACCACAGCAAGGAGGATTGAGGCAAAAAAGACTTAGGAAAAAATCAATCGATTAAGTCCAGACCCTAAAAAGAGAAAATATTGAAGCTAAATTTCACGGGAAAATTTAGCTCAGGGGTAGGTGATGTAATGAATATGCATACACCTGGGTTCCCCCTCACAGTAATATGATTGGCTAGTGTCAGCCATAAATACTGAGTGATGTGGGGGTACATCGCCTACGCCTATTGCCTACGCCAAAGCCTAAGCATATTGCCTACAACTACGACGAATACCAGTGCATTACGGTGACCTGCTAGATTGTCCTACCCAGTTACAGTAGCCAAAACCACTTAGCTACTTCAAACAAATATATCCCTTTCTGGGACATATCACCATGTCTAGCAATATCACATCTTGTTCTCATTTAATACTGCTCTACTATTGTTTGTGCTGTTTACATTGAATTTATGTCAGTACTAACTAATTCAGAGATTGAACTCACAATTACTATGTCACTAAATTCATGGACCAAATCCATTAGTCTATTGTACAGTTCTGAGTCTAGAACTTGGAGACTTTACCATAATATTCTTTTATCCTGCCTGCTACATACACTGGTGTCACACTTGACTGCATTCACCACAGTGTAGTTGTCTTTATAATGTTTCCAGGAAAAAAATCCATATAAAGAATGTTACCTCACTTTTAGAGTAGGAACTGGTAAATAAATATTAACTAGATGTGTTTTGTAATTAATTATTCACACCTTTTTTTTTTTTTTACATAGGAATGTTTTCAGTGAAAATATTGTTTATTGCCTTAGTTTTACAGTGGTAAAAATTAGAGAAAATCATTCAATTAAATTCATATGAACATTGATAATCATGGCTCTACATAGATATCATAATAAAACACCAGTTCTCATTCAACCATAAAAGTTAAGCAATGTTGAGCCTGGTCAGTGTTCATATGGATGATCAGATGTAACATTTTACTATAATTTACTGAATACATTTATTGTCTGTCATTACATAAATCAAGGACAGCTATGTCCACTAAGTTCTCTATGGTTACTAATGGAACCCAAGACCAAGTTTTCAGTGTATTAGTTATTGAAAATTTAAACTAGCTATAGGTTCAACTTACAAAATAAGTATGCTACTAAACTGCACACTCACTTTGTGCCCATCACATTAGCTAAAACAAATATGTATAATTTTGTCCAGCTGTATAAAGCAGATCATCTGGATGAAAGTTTCCTAACCATGAAAAGAAAGTTATCAACTTGGTTCACTTTATAACATTTCTCATTCTTTTTTTTTCTCTCATGATTTTCCATGGCAACCAGTGATATCAAGTTGTTGTGATTACATTTCTAATAATAATCATCTGGGAATTATAACTTCTTGATGTTTATCAACATAAATCTTCATAAAAACATGACTGTATTTATTACTGCAATAAAAATCCATTTTAAAATAATTGCAATCCGAAAGTTCAAGATTTCTACCTTATTTGTAAATAATCAGTCATTAAATGCATATTTCAAATCCATGTTCTTTTATTGTTGCCAAAAATCTCATCTAGGCTTTTTATGATAACCCTGTCCAAAGGGTAAGTTTTTCAGCTAATTCTGTATAATTTTTACTTGAGTGAATGTATTATAGTCTGAAAGACTAAATATCTGACCTTTGTATAAAATAATATAGCTCACTTTGCAGCAAAATATACATAGAAATTAATATGGAGAAAAATATGTTTAGAGGAAAATAGAATAACATGGTTACACTAAATCTTTTTTTCCTATTTTGTTTCAGTCATTAAAATTTTATATAATAATATTCCTCATTTTTCCATCAGAACTTTTCATACTAAGTATTTTTTTGCCCATTGAAAAGAAAAATATGAACAGTGCAACTGAAATATTGATTGATGAGTGAAATGATTTATAAAGAAACCAGGAGCAATCCATTGGTTTAAAATGTCATGATAACACAAATTCATGAACAAACTGAGGAATCTATAGAGAACCTTATCACTTTTGCTCACCCAGCTCTGAATAATTCTTGTGACCTGTCAGTCCAGAAGCACCTACATATATCAGGTTCTTCTGTTAGTATATAAGTAGTGAAGTATCTATCACTGGCTTGCTAGGCCTGTCGCATAGCTTATAGCACCTGGATCCATTTCTAATATACTGAAAACTTGCTCTTGGGTTCCATTAGTAACCATAGAGAATTTAGTAGCCATAGCTCTAGCTGTCCTTGATTTATCTGATGATAAACAAAAAATATATTCGGTGAATTATAGTAAGATAATGTTACATATCGGGGATTATGAAAGATTGATTTTTTTTTATGACTTATCAACCTTTTTCAGGTTATTTAAATATTTTAAATTGTAAGAATTTTTTGAAGGTAATAATGATTTATTGATACAAGTCCTATTAATTAACCTATAACTGGAGAGAGGAAGAAGAGTCATACCTTTGCCAAGGATATTTGTGCATAAGTGAATATAATGAAATGAACTGGGATTTTAACTCAGCTCTCCAATGTCCAATTCTGAGCCATTATTGATTACACCCACCACACATTCACAAGCTTACAGCACCTGGTATTCCCAAGTGGTCACCCATCTAGGTAGTGACCAAGCTCACTGTTGCTTAACTGGTGATCATACGAGAACCAGAGGTTTCAGATAAAATAAGATTTTTAAACAAAGAAGATAAAAATAACAGGAAGGTCCATATCTGAACTCTTAAGAATATTGAATATGAAAAAAATTGTTCCTATTCAACAGTCTTAAGAATTCAGATGCAGAATGAAAGTTCTTTACTCCTATTATTTTCTTCTTTTTTTTTACTAGTATTTCCTCTCTATTATTCTACTATAAGAACATTATTGACAAAGATTTACGTTGGTCGACTCTCCAGATAACAGATTAAGGTAGATCTACTCAAACTAGTTTTATCAGATTCTTCTGAATGCAAACAAAATATTAAATATATGTCTACAAAAACATATACCATACATATATACATAAATACACAGCCGTTTTTTTTTGTTGAGGCAGGACCAGGATTAATCTCACACAAAGCAAGGTGGTTCTGCCTGACAAAGGATTTGTCATAATGATTTGAGGCAAGGTTTTTACAAGGTTAGATGCTCTTCTTGATGCCCAAATCAGATACTCACAATAGTCCAAGTACACAGAGTGTTTTTATTGACACACCATCTCTAGTAAGGTTGCTATTCAAGGCCTGAGAGCCCATCCTTGCCCTATGTGTGTGTGTCTGTACTCTTTGTTAGCTCCTATAAGAAATTCATTTGCCCTTTGATAGATCTTGTTTTTCATCCTGTATGGTGATATACCACCCTCCTAACCAGTAGAAAAGCTAATCGTAGGTGGAGCTAGTTTAGATGCCAACCACCTGTCCATGTGTCAGGTTGTATTGGGTTACATCTTACCAGTAGAAGACCTAACCTTGGCCTAAACCAAGTGTAAAATCAGTTTTGCAATAAATCAGTTTCAACAATTTGAGGTACTTATTTATGTATTTGTTGATTATTAACTTTCTGGATTTGTTGATTATTAATTTAAATAATTCATTAAAGTGTGTTGCAAACATGACATAAAACACTGTGTGTGACTAAAGAATGCCTTAAAGGATATAATGTTAGAAAAGAATTTTTCCAAATATGCAGCAATCATGTATATTTCCAGATATTCAAAATAATCTATTATATATGACAACAGTTGTCAGTGTGTTTGTTAATTCTTTGTTAAACTACTACTTGTGCTTACTCTACTGCACCAAAGCTGCTATTTATTTTTAATATTCTATGTTTAAGAATATATTTCTATCTTAATCTTGTTATATGCTGCTTCAGACTTGATCTCTTTCTGATTCACTCTACATCAAACCTACTAGCCAGATGTAAATGGTAAGAAAGCAAAGCCATAAATAAAAAGTAGTCGCCTTCTGCACAAGGGCTCTGAGCATCACATCTGGCTCATGAAATAAATCCACCCGAATATATTATATGTGATACAATATAAAAGAAGCCAATCACAAACGTTGCTGCCAAAAGGAAAATATGACAAAACTATGAGTCATGATCCACTCCATTTCCTTTTAAGCATGTCACTCATGACACTATAGGCAGTTGCAGCAAATGAACAAACTGTCGATGTCACCTTGGTCAACTGACCTGATACACGCATCAACACCAGACCCTAGTGACTCTCCCTTTCTTCCAAGTCACTTCCCTTATCCATAAAGATACATTTTGCCTTGATCTTAACAAGAATTTCATCTTAACAATTCTTGTCTTTTTTTCTTTTCACCTGACTGGTGGTACTTATTGTTTAATTTGTTTCCTCATGCGACCATATGAGCATATATAACAATCCTAAATGCGTGGCATTACTGTGAAACTTCTACTGAACCAGAATTGGTTCAGTGGAACAAAAACAGTCACAACATAAAGATTATTTAATAAAGAAGAATTAACTAATATGAGATTATTCCCTAACATGGACAATAGAATGTGAATCGAACAAAAAGTTCACTTCAAAATTCTAAGGTTACCAAATGCAACAGGCATCTGAAGGAGACCAGAGGATATACTGTATATACTAAAGTGTGAGTTTTTATGATCATTTTTTTTTTGTTTTTGTTTGCACAAATATAGGGGGTCACACTATACACAGGTAATTTTTTGAAGAGGCTAAACTTAATGCATTTTTGTTGACTAGTTGCACTATAAATAGGTTTTTGTTTTTTTTTAATTTAATACTGTATATATTCATGTATAAGCCAACTTTGTGTATAATGCAACTCCTTAATTTTTTATGAATTTTTAACCCCTCTAGAAAAAAAATAACCTGTATATAGTGCAATCACTCACTGAAAAATAGATTACCTGTGTATAGTGCAACCCCTTATTTTTTGCATCAAAAACTGATCATAAAAACTTGCATTATACTTGAGTATTTTTGGTAACTTTATATATATATATATATATATATATATATATATATATAATATTAAACTGAAGTGCCAAAAAATCAGAAACAGCTGAGTGAGAAACAGAGGTGTAGCTTCTCCCTTCACCTGTTTAATAGTGGCTACATGATATATCATGGAGTCTATAAGGTACTAGAGTTGTTGCATGGATATACTTATCCAAATATATTCCAGAGCCTTCCACAAGTAAAATGTATTTATTAAGTGTAATTGTTGGAAATATAGTGAGGTCTGCAACATGTCCCATACATGCACAATGTGATTTAAATCTAGCAAGCATGTAGTTGGGCCAATGTAATATCATCCTTATCAGTGATAATAACAAAACTCTATGGAATTTAGGTACATGCTTAACTGACGGATTGAGTGGGGCCAGCATTGAATTGAGATGTGATTTAATAAAACATTCTTCTTCATTGTGATATTATCATCCTTGTCAGTTACCAGTAATCCTGTTTACCCATCACTGGTGAGTGCTCTCAGTTTTACATGCTACTGATATCAGTGTAGAATTCTTAGTATATCTCTACTATTGTTGCTTGAGAAAAACCTAGAGCGGTTGCCACTTCAACTTCCATAGCTGCTACAGCTACATTACCTCTTTACCTAATGCCAAGCTTACGTCTTCTGGCAGAATCCATTTCTGCAATTGATGGGAGGAGATAAATGAAAACCATCTAGTGTAATGATATCTCTAAATTTGTGTCAGTTTATGTATAAAATCTCAAAATAGAGCAGTTTTAACTGGAATCTACATCTTAGTATTTTCTGGGTCTATCTCTGGTAACACACTATGTTATTCTATACTATCTTGATTTAACAATATGTGACTTGGCTGATGTGCCATTGCCCAATATTTATTGCAAAAAAAGTTGTCCCCTAAACAGGACAGCAATGACCAAAAAGAGATTATGCCAAAAGGATTAATATTTTTAGCTCTTTGAATTAGGTTTACACTTTACTGCCTCAAAGTTTATTTGATAACAGAAACGGTTTTACACATTCAAACATATCTTCTATATGCCATCTCCCTTCAGTGTGTGTGTGCAATGATGTCATCCACAACTTCCTGTCCTTTTTAGCTCTTAATAATGTTTGTTTTTTGATATCTCTCCTAATCCTTGTTCTGCCATTCATTTACTCAAACTCACTAGCAAGATTATGTTCAGTTTTCCTGTGTCCCTCTGTCTTTCAGTATATTCTGTGAGTGTCAAATTTTCAAAGCCCTCTTTTTTCATTATGTGTATTTGACATTTGAAATTCATACCATTGTTATAAATAACACTTTAAAGGGAAATAAACCATTCCTATATAAATCACTCACACAATTTATATATATTGAACAACGTGTTGAGTCACACACTGTTTCCCTTATGCAATCTGATATACGTAAAATACTTATGGAAAATACTAGAATTATAGATGAACATACAGACGTTGGACGCCTTGGAGGCATTACATATTAAAGGAAAAGGACCTCTTATTAATCATATAGATTACAATATTTCTGGTAACATATTACAATGTTTATAATATATTTAAATTTTATAACGTATTCTTCAATCTTTTGGCTTGTGTAGTGGAAATCTTTTTCACGCTGTCACATGATAAAAATCTTCGACCTGCACGTGATAACATCATCGCGTCTTTTGAATTTAAAAGGATTTTAACGTTTATTTAGTTTGTAAGAAAAGTAGCAACATGATTACGCTACAAGATAATTGGCAAATGTTTGTTTTAAAAAAAAAAAAATTTGATTAAAAACATTGACCCTGAAGATGAACAATGATGTTCGAAAGCGCTAGGTCATCGTATGGACAATACATATTTCAAAATCATTTTCAAATAAAAAGTCTCATTAGAGAATATGAGAAAATTCAAAAGAAAATATGCAAGACTATGTTGTCTTTAATATTCAATACTACATGTTTAAAAGAAAAGTTGCTGCCAAATTACACATATATATATATATCATACAATAGGAATTAAGATTACATTAGGTTAATGATCATTTTCACCTTATTAATTGAAATAAAATGTACAAGGATTTTTCAAACCAGTCAAGGGATGATAAATTACTGAAATAAAAATAGCTAGACAGAGAAAGGAAAGAAAGAAGAGAAGAAAAATGAAAAAGAAAAAGGGAGCAAATAAAAACTAGGAAGTAGTGTAAGTCTGGATATGAGGGATGGTCAGAAGAGAAAGGAAGAGAAAAAAAAAGGGAGAAAATGAGAAAAGAAATGACCTATTTATTTTATACACAGTAATAATCAGAAGGTAGTTTAGACTTAAAGAAAACCTTAAATCTATAAACAAAAATAATATTATATTAAATAAAGAGATATAACCATTTATATGAAAGAGATAATTCGGAATTAAAGATATATTAAAATAAACAATATGTCGGAAAAAATAAGAAAAATATAAAAATTAATATATTAAAATGATTATATTTATCTAAAGATGAAGTATTTTATTTAACATCTACATTTAAATTAACATATTTTAAATTAAACCTATACTAAATAATTCCCATCTACAAGAAAAAAAATCATTAATATTTATCATCTCATATATAATATAATGAACCAATAAAAGGAAGATTAAATAAAAGTAAAAATCTACACTTAAAATTAGAAAAGAAAGTGAATGAAGAAGTGTCTTTAGAATAAATTTTATAACACTATATAATAAATAATTAAATATAAAATATTAATTTATTTAATATTTTTAAAAAAATTTAAAATATATTAGATATTACATAAAAAACACCAATAACTATTAATAAAAATATTAATAAAAAATACATAAAAGTATATAAACTCCTTAAATATTATACTAAGGTAAATTTTCAAATACCAATCCAAATAGTACAATTTATATCAGTAAAATACACTTCAATACTACATATCAATAATATCTATAAATATATATACCACATATTAATATATTAAAAAGACCTATAATATTAATAAATTTCTAAATACTTCATAAATAATCATATCAATTGATTAAAATAAATATATAAAATTTAGCCTATATAAACATGTATTATTGCATAAAAACAAATCATCATAAGTTATATTCTAGTATATTATTATTACATAATATTGTTGTAAAATTATAATTATTATGTAATTATTAATTATCACATAAATTAACCTCTGTATATAATACTACCATATAATATTGAAAAACAGATATATCAATTATATATATACCTAAACATAACCACATATATACACAAACATATATATATATATATATATATATACTAAAAACTCATGAAAAAATTTTGTGGAAATCTATTTAAAATTAGAATGTAATAAGAAAGGAAAAAATGAAATAAAAATAAAAACGAAATCCAAGAAAAAAGAAAATTAACATCACTAATTACAATATACCTATAATTATAAAGATAAGTTAAAATTAAATAACATCAATTAAAAAAAATTAAATTCAAAAAAATATAATAAAGGATAATTCAATAAAGATACATTATAATAGGAAAATGATGACAATAAGGGTAATAATAAAGATATTAAGAATAACTTTATTATGGGAATCAATAATTTTATACATATTTGTACAGGAATAACTTATTTTAATAGTTTTTCTATTGAAGACTCTACTTAGGGGGTGGTTATTTTTTAATGTTTATTTATAAGTTTTAAGAACACTTGCCTGATATTAATTTTGGGTAACCTACAGAAGTGGGGGTGAACTATATTATATTTCTTTTTCTATGCTTATTAGTACTCTTATCTACCTTAGCATTACTTGTAGGATTCAAGTATAACAATTTATATTTAAAACAAAATTTATATATATATATATATATATATATATATATATATATATATGTGTGTGTTTGTTTGTTATTGAACTCTTCCTAGGGTTTGGGAGATAGACCCCCATAACCATATATATTCTGAAATTATATTACCCAGGGTACTTGGATAAGTATATTTCATTTTGATCAAAGGGGGTCCCCAAGGGCCCCCATACTTGAAAATTTCTTTCCCTTTGACTTAAATTAAAATTATATTTGAACAAGGGAATGACCTCTATCCAAAATATAGAAGGAGAAAGCCAGAAGATGGAGGCCATATCGGTAAGATCAAAATGAGACAATATGGATGTCAAGTTGAGCAAGAAATCACCAATCAGTGGCTAGTGCCTTACAATACATATTTGTTGTGATAATTCAACTGTTATATCAATGTTGAAAACTGCTCATCAATTCATTCAATCAAATATTGCATGAAATACATATCAAAGGGGTTAGATTAAGCTGTTTTTGCACAAACCTCCTACTGAAAACCCAGAAGATGGAGGTCACATCAGCAGGATCATTGAGTAATACTGAAATGCATCATTTTTCTCCACAAATGATAACAATGGTTTAAGATAAATCATCATTTTCTTATAAAAAAAAAATGTGTGACATGCAGCAAGGCACAGGTAATTTGGCTATTATATATATATCACATTTATGTGAACATTGAGGTCAACACTCAGCAGTGACAGTCCGTTTGTTGTTTAAATGCAATCTTAAGACTATGGTTTATAGGGCCAATGTAGAGTTTGTCTTATACACCAAAAAATATGGGAGTTGCTTCTAGTTTTAAAAGAAAAAGTACAAAAGTACTTGGCTTCCTTTTTCCCATCCATGAAAGAATTAAACTTCTAATCAAGCAAGAAATCTAGTTGCTTTCATTGTGATAGTCAAACAACAAAAAACTGCCATGAACATGAAATGGCTCAAAATTTATAAAATTTTCTTTGGTTTTCATATTCGGACTTTTCATTTTTCCATAGAGTGACAAAAAACAACTTTATTCCATTCTGATTCTTAATGCTGTCATTACTTTATCTCCCCTTATTTGTGAACCCCTCCACTGAAAAAGAGCTGAGATTATGAAAGAGATGCACTGATCTTTGCAAATAAAGGCTGCTTGTCTGTGTCGTACATATTGCATTGACCAATTCAAATGCAAATATCAGGACAGTGTGTAAAATTTATCTTGAGGCTGAATAAATTGTTCAACATTATCATTCGACAATTGAATGTCTTGCATTGTTGGCAGCAGCTGAATGTTCACTTTCATGAATGCTTCCATTTTCATAGTCTTTACACATATTCACCGACCATCACAATTCTGATGCAGAAAAAATGAAATAAAAAAGTTAAAACTAAGTCCTTTTTTTTTTTTTTTTTTTTTTCCTTCTTTGATAAAGACATGTCTGGTTGAAATAAATCAGTTGACAATTGATTTAAGTCATACAATTTTAGATCAGTCATGTTAAGATTCATTTTATTATCTGATTTAAGGTATTATTTAGATCCAGCCATCATAACTTATAAATAATCTTATATTCATCACTAAAAAAAAAAATTACTGTTGAGAAATCCATTTTTATGTATATATTTCTCTTTGTCATGTTTACTTAAAGGTGGTAGTAAGGTTACTTTCCTATCTTTGGCCAAGTCTTTATTACCCTTATAATTTTGCTCAAATTTCTGTGACATTCTTAAAGCTAGTTTCTATTATTTTTATCTTGCTAATATTTTCACTTTTCTCTGGTTGTTCTGATATCTAATCAACTTTTCCACAAGTTCCAATATTGCATTCCCATTACTCAACTTCTCAAAATCTTATTTCTCTTAATATTATATCTTTCTTACAACCCATGGCAATCTTTATATATCTGAAATTCAAAAATAAATATTAATAAGTATTATAAAGGGGTTGGACAAAATAAGTGAAACACTTGTTAAATTCAAAGAAAATTTATTTAATATGGAGTTGGTCCTCCGTTAGCCTCACATACAGCTTTAATACGTCTAGGAATGGAATCATACAGCTTCCTGACTTCATCCAGAGGAATTTTCAGCCATTCTTCCATTAATACCTGCTCCAGCTCTTTAAGACAAGATGGTGGAGGATAGCGCCTCCTAACTTGTTGCTACAAAATGCACCACAAATGTTCAATAATATTGATATCTGGAGATTGGGGAGGCCACTCCATGTGTTCCAGCTCACTTTCATGCTCTTTATACCAATTCTTAACCACTTGCGCAGTATGTATTGGAGCATTATCATCTTGGAAGATGCAGTCACCATCAGAGAATAAAGTCTGGGCCATTGGATGAATATGATTTCCCAAAATGTTCAGGTAATCTTTGCTGTTGATTCTACCATGTAGGGCAACTACTGGACCGAGGCATTTCCATGATATGGCGGCCCAAACTATCACTGTTCCACCTCCATGCTTCACTGTTGGAAGAAGGCAGTCAGGGTTGTAAACTTCTTTGGGCTGCCTCCACACATAAACTCGCCCTGAAGTTGGGAAAAGAGAAAAACTGGACTCGTCTGAGAATATAACTTGCTTCCATTGGTCTGCAGACCAGGCATTGTGATCTCTGCACCACTTCAACCTCTTTTGAATGTTGTGAGTGGAGAGAAGACATTTCCTTACGGCAGCTCTTCCATGATATGCAGTCTTATGGAGCTCACGACGAACAGTTTTAGTAGAAACTGGACTATTCAGATGATTATTTAACTCAGCAGTCACTTTGGCCGCAGTAGTCCGATGATTTTTTGCCACTTTGCGTTTCAGTGCATGTCGGTCCCTGTCAGTACGTTTGCAAGTCTGGCCTGAACTGCTACAGTTGCTAGAGGTTTTGCCCTGTTTCTCAAATTGCGTCATAGTTCTTGATATGGTAGCTCTTGCGAAACCAAACAGTTCAGCAACCTTAACGATTGAGGCTCCTCCCATGCAAGCTCCAACAATTTGCCCTTTTTCGAACACAGAGAGGTCACACATTTAGCTTAAATTTTACTAAATTCTAAAAATAAATGACAAAGAGAGTAAATTAGATAAATAAACGTATTACAATAGATATAACCTGCAATTACAAAGTTTTAGTTAAAGTTCTTAATATAATAGGTCTTTGAAATATAGGAGTGGAATTTGCACCTGTTCCAATTATTTTGTCCAACCCCTGTATATGCTTATCTCCAATATTATGAACAACTCTTACTTTACTTGACAAAATTATCACACAACCAAATAATTTCTTATGTTTCTAATAAAAACAGATTATTTACTCCTATCTTACTAAGTCTGATAGGTTCGACGACATAAAACTGGCAGCTGCTCTCAAAAAATGACCTTCAATCAGTTGTTAACTGGAATAAGAAATGGCTGGTGATTTTTATACCTCCAAAATGAAATTGCTATCTTTTAAATCATCATAGAGAATCATTTTTGCCTCCATCATCATGGCTGATGCTGACATCTAGCATAGCAACTCATTGCACCTTCTTTGTCTCATGATTTCTACTGACATGAAGTGGAGAGATTATATTGCATCAATTGCCTGGTTTACTCCTAAGAAAGTTGGTTTACTGTGTTGTGCCAGAAATTTTTTCTCATTAGAATAGATCTTGCACATTTATAAATCTACCATTCGTCAATGCATTGAATATTGTTGCTATATCTCATCTGATGCTCTGATTAAAGATCTCAAGATTCTCAACAAAATCCAGAGAAGGATCTATAATGTTATTGGTCCTGATTTGGTATTTTGATTTCAGTCACTTTACCACTATCATGAAATGATGTGGCTTCCCTCTCTCTTTTCATGGCACTTCTAATGAGCTGTCCTCCTTGGTACCTTGACCACATGAATTTAAGCATACTACTAGATTGGCTACAAGGTCTCATCAATTTACTGTTGAAATAGCTAGATGTAACTAAGTTCTATTCTAACACAGATACAGTACAATCTTTAAATTTGAATAAACTTAAACTTTTTTTATTTTATCACTAGAATTAAATAACCAATTACTTGATTGTTTTTTTTAATGTTTTTGATCAGATCTTATAGAATATGTTCTCGAAAAGTCAAAACTTATAAATCAGTTAAACCTATTAACATTAATCACAATTGCTTTGAAAAGTAACAATTTGTAATTTGAATATTTAATAATACTGAATAAGAAAGAATTGTAAAAACATTTTTATTTCTAAAAATTTGCACTTTTTATGAAAAAAATGGAGAAAGCATAATTTTACATGTAAGGGTTTTTTTATCATAAAGACAACAACATGAAAAAGAAATCACATTTTTAATTATTTTAAGATCAACTTTTAGACAACTTATTTTTAATAATATATTCATGTACACTTAATAAAAAATGAACTGTTCTCAGATTGTAATTCAGAATTATTATTGAACTTATACAAATATCATTGAAGTATTACAGATTCTATAAGTACACAAATAACCTAATACTGCAGGTGGAAAATAATGAAGACTTACTCATTGCATCGACACCTACTGAGAGATTATAATGGAAACTAGTTGACTGAATATATAATGCTTTTACCAATATAACATCCTGTGTATCTGATTGACTTCCATCGATAATATCATCATTCTCAGCATGATATATTTGCATTTCTGATAGCCAGTGACTTCTAACTTATTGCTTTTTTTCCCTTAGCTGTATCAAAGTTGATTTTTTTTCTAACTGAAGTCTATATTAAACATATTACATTCTTGTTAATAGATCCAAGCATCTGCGATCTGAGAAGTCTTTAAAAAAATGTAATTGAATCTTAGACAGCTATGATAATTTAGATCATTTTTACTTATACATGTGTGTATTTCAGGACTAGCTTTCTTTTGAAATATACTCAAAGCTATGAAATGAGAAATACAAATATAACTGTGACCTTTGGTTTTAACAAGACCTTTGAAGAGAAACACCAAAAGATAAATACTTAATTATGACAAAAATATGATGCTAAACCCAATAGAAATCAACAAAAACACGTACTACCTTGAAATGGATCTTAGAAGCTGTAGAAAGTTCTAAGAAGAAAAAATGCTGTGTAAACCAAAGGCCAAGCTTAAAATAATAAAATAAGTAATTATAGACCATCGAGAAGATATCAAAAGCAGTAACAAGTATAAAAGAAAAGATTTCTTAAAAAACACATGAAACAAAAATATATAGGAGAAAGGTGGGTCCAGAGTAGATCATTTGTTAAACCAGTATAATTCATAATAAAGGACAAAAATAACTAAAAAACATACCTGTTTTAATTAACAAAATATGCTGTATACTAAATGAATAAGCATTGAATTAATAGCAAAATCATCTTTTTAACCATTATTTGTTGTAATATCACTCCTTCCATATGATAGTGAATGCTTAACAATCTCAGATGTAGAAGAGACTTGATGCAACAGAAATGTGATTCTACAGAAGGATGCTGAGGATACCACAGACTCAACATGTGGGCAATAATGAAGTTTTAGAGAAAATGAAAAAAAAGAGAAGAACAATTAAAATTTTTAGGGCACATATTGAGGAAAGAAGGCTTAGAAAATTTGACACTCACAGGACATTGAAGGCAAGAGAAAACCATTGTATAACCTACCTAATGAGTTTGTGAAAATGGTTGAAAGAATAGAGAGGTATCAATAAGACAAACTTAATAAAGTTTGTCTTTTTGATATCTCACCTTACCTCAGCTATAAAGGACAGAAAATTATGGAGAGCCATGATCACAATGTCTTGAAGGTATGTGACACATAGAAGAAGAACATATTTTAAAATTATCAGATGGCCAATGCTTCTTCATATAAGAGCAACATCAAAAATTGAATTGTAAAATATACTTGTATATTGAAATACCAATGAAAATTCATTCATGACCAAATCAATTAAATTTATTAATCAGTTTTGGATTTCTAGCTGAAAACCCACTCTGCACATGAGATTTTTAGCTAATTCTTGCAGAAGGCAAAAAATACTCTTGACAAATATCTTAATGGCGGTCAAAGATTTCATGACAGTGATGATTTTCAAATAAGATATGATTCAGTAATTACATAAGTCGAATCTCTCTTATTGCTGCAAAAGATTATATTGAATCATAGCTTATTTAAAAATAACAACCATCGTGAACTCTTGGACCACATTGTACTTAAATATTTGGTTGGTGAGGTAGTTGCAAAAGATTCCAAATCCTCACATGTTTTGGTAATGTAATATTTATTTTTACTAGATTTTTATTGGAACTATAAACAGGAATAATACTGAATTATATTTTTAAATGTCATTGAGGTTAGCATTTATAGCTCCTGGTGTCCATTGCTAGTACTACAAATATAAACACAACATGATTTTAAAGTCATGATTTTCCTGTGGTTGGGGAAACAAAAGGTCATAAATTTGCCTTCTAGTTAGGAAATTTTTATCTATTCTATGGTTAAACAAACATTCAGTTTGACTGAATTGATGGATATGAACTAAAAGTTAATTATACTTAAATTGTATATTGAAGCCACTATTACAAACTTGAAACATTTTAGAATTTTTAAAAAACTAATATACTAAAACAGTGTCCCGATAGTAACCACAGAAAATTTGATGACTAAATCTCTAGCTGTCCTTTAGTTATATGATAATACAAATGGATGAAAAGATATTTAGTGAATTATCATTAAGATTTACATGAACTTTCAAAATTGATAAATTAAACTAACCTTGTCTCAAGATATTTTAATTATTTTATTATTCAGGTTTATTAAAGATAAAGATTTTTTAACTTAAAATATTTGAATATAACAAGCTGATTAACACACATTTTTTTCTTTTTTTTAACAAAATAAAACATTTGTGCCTCAAGTTTCTAACTAAAACAATTTCATTTGTTTCTTATTGTTGAACTTTTTTCTTCTAACAAGAAATTTAGTGAAAAATTTTAAAAAATGTTTTATTATTTTGCAATTTACTCCACATTAGAACCTTAAATAGTGATTTTTAATTTGATCAATAAATTATCTAGCACGAGTTATTTCTTTTTTGCTAATTCCAAAACCACAAACACTTATCTTCATTTTATGCATTTTCTCTTATTTTTCAAAATATGAATACATGTTTACACTGTTTTCTAACCATGCTCTTTAGTCTATCACAAGGCCAATTTCATGGGGCACCCAGTGAGGATTAAACTCACTATGTGAAATAAGCTTGTTAAGCATTACACTCCACTTGGTAATCCAGGTAATGCTAATATAAACAGTTGTCTAGAAATTACAAAGTCTGTGCAATCTTTTCTCTTAAATTCATTTAGCACAAGATATCAAATGTCTATGTAGAATATTAAAAGAAATAAAAACATCAACATCCTATGGATATAATTTTTATAAAATCAAAATATGTAAAAAAAAAAAAAAAAATGGAATATAATTGAATGTTTTTAAATCAAATTAATGGTTTCAGTTTATTTTCAAATACAACAATCTCCAAACTCAACTGCTTTATCAGGATGTTAACTTCACTTTATAATAGTATTCAATAAAACTGAAGATTTATGTTCAGTTTTAGATATATCTCCTGTTCTCAGGTTAAAAAATATATATTGAAAAAAATTACAATCATTCAAAAATCATGACATTAACAAAAAAGATCCTCTTAAGAACCTTAAGAAGAAATGATTTTTTTATACATGTTTTTAAAGAAATAATTTAATTTTGTCTTTCTTTAAGCTCACTTGTGTGCTTCTGCTCTTTCAGCATTGACAATAACTGACTAGATACACTAATCAATAGTTTCTGTTGGTACACTAATCCAAAGATCTTGACATTTGATTTCAATCTACAAAGCTATTTGCAAACCATATATGAACTTGGGAGAAATCAGAGTCAATAATCTTTTCTGTCAGTTCACTTGAGATTATCAATAAATTCACCCACAGCTCAAATCAATCAGATGTTGATATTTTTTAAAATTTAATTTCTTTTTTTCCTTTTGATTATTGATTAAAAAAAAAAAAAAAAAAAAAAAATCAAACATGTTAAAATTCTGCTGTTTTCATGATTTCAAATTTTTCTTTTTAATTAGAAAATTAATATCAAGCAAGAAGAAATAAATTTTATGCTTTAGGTTTATAGCATGTGCAAAACTCATGAACTAATTTCTTAAATGAGTTGGCTTTTAAGATGACTGATGACATGCTAAGAGGCGCCTTTCTACATATATTTTTCAATGTTTTATGCCTAATATGAAATTTTTTTTAACAAAGTAACTGCAATAATTCTATTGAAATAAAAGGATTTAACTTTCATGATTCATATCAGTATTTTTTCTTTTCCAATGACACATTATCTCTGCTGATTTGACCTGATTATTAGTATGTTAGGTTAGAGGATAAATTGAGAAATGGAATTTACTTTTTAATCAAGAAAGTCTTATTTTTTCTATTTTTTAAAATCATTAATCTTTCAGTTTCCTAGATGAAGCATTGTCATTATTATCAAACTTTATCTTGTGTTTCCATCTTTTTATCAAAACAAAGTTATAATTTTATCAATGGAAATTTGGAAATAAAGAACTTGTATCTCTTGTCCCCATCTTAGTAATTAAACTACAAAAGCTCATTCATTAGGATCTTTCTCGCTCCAATCTCCACCTTACCATGTTGTAGTTATTTTACATCTAGTAGTATCAGATGTAATAGCCTTTTGAAATTCTTAAATGAAAAATTGTCATTATTATCAACATTTGTCTTGTTTATTTTTATCTAATTTTCATTTGCATTTTATCACAACTTTCAGATTGTTATTATATGACTTTGAACAGGTTAGATAAGGATAATGGATCTAAGTTTTGCCAGAGGTTTATTCTTTATTTCCCTTTTGAGCTACTCATAGTCAAGCCCTAAGCAAAGTTATCAAACAACTTTTGAATGGAGCTTGACCACATGTGGACAGATCAAAAATGAGTTTTAATTACATTGAAAAAACCTTGATCATCATTGGCACCAGCTAGTTATTGAATTTCTTGGTTTTTCTCTACCCACTATTTATTTTTCAGGTTCCAGTTGATAATTTGGGCTGTTGCCTTGCACTCCTGAAAGCATTTCCTTTTAGTGGCCAATTGTGGGTCATTTCTTTTAGGAGCGGAAAAGCCTCTTTTCACCAATGAGTTGTTGGAGCTATTGTTAACATCAAACTATTCATGGTATTTTTTTTTTTTGCCTGTTTCCTTACATGAGGTGATGCTTACATTCTTCCATTAATTCTGGTGTTCCACAGATGGTCAGATGTATTAAGGCAGTCATTCTTGAAGCTTTTATTACTTTTATATAAGGTTGTGGCTTTGAAGGATGTCAAAATTGATTTTCTTAATGCTGTTTTGATTTTAACATTTCCTTTTGGGCCAAATCTTCATTCTTATGGTGGATAAGGTGGAATAATGGTTTATCCAGCACTTGTCAGTACCAGTAACAGCTCTTCTTATCCATATATCTTGTTGGTCTGAGATTACACCAGATTGGACACTGCAACAGTTGGTGAGGAGAGGTATTCCATTGGTATTAACACTGAACTGAAATAATTAGTAAAGAAGATGACAGAATCTATGATCTCTACCTATTATGGCATTCAAGAACAGAAGAAAGGAGGTTGTCAAATTGAGTACAGGAGTTCTTTAATTCATCTTTAATTCATCTTTAGTGTCTGCAATGGTTATTGTTTTTTTAACCTAGAATTGGCTTCATCCACTTTCTGCACTCAGTGTATATTTCGTATATTGAAAAGTTTTTCATGATTTTCGGTGGTCATGAACTAATGCAAAATGACTGACAGAATTAAGCTATCATTTATATAATTGTATACAAGAAAAAGGTAAAATCTTTTATTTAACTTGTATGATATTCTTTTCAGTAATTCTTATAAAAATCAATCTCTAAAATAATTTTTTTTGTTTTAAAATAATGTTATGGATTTTAATCTGAAGCTATAAAATTTTGATAATCTAAAACTAACTGCTTTGAAAAATACAAGTCACTTAGTTTTTAGAAACATCAACAAGTTATCTAAAAAACATTTTTTAGTACTTTACAGATCATATTTATTTTTACAAAGAATTTGACATGCCTCTGATTTTTAGTCAGTTTTTGACAAAAAGAAAAAATGGAGTAGAAACAGATTTGAAGCTTGCTTAAAATTCAGTTGAACTTCAGGAAAACCAAGGATCAAAAGTTCACGACATGGTCATTTTCAATAGAAGCATAGAGAGACCACATAGTTATTATAACAAATTAATACTGCAAAAGTAGGAATTTATAAAATTTATTGCAAGCAAATTTACCAATTCTTATTTAAGAGCAGATTGATTCACTTTTGTAAGAATCATTAAAGCATTGGTTAGATTTATTTATCATGGATTAAAATTCTTCTACATGAAGATTCAGACTTTATGATTAAAATAATTAAACTAATAATCATTTTGTCTCCACTGATGCCTCAAAACAGATTTTTTGTCCCCTCCCACACCTTTTTTTTTTTGTACAACTTTAAAAGCTGATTACAGTGGATGTGTCACCAGTAACAATTACATCAGCTTTGGGCAGCATTTACTATTCTATTATCAGCTAACCTAGCTCCCTATGTGGTTTATGTCTGACAAGAAAGAATTATCTTCCCTCTCATTTCTTCTAGTGTTCTTGACAGAGTTTTAACTTATACGATGCATATACTTTTCCTTTCTGTCACCATCTTCCTCCTTCTCTCCTCATACATCACAGAAAGCTATATTAAGCCAATTCTTTCCTATACCAACTTTTGCATGATACCATTAGAATCCTGTCATCATTTTCTCTCCACTTGATGTCTTGGACACCTTTGCCAGACTCTATATTTCTGCCTATGTCTCAGCCCAATAAACTCCCATTACTAAGAAGTGGAATTTCTGCCTGTTCAGAATTTCACTTTTTCTATACAAAATTTTTGGATATTAATTTTGACATTTAGAAATATATTATCTCAAAGCATGATTATATTTAAGCTAAGCTGTTTGCAGTTCTTTAAGCAATTACTACTGAAAAATGTATTTCATAATATTTTCATGTTTTTTAGCAAATCCAAGATTTAAAATAATTTCACCAACTCCACCAACTAAGATCTGTTATTTGATATTTGAAAGCTTCTTCCATTAAAGAAATGGATGATTTTCTTTTAAATATTGTTGCAAGCATTGCTCTTAGACTAATAAGTGTAAGAAAATTAATGAATTTCAACAAGGAAATATTTTATATATTTATATAACCAAGTAACAAGAGAGAGAAAATACACTAATATGTATGCAAAAGAAAGACAAGTTAGGAATATGTGGGTGATACACTTATATGTCTGTGTGAAAAAGTTCAGTTACTAAGTGGAGAGATATTCCCATACTCAGGAATCCATTCCTGTTGGAGTTACTTCTACCACAGGCTAGAAGGAAGAGAAAGAAAGACAGGAAGTGTCCTGCTTTTATACATGCTTGACAGGCCCCTCAAATGATTTCTTGGCAAAACTGCTAAAGCTATCTGTGAATAACCCACAATATAAAGTCAAATAACAAGTTACAAAATAGTTTGCAAAGGGATGCAAACAATTGTTAAATTAATGGAAACTGATAAACTTCTATTAAGAGAGAAAACTAAAGAACAATTACAGATAGTTTCAAAGCATTATCTTTGATAATGCATTTGTCTTGATTGTGATTTTAATAAAAACATATGCACAAGAAAGACCTGGATGTCTAAATAGACAGTAAAAGTAAATTTGAATCTTGAAAATAAAATTAATATATCATCAAAAGTTAAGTTTAAAACAAGGGTTTATTTAGGATATATTGGATGTGTGACTAGTGTATGGGATAGTGGTTTGTTGAGAATGAGAAGCCAAGTTAGAATCACCTATACACAAATACCCTTGGGTAAGATATAAATCTATCTTCTCCCCCATCTGTAAGGTTACGTAGTATTTGTATCTGCAAAAATCATTGTTATTTTTTTAAAATTGTTAATGAAATATTATTTACAAAAAAACAAAAAAAAAAACAATTATTCTTACAATCCAAAAGATATTTGGGCTTAAAATAACCCACAATGGATTTTGATTGGTTGGTTTATTTTCTACAGCATATCAACTCTTAGCAAGTTATTTAAGTTATTTAAATCCAGGAAATATTTTTAGATTGTAAGAATTTTGGCAGGGGTGGGGGGAGATTATGATTTAGTGATACAAGTGTTACTAATTAACCGTGATGTAATGAATATGCATACACCTGGGTTCCCCCTCACAGTAATATGATTGGCTGGTGTCAGCCATAAATACAGACTGATGTGGGGGTACATCGCCTACGATTATTGTATAAGCCTAAGCATATTGCCTACAACTATGACGAGTACCAGTTCATTATGGCTACCTGCTAGATTGTCCTACCTGGTTACAGTAGCCAAAACCACTTAGCAACTTCAAACAAATATATCCCTTTCCGGGACATATCAAACCCATCGCTGGGAGGGAAAGAGGTATATTCATATGTTTCCCAAAGGTATTTGCACGTAAGTGAATATAACAAACCCAACAGGAATTGTAACCCTAATCTGCTATTAACAATTCCGACCTATTATCATTACACTACTCACACATCCAAGCTTACAGCACCTGGTATTCCCAAGCGGTCACCAATCTAGGTAATGACTATGTTCAATGTTGCCTAACATCAGTCAACATGATGTGGTCATAAGCCCACACAATGGGTTGATAAATCATAAAAAACAAATCATTCAATCAGCATGTATTATGTTCAAAACTGGTGGTTATACTTTCTACTGAAATGAATCTACTTGCTGGATATGCCTGTATTCATTTTTAAGAAACTGTATCAAATAAATACTGAGATAACCACCAGATCTTGTCTTTAACAATTTTATCATATTGAAATGCCAGCTCTTTCAATCAAGAGGGTTATAAATAAATAAAAAAGCCAAATAGAAGCAGTTGAATATGGTCCTGTTCCTTTGAATTAACATTTTTTTAAAGTCCATTATGAATAGAATGAAAGTGTAAGCATTGACACAAACAGTAACTTTATGACAAAAACAAAACAAAGCAAAAAAAAAGTATTTCATATATTGATATTAAATTTTGACTTCTGAATAGAAAGTAAGAAAACTAAAGAGAATGCTAAAGATAATAAATATATTTTTTGTGGGGGCAAATTGGAAAATGTATAATATTAAAAATAAATAATTTTACCTATTTGAAAGAAATACAATGAGGAGAATTTTGAATCCTTAAGCAAAGTTTTCATTTCAATCAGAGTATTGTCATCACTTTGAAAAGACTATTTTCATGAATACTAATCAAGAGCCATCTTAATATAAGCTGACTGCACAAAACAGTGGAGTGTAAAAATATGTGATATATTAAATTTATAAAAATATTATTTCATTGAGTTTTCAAACTGTCAAATGATCCTATGAATTCCTAAATTTAATAATTTCAGAAAAAAAAAGACTGATTAAGTTTTCTCTTTGCTGTGTCCCTTTAGGATATTGATGATCATGGCTCTCCACAATTTCCCGTCATTTTAATAAATTTTGTTGTCTTGTTATCTCTCCTAAACCCTTTTCTGCCATCCATTTACTGAAGCTCACTAGATAGGTTATGCATTGTTTTCTGCTGTCTTTTTGTATGAAATTTTCCAAGCTCTCTTTTCTTATAATGTTCCCTAGAAATTTCAACTACCTCTTTCTAATGTTAAGTATAAGTATCCTTTCTGTTTTCATTTTCTCTAAAACTGTTGTTGCTCACATGTTCTGTTCATGCTATTCTCATCATCCTTCTATAGAACCACGTATGTGTTGCTTCAAGTCTCTTCATCTGCGAGGAGATTGTCCAGCATTCATATAGGATGACCAATATTACATAACCGTTCATTACTCTTTACTTTTTTTCTAAAAAATTTTTCTGTTTCTTAATACTTTGCTTAGCTTTTGAAAGGCTTCTTTCACTATCCCAATGTGCCTTTAGATTTCAGAGTATAATTGCAAAATTAAACTGAAATTTAGTAAATCTTATCATTGATGGTATTGGGCATTGTCTCTAAATTAGACTCCCATAAGGATAGCAGTGGGGACGGGATACCAGCCGTTGTCCTGAAGAAACATGCTCCTGAATTGGCTCCTGTCCTCTCCAAACTATATAACTACTGCCTCAATGACTCTTGCTTTCCAGCCTGTTGGATGTCCTCATCTGTTGTACCTGTTTTTAAGTACTCTGGCGACCCTTTTGACCTATCTAACTACCGTCCTATAAGTCTCCTACCACTCTTCAGCAAAGTCTTTGAAGCTTTAATCAATGCTGAAGTGGTTAAGCACCTTGCATCCTGTGACTTGCTCACTGACAAGCAATATGGTTTCTGCTTTGTCTGATCTACTGCCCATGTGCTCACAGCCAAAACTGACTTTGTTTACCAAGCACTTCACAATAATGGAGAAGCTCTTGATGTGGCTCTTGATATCTCTAAAGCATTTGATAGGGTTTCAAGCTGTGTAATGAAGGTCATCCTTAAGTGATTCTCCTCCAGTTCCTTTCTAACGAACACACTACACTGTTCCTGATCTACATTAACAATCTTCCCAATGTCATCACTTCCCAAGTAGGCATATCTATGCAGACGACAGTACTATTTACTCCTGCCTCAATAGCAAATCCTGTATTGCTGATAAAACTAACCTGGTCATTGGTCTCAAAAAGGCCTTCCAATCATTTAACTGGGGCAAAAAATGGCTGGTTAACTTTAATGCCTCAAAAACAAAACTGCTTTCTTTTACCCACCACAGAGAATATGTGATTGTAGATGAGATGCCAGATCAGGATCAGTCACTTTCTCACAGATGTGCTGTCGCTTCCCTGTCTTTTCTACAAATACTTTCATGGTAAGTGCTCCGACAAGCTACTTATGCTGGTTCCCAAACTACATGAATTTAAGCGTGCTACTAGGTTGGCATCTCAGTCCCACCCTTTCACTGTTGAAACAGTTAAATGTAGCTGTCTCTTCTACTCCAATAGCTTCATGTCTCGCACTTCCTGTGTGTGGAACTCTCTTCCTCTTACTTGCTTCCTTGATAACTATAATCTTCAATTATTCAAATGCAAGGTCCATTGACATCTCCAGATGCCTTGATCTAGTTCCCTGTCCTTCTCTTCATCCTTTCCTCTATTACGCCTCTTTACTTTAGCTCCCACTCTCTGTAGCTCCTTGCATGCTAGTGGCACTCCTACCTTACTTGGGGTGAAATGCTTAAAAAAAAAAAAAAAAAAAAGAATCCTAATTTGAGTGCTTTTGATAACCTTTTTTTTTATTTTTGTTAATTTCTACATCTTTTTTTTTTTTCATATAAAGGATGAAATATTTCCAAATGGCTAACAATTAACACATGCGTGTAATTAAATGTACATTTAGGTAATAGGTAGTCTTTAGAGAGATCTTGTTACATCCCCCCACTGTTCTTCACTATAAACTTTTGGGTACCATCAGCCTTTATGTAATAGCATCAGGAAGTGGCTTGTTTTTTATTAATCCCTACATAAACTGAAGTGCCAAAAAATTAGACATTGCTACCTAATAATGTCTAGTTCCACCATTCACCTGAATAATGGCAGCTATATGACATGGAGGCACTGAGGTGAAAGATTTGTTGTGTGAGTATATCTATCCATAGGTGAGTTTTATTTATTGAATGTGTCTACAGGAAATTGTATAAGATCTGTAACATGTCATATACATGCCCAATAGGGATTAGCAAGCATGGAGGCCAATGGAGTACCATAAAGTTATCCAAACTTCATATCCACATGCAATGGGAGGGGTTATTATCTTGCTAGAACAGACTTTTATCTCAGTGAACATGATAAGCATAATTATAATAATGTAATTTGTATATTTCAAAAGTGTGTGTTTAAATTAAGCATCAGCAATCAATATTAATCTAAGCAACTATTCTATTTGATATATATATGATATGATAAGGAACAAATAGGAAATGTATAAATTTAACATTTCCTATCTGTCAGATTCTAATCCATATTTGATCCACATATATATATATATATATATATATATATATAAAGGACATCAATCAAAAATTACTATTGACAATCATTCTTCTGGAGCCTATGTAATAAGCCAATTGTTATTCATCATTACAAGGGATGCTCCAAAAGTGATGCTTTTATTTATACAGAAACTATAACAGATATAGAGAGCACAATTACATCATTGGATAGACAAAACTTTCTGCTTTGAAACACTTTTTGTTTTTTTAGATAGTCATTATCAATGGACAAATGCACTTCATCTTATTGGTTATCAGTTGCGAAAGGCTACCTGGAAAATAGCTTATTGTACACATCACTGTCACGATTGCTGAAACACATTATCCACTGCATAACTGTGCTTATATCCACTGTTTGGTCTCAAACATTCAGCAAGCATTGGTGAATGCCATGGGAACAATTTTTTGCATTTAAAAAAAATTCAATTCTACACTTCTGCTCTGTATTTACTTTAATGTCAAATGCCATTTTGGCAGATTGTGGCGATTTGTAAGAAGACAAAAAAAATATATGTTATTGGAGGGAAGGTCCATTCTCTCCTGCCATATTACCAACATCTACATCTGACATTATGAGACAGCATAAAATAGGAAGCATACTTTCAGAATAACCCATAGAATTTTTTTTAATTGTATTTCTTTTATCATCTTTAGGTAAGACTTTGCCTCCAATTTTATTTTACTTTGGGAAGCCTATCTCTGTACAACTTGTTACTCCACCATTTGAGCTACAATTGCATACAATAAAATCTAATCATATAAAACTGCTCCTCAATTTTTTTCAAGTACTTGAAACCACCATAATTGATGTTATTGTTTTGTTTTTATGTACTGCTACTAGTAGTATAATATTATCCTGAAGTTTTTTAGACAGTGCCAGTCATTTTTTTACTAGTATTTCTTTGATTTTAATTTTAGTTCATTGAAACTACTGTATATACTTGTGTATTGTGTGAGTTTTTATGATAAGGTTTTACACAAAAAATAGGGGGTTAGACTATACACAGGTAATTTTTTTGAATAGGTTAAAAATCTTGTATTTTCGGTGACCGTAAACTATCTGGTAGGCCTACATTTTCACAGTACCTTTCTTTCTTTTAATGTGCCATGTCCTTTCAGGATGTAGGTGATCATGGCTCTCTACCTCCCTCTATCCCTTGTAGCTCTCAGCAAGCTCCTTCCCTCTGCTTCCTCCCCCAGACCACATCCTGTCATCCACCTGCTCAAGCTTGTCAGGTATGTCATGTGCTGCTTTCCCTTGTCTCTCTCTCCTTCTATTTGATCCGTGAGTATCATATAATGAGGAAGGAGGGCTTGGAGAATGTGTCCGAGAAACTTCAGTTGCCTTTTTCTGATGTCAAGTATAAGCCTTCGCCTGGTTTGTAACCTCTCTAAGATCTCATCATTGCTCACATGCTCGGTCCATGATATCCTTAGCATCCTTCTGTAGAACCACGTCTCCATTGCCTTGAGTCCCTTCTTTATCTTTGAGAAAATCGTCCAAACATTTGCTGCCATAAAGAAGAACAGATGTCATGCTCGGTATTCTTTTCTTTGTTACCAAAGAAATCCTCCTGTCTTGCAATACACTGCCCAGCTTTTGGAATGTGTCCTTGGCCATCCCAATATGTCTGTGGATCTCAGTGTCGCACTTACCGTCCTCTATCAAGATGCTTCCCAGATATTTAAACTTCTGCGTCTGCTTGATTCTAGTGTTCCTGACCTGCAAATCGCAGGTAATGAACACTAGAATCAAGCAGATGCAGAAGTTTATAATCTGGGAAGCACAGCTAACTTTAACAGCACAGGTAAACTCATTTAGCCTGCCCTACCTCCCATAGCCTAAATTCTTTCTTTCTGTTGCTACATGAATGCTATTCACTATATGTGCTGCTTAAAATCTACAAATACCTTATATAAATGAATTTTTTTTCCTTTCTCCAATTTGCATTCATTTTTATTTGCATGGTTTTACATCAAGGTATCGCTTTTCCAATGGCACTATTTCTGTCTGATACGTATCTATACCATATGTTTCAGTTGTGTTCCTTATTCTGTTTTCCTCTGTTTATTTATAATTATTTTTAACAAAAGTTCAGTATCTAAATCTTCATATCAGATATTTTATGGTAAGTGGTGTTTTTCACTATTTTAGGGTAGCTTTGTACAAAAATAATGGAGACCATTTATTTGCTATAAAATATGTCCAAGACGATGCCCAGTACTACAATATTTGATAATGGTAGGTTTACTAGTATTGCTCAGAAGCTGGGGGTCATATTATACACAAGCTATATTAAAAAAAAAAAATCAGACTTTTACAAAAAATTCAAGGGTTGCACTATACATGAAGTAAATATGGTACTCAAACCATCACCCATATGTGAAAGAGTGGCACTTAGGTCTCTTATATCATGGACTATCATGAATACAGTGAAGATGAGCATCTCAGATTAAATTAAAGAACTTTCAGACCTTTATCTGAGATCAGTCCTAAAGTAAAGGATTTTTTTCCTTACTAGAGTTCACCCAATACAAGGCTCAAGATTCACGTAATGGAGCATATGATATGAATGTAAGACAAGGTAGGAGGAAGTGAAGATTATGAGGATGCATGATTGACCCTTGACTTGAAGAGATTGTATTATTCTTGAGAAAATGCTAAATGGAATTTCCAACTGGAATACGAAGGAAATGTGGATGATTTGACTGCACGGATATAGCATTCATTTCTAGGATGTGTGAAGCAATATTAACAATTGAACCAACTATAATGTATGACTTCAAAGGAGATGTTAAAACTTACAATGGAATACTACAAGTTCTGCCAGGTGTGTAAATTCACGCAAACATACAATACCAAAAGAGTTAAATATAAATTTAACTTTTCTCAGCACAGTGATAACACACTAATTTCAAACAAACAGGCATGTGGAAATTAATATAAAATACCCTGAAGTAATGACCTTAAAATTATATCCTGATTATAATACTTTAATTTATATGTAATAATTCTGTTTGTATTGTTCAATTATCCATAAACGTGTTTTATTAATGGGACAGTTATTAGTATCTTTTATTTGGGCTCTTAACCTTTGTCAGTCAATCAATAGTCTGCAGAGGCAAAGGAATAAAAAACAGAATATAATTATTACCACAGTTTTAGATTTACTCTCTTGGCTGTTTGCCAGGATTTTTTTCCTCTCTAAATAATTCTGTCTAGAATTGCTTTAAATGCATTACAAGCAGGCACACTCAAATCTGGTCAATAAACAAGTTCATACATTACTGATACACAAAACAGCAGTTTGTTATTTGTTAAAATTCTATTTGAAACTAAACTTGCAAAAGGTATCAGGAAAGAAACAATACTTTCTTCCTAAAACAGTTACTGATAAAGATTCAATTAAAAAAATAACTAATAAACTAAGTGCTTAAGATTTTAAAATTATCTGAAGAGATTCCTCAACTTTTAAGTCTGAGGAAAAAAGAATGGAAGTAACTCTGAAAAACAATTCCAATTAATTACTGATTTTTCTAACATTCTGATATACATCCATGTCATTCCTTAAACATTATAATTTTCTTTTTGTGTAAGACTGAAAATTTTATATAAGATTTATTAAACAAATATATCAACATCTTTATTCTCTCTGTTGATTTAAGATTCTGATTATATTCAATGGGGGAATGAAATAATAAACACAATTGTATTTTAACACCAACTGCATTTGAACCCAGTAAATGTAGACAAGATTTCAACTTTCTTTATCTCTTCCCACTGACTTAACTCATACTCAATCACTCCTCTGATTCACTAAAATCATTTTCTGCACAAACAAACTAAATATTTTTGTCAGTAAGGGAGAAAAATGTTCCTGTACCAAAGTTTTGACTTTAGATTTACTTGAGTAAATTTTGAGACTATCTGTATATTGCTTTTTTAAAAGCAAGAAGAAGGCAATTTTTAGAGATTAGAAATGAAGTGTGACTGACAATCAAAATAGGTATATTATTATATAATGTTAAACAGTGTATAAAATACAATTATGCATATAAGTAAATATATCAAATAATTATAATATACTTTAAAGATAATGTTTCAATGATGATAATGTCAAAATATTAGCTGAATCAGTTCCAAATTATATGTTTTATCAGTCAAATATTAATTACCAACAATTATGCATTTCAAAGTGACTTCCATTCTTTATTTTAATTTTGTATGCTGTACAATTACTGTAAATTTGTATTCCAAAATAGTAACGCTTGACACTTTCCCAGATTTTAAATGAGTCAGTAGTGGTGTTTGTAATAATGATCCTGTCTTATAAGTTAGGCTTTGATGTTTGTCAGAATGAAGATCAATATATAGATTTTTGTCTGAAAATCTGTAATGAAGTAGTTATTCCTTAATGATTTTGTTGATAACATCTTCATCTTTATTGTTTTTATTACTACATTGTTAGTCAGTGTCCTATTTGGTCCTTCAATAATTTTCCCTAGCATATACTCCTATTTTAAGAGACAATGAGGAATATTACCATTTTGTTGAGCATGCACAGTGAGTCCATTGGGACTCAAGTTCAGATTTCAAGTGAAACTCATAGTTTAATTGTTTAAAGAACTGCTAACAGTGCAGCTTAAATGTAATCATGCTTTGCAATAATATATTTCTATGCAGATGATACCACAGTTTAATGGCACACCCGCAGAAGTTTAGATGCCTGGCAGCTGATCCCCTCTAACCTTGCTTGCACAGCTCAATGAAAGAAAACATTCAGTACCTTCAAAACAAAGCTAGTAATGTTTCATCATCATCAAGCAGACTCTGAATTTTCTCTAGTCATGATGAATAATTGTACTCAATGAGGCTCCTTGATTTGAATGTCTGTTGGGACTCGTGTTCACCCCAGACTTCAAGCGGAACTCATATATAGAATCCTTTGCTAAAAAAGAGTAGAAAATATATAAGCTGGAGCTGCCCAATTCTCTCTCACCTTAACAGTTCAAAAGTGTTTACACAGCCTTGTGAGTGATGAATTATTTTCTAACTTAAAACCTGTTTCCCACAGATTTATTGCTGCAAGCCTCTCACTACTATTGCTATTTTCACATAAAATAACAAGTAACATTCCCTAGTTCCACGAGTTCAGACCTTTACAGCTAAGATCTGACATAATATGTACACAGTGGCAAACCATTCTCATTCCCTTCATATTCCATTGTTAAGAAGGAAGTTCATTTTGTGGAACTAAATCCTGAGTAAATGCTTCTCCAGCCACTACAGTATTAACCTCTTCAAGTCCAGAGTCAACCCTTCCTTCATAATCTACACTTGACCAAGTAAAGACTGAGGGTTTTGGCAAAGATCATCTAGCACTATAGAATCACAAAGAAAGAAATGTACCAAATAACAGAAACCACATCACTTGTGGATTACCAACAGGAGCAACAACTAAAATGGATAGCACATGTACCTCAAAGAGAGATGTTAATATTCCACACTACTTTGAATATAAGGTTAGGAAGGAAACCCTCATCAATGCTGGAAAGAGTGATAACAACTACTAGACTTGAAATACCTATTATAAATTCCTAAAGTTTATTACTATTTTGTATCAAACTGAACACAACTAGAGAATGCATGATATAAGCAAAAATGATAATGTTAGAATGAAAAACATGTTTGAATGTGATTAATACACATTTTTGTTACAATCCTCTATCAATTCTGTTTTTTCATTACAGCTCAGCCAGATTTTGGGCCACAGTGATCAGTTGTATGTCCGACTGCCAAATGGGCTAAGAGTGTGGCAGTTTATGCTGGCATTGTTGTTCACAGTCATTGCAGCATGGGTAAGTTTCATTTTAGGACAAGAAACTAACTTATTTAAAAGCTCATAATAATAATAAAACTATTTCCATGGTGTTGGCAATAATGTCAATGAATTCTTGAAAAATTTCATAACTGATGAATTAACAAACAAGAAAAGAAAAATTACTTCTATTATTACATTAACATTGCTAAAATGTTATTATATAACTCTAAACATTATATTTATAGATACACAAATTTGAGTAGATACCCTGTTTGTTTTTTCTTAATATATTGAAACAGAGTGGCCAGTATACCAGCCACTGTGTGAAAGTATATATACCGTACTCATCAGAGTTCAAAGAGTTAACAGTTTAAACTACACCTACTAACCTGTGCATTCAAGAGACTTAATTTCTTTAAGAAATTAAGTTTCTCAATGCACAGGCTGGTAGATGTAATACATACTGTTCAAAATAAAACAAATGAAAACCATGGTATCTACTCAAATACATAAATCCACAAAAATAACATTTAGAGTAATAAGAAATATTGTCAGATTAAAAATGAAAAAAAATTTATTAATTTCTTAAATAAATACTGAATAGAGGAATAAGATTCTGTCTCTTTAATTATATATATATATATATATATATATATAAACTTCTCTATGTACCAGCCTCTGCTTCATGGTTAAGATAATTAACTGCTGGAGTCAGTGGAAAACAGTGTTCATGCCTTTTTTTTTTTTTTTAATTTTTTTTTTTTTTTTTAAGCTTTTCACCCCAAGCAAGGCTGGAAGCCACTAGCACGCAAGGGGTTACAGAAGGTTTGGAGGAAGAGCAGGTAGGAGTGGTAAAGGAGAGGATGTGGAGAAAGATAGTGGATCAATCAAGGCAAGGGGGTTACAGAAGATTTGGAGCGAGAGCAGATAGGAATGAAAGGGGAAAGGATGTGGAGAAGGGAAGTGGATAGATCAAGGCAACTGGAGATGTCGATTGATGTTATACTTAAATAGTTGGAGATTATATTTGTCAGAGAAACAGGAATAAGGAAGGGAGTTCCACAGGCGAGAGGTGTGAGACATGAAGCTATTGGAGTAGAAGAGACGTCTACATCTAACAATTTCAATGGTGAAGGGGTGGGAATGGGATGCCAGCCTCGTAGGACGCTTAAATTCAGGAGGCCTGGGAACCAGCGAAAGCAGCTCATCAGAGCCAGATTTTCAATGCTATTTTAGAAGGCATTTAAAAGATTGGCACTATACATTCCCCCTCTTCCATTTGACCGTGTACCAGACTATGCTAAACTTTGTTAATTTCAACTTATATATATATATATATATATATATATATATATATACACACACTTTATTTGAGGAAATTACATCGAAAACATGTCAAAATCACTACATAATTGAACTCATGTTTCAATGTGCATACAATGCATCTCATCAAGTCATTGTAAATTACAATGTAATTTACAATCACCTGATGAGATGTATTGTATGCGCATCAAAACATGACTGCAATTGTGTAGTGATTTTGACATGTTTTTGATGTAATATCGTAAAATAAAGACTATTGCTCTAGTTTATACTGAGCCCTCTTTTAGATTAAATGTTATGAATATTGGAATTGTACTCTATTCATTCTCATCTTACCAAGATATATATAATATATATAAATAAAATTGCTAGACATAGATATAAAATATACCGGACCATGCTAAACTTAATTTTAACATATATATATAATTTTAACACACACACATATATATATATATATATATATATACACACACACACACAGTATATGTAAAGCTTTATTCACTTCAATACACACTATCTCAACTGCCACAAATTAAATTAGTCACTATAGATTAATTTATTGTTTGGACATACCTTTCTTTATTGAAAATAAAGTATATATTTATTACATTCGATCATCAAGGTATTTTATACATTCTTTAATGTCCTAACCATGATTCTATTGGAATAGTCATTTTCTGCTTGTGTTATACAATAGGTCCTGGATCAAACAGGGTTAGATTTATCAATGGACAACTTCTATTCCCTAACTCCAATGTTTTTAGATTTTCTTTTTAACATCTTGCTACACAGATTTATTATGAACATATATTTGCTCTTATTGTTTTTATATTTATATTTTATAAATTGTATCTAAGTCATGACAAGTTTAGGTGTCTCCATGTCAACTATTGGTAATAAAATGAACTTTTAAAATTTTTGATCCATGGGTGTACTTCTCTCTTGACTTTTTAAATATTAATTTCAAAGATTAACAGCTATAAATAATTAAGGTTAGCAATAATTATATAGCTGTGTGTGTGTGTGTGTGTGTGTGAAAGAGAGAGAGTGATGAAGATAGATAATTAATTTCCTGGTTATTAATTAATTACTTTGAAAACTAATTTTGAAGATAAACCAAAATATAATATTTACTTGAAATGTCGATTGAATTATACATGATTCACTCTAAACTGTAGAGGCTAGAGATGATATTAAGAGTAGAATTACTTGATGAAAACTGATTTGAAAATTAAGCAAAGATTAATTTCTCATGTGAATTTTGATTAATAAATCCTTAAATTTGAAATATAGACAAAATTTCAGTTTTTCATATTTGTCTCATACCAGTTTTATAACAGGTCTCAATTGATGAATATGTACTAACATGAACAAATCTTTTTCATTATTGAATATTTTTATATTATATATATATATATATTTTAATAACTTATAACTGAAAGATTCATGTAACATTATTTATTGGGTTTTGAAAACCTTTCCAGCATCATTTTTAGCCCAATGTTAAGGAAATCTTAGTTCTTTATTAGTGCCTGCATACTTAGGAATTGTTTGTGGAAAAGATACTTTTAATTTGATGAAAGTTATAATTGAATATAAAATTAGATATTCCTTATTCTTTATAATTAATGTGAGGAAAAATTGCAGCTGAAGCTTGACAAGTGAAACTTAGAGCAAGCAATGATGCAGTAAATGTAAGCATGTGTCATGACTGGTTTGTCAAGATTAACAAGATTTAGAGCTCAAGGTCAATGTTGCAGAACTTGAAAACTGATAAAGTAAAGGAACTTTTGAAAGAAGATACAATACCAATACAAGAACCACATGAAATTGCAGAAAAATTAGAATTTAATTTGTCAACTGAAGTACATCATTTATAAGCCACATAAGAATTTCAAAAATGAAGAAAACGGAGATCATGTGAAATTATGGAAAGAAACATTGGTTAACATTCTTGATTTTTTTCTCTTCTGCTCAATCCATGAAAACATCATTTTTTAGATGAGATATTTGCCAGCAATGAAAAATGGATTTGTTATGAGAATGTAGGAAATATCTAAATTAGGCATATCAACCTAAACAGAATTGAAGGCCTCTGATGGAATTCAAAGGAAATAGTTTTATTACCATTTACAGAAATTTTGATAAATTGTTAGAATGCAGTATTACAGGGAGCAACTGGCTGGCAAATATTATTTTGAAAGCAATTTATTGATTGATTTGTTTTTCTTATGATTTATTAATCCTTTGTGGGTTATTTAAAGCCAAAACATTTTGAATTATAAGAATATTTTTTTTGTGAGTAACTATTGCATTAACAATTGCTTTTAGAATAACAATGATTTTTTTCCAGATACAAGTCCTACTGTTTAGCCCGTAGCTGGAGAGAAGAGATAAATTCATATCTTTCCCAAGGGTATTTGGACATAAGTGAATGTAACAAACCTAACTAGAATTCAAACTCCGCTCTTCAATTTCTCATTCCAAGCCACTATTTTGGAAGAGAAAAGACTTTCTGATCAAGATAGTTGATTAGTTATTTTTCTACATGTTCTTCCACACATAGTATATTCTCCAGATTCATTACCTTCATACCATTATTCATGTCACTGTTCATCATGCTGTTTTTCTGTATCAAAAAGTCAAAGATATCAAAAAATTCTTTTATGGTAATATTAGCTGTTTACTTACAAGGAAATATTTGGCATTCATTGACTGAGCAGCCAGTACTGCTCATTTTCTTTACAGTAAAGTTAACACTGTATGAGGCCCGGGGGACACTCAAGGTAGAGGGTTATATTAAAGAGTAGTTTATATGGATAGGAGAGGAAGATAATGGATGATTCTACACTTGAACAGGTTAAGATTGTAGTGATTGGGGAAACAGCCTCTTGGGAGTCTGTTCCATAGAGCAGTGGTTCACAGAAAGAAGCTTGAAAGAGTGGAACTTACTTCTCACCAATGGAATACAGAGGGAATGTGGTGGGTTTGATACTATGTAAGTGACAATGGTAGGTCCTAGTTGTAAAGTTCAGATTTGGTGGAACCAAGAAATGCAGTTTGTCCAACCACTTTCCATAGTGGTAGCAATAGAGCAGTGAGAGACTCACTACACCCCACCCCCCTGTGAGAGAGTGGTTGGAGGGTGAAAAGTAATTTTTCTCCAAGTACTTGGAGACACTTGAATGCTATCAAGAATCCTATCCCACCCAAATATGGTAAGAGTACTCCATTTTCAGTCTGATCTGGTTTTTATAAAGGTAGAGGATAGCATGAGGAGTCAGGTACTTACTAGAGCGTTACAGGGAGCTGATCATTTTACCTGCATCTTTAGTGATGGATTGTATATAGGTGTTCCACTTGAGGTCAGGTGTAAGCTTGAGACACGGGACCTCCTGGAGGGGACATTCATTCATCATGATGCATTGTAGTTCGGGGTCTGATTGGAGGTGATGGAATGTAACCAATTTGGTTTTAAAAGCATTGAATGTAACCAGCCAGTCTTTTTGCTATCTCTAAGTTATTTCCTGTTCTGCTAACCATTTACACCAGCTTATTAGATAGGTTATTTGCTTTGTCCCTTTTGCCTTCATTATGTTCTGTGAGTGTCAAATTTTCTAAACCCTCTTTCCCATTATTTGCACTAGAAATTCCAACTCTCTTTTTTTGGACAAAATCTTAATATACAGTCATAAATTTTGTACAAATGCTATGAATGTATATTAAAAGACTATAGAGAAATATAACATGAAAAAAAAAATGATCAGTTTTTGATGGATAAGGAAATATGTTCATGTGATATTTCTCTACATCTTCAGAATATCAAAATTGCTTGAAAGAAAACATTGTAAAAGAAATTTAAATAGTTATATACAAATTATTTTTCATTTGATAGTAAACGTAATGATTGCTTTTGCAAACTAAGATAATTTAGTATTTAAGTTTTATTTTGAGACATAAAATATCAAATGAACTTTTGCCTTAAGATACTTTGCTTTAAACCAATTTGCTGCAAGACATTTTTTTATTGTAAAGAAAAAATTAAGAAAAATTTTCTTTTATGAATCTGCATTGGGTTGGAATAAAGTGCATAGCCGTATACTGTAGTTGGTATTTGAACATGGGTTTTGACAAGTCAGTGAAATTTATGACACATATTCTGAAAAGTGAGGTTTCAATATATTTTTCTATGCAATTCATATTAGCAACCAGTTTAGAAAGACAATATTGAATTCTAAACCAGTTAGGCATAGTTCATCCCATAAAAACCTACTTGCTAGGAAAACCACAACTTGAGAGCCTGTGGCCTTATTTCCAACAGGATAGGTTGCAGGGTTAACATATATAACTACATAAACGTTTTGCTTGAAGAACAAATATACACTAATTTCTTTAGTATATTGTTGAAAATTCCAACAATATTGGTTTCTCAGTCATTTATTCTGTGTATGTATGCATCTTTATTACTTACTTATTTAGCAGCAGCTATTACAGTCTTTTAAAAAATAATTCATATCACATAATTAGCACATTTGTGTTGAAATACAACCTTGAAACATCAAAATCCCTGTCAAACATCAACAATATGTAATTATTTTGAGAATAAACTATCCAAGTCTGAGGCAACATAGAAATAGTTTCTTTGCCTGACTTTTTAATTTCTAACCATTTTACAACTATTCTGGTATAACTGGAACTCAAACATCAATCAGGTCAATAGAAGTCATTATCAATTATTCTTAGTAATTGTTAGTTTCTGAGTTCAGTAAAAGATATTCAGTCTTTTTTTTTTTTCAGCTTCATTTCAGAATAAACAAAAAAGAAACTTTCAAATAGGAAACCCAAATCCAGTAGGTGTTTTTGTATTCACTTATTTCATATACCCCCATTAAGAATGAGAGCTGGACTAGATTTGTTTTGCATATAAGCTATGAAACATGAAGGAGTTGAGTTCATGAAGGATTGTTCATGGTGACACATTGGTTAACATGCTCATCTCACATACCATTAAGAATGGGCTGAATCTTTACGTTGTGCTCTCAAAATACAACCTTAGTGTAAATTTGAACATGCCCAACATGTATCTACATGATTGTCAATTATTTGAGATATGTTGAAGAAATTGAGAGACATGTATACTTTCTTACATGAACAAATGTCGTTGATAACAGATATTAATTTACCCTTATTGCTGTTTGACCATGTCATGGCCCAAAATATTCATGTGATATTAATGAGTCAATGTTTAAAGAGGTCTGGATTTGGTCATATAAAATGATTGCAACCAATAGGCTTCACTAAATTCAAATATTTATCTTAACTAGAAATAAATCAACTCCTGTCAGCAAAATTAAAAGTAGAAATTTGAACTGAGGTGCAATCATAGAAGACAGAACTGATGTAGATATCAAACAAATAAATGAACTTCCTTGCATTATATTAGCAAAACTTGACAAATATCTAAGAAATTTCCAGGAATTCTGCAAATTTGTTTTTTTTTTTTTTTTACAGAAATTCATTTTATTTGTTTCCCACTTCATTACACAATTTCAAACTTCTTCACTAATATTTGATTTCATGTGTTATTATATAATAGCAGACATGATATCATAAAGCTTTTACTGCACATTTTTACTCAGGTCCTGTTCAGTATTTCTTGGTCAAATCAAAAGGCTTACAAAAACTTTTGGCTGAAATATGTAACTCTTCAGATGTCTCATTTCAACTTCTTGTGATTGTGCCACTCAAAAGCACTCCTGCCTGCTTTTCTAACAAAGTACACTCTTGACCTACACTTCTCAATCACAGAGATAAAAAAAACCTAGTTCAAATCAAGCACCAAGTCACAAAGGCAGGATAAAGAACAGATTGACTAACTACCATGATGATGACTATAACCAACAGGAGTAGGAAAATGGAGATCAAATCAATTATTATTTTAACAAACTCAGTGGATGCCATTTGTAAATGAACTAAATCATGAAATACAGTTTTTTGTTTCTTATTTATGTTGATGACATTAGTACTGCATTGAAAAATACATATAATACAAAACGTTTCCATCTGACTGCACACAATTGTAAAATGCTAGACTTGTTTAAGCCATGGAGATCTGCCATTGAGATATATGCAATTCCTTTAGAAAATTAAGGTTTTTTTTTTCCAGGTTTTTGCAGATACATTGAAGTTTGCAAGTATATAATTGATTCCATCCTGTGAGCAGGAGACAATCTTCATTGTCGAGTCATACAATTAAATCTGACACAAATGTACACAATATATGCCACCAGCATTTCAAAAATTTTCAATGTATAAAATTTATCAAAAAATAAATTAACAAAATATATATACTTAATTATTGTTATTTCAGTTTTTGACTGATGAAAGCTATAAGAAAATTTTATAATCCAATAAAAATACTGTATTGAAAATAAATTTGAGAATTTTGCATTTTCAAAATAAGTTTTCATTTTTAATCTGACATCTGCATTTTTACATTAGAGTAAAAAGATATGATTTATCTTTCAACTGTGAATGCCTTTTTACTAAATTAACATTTGCACTGACTGATACTGAATATTTACAAAATACTAAACTATGAATTGGATCTATCAATCATGTTTATCCATAATTGTAGTTATTCACATTAGTGCTGTGTTCAGTCATTGCCTATTTTTTATCAACCATGTTTGTAAGCTTAAAGAAGGGCTGTTATTTTATCAGAAGAACAAAAAAAGTCAGTGAGAATTCTGTGTTAAAAATTAACATCACACTTGAATAATAGTAGACAAGTTAAGCCTATCAGCTGAGGATTACTATAGACCTCTACTTCATCAACTGAACTATTATTGTGTATCCTGAGCTCATAACCTTTTATACTTTTAGAAATAATTACAAAACAAACAACACACCATCAGCAACAGAATTCATGCACATAGCAGTGGAGCAAATAACAGAAATCATATATATTTAAAAGAGAAAGTATATTTTAAAAAATGGCACAACACACCCTGCTTTGATGACATTACAAAGTGTTCAATTTATTTTTTTAATTATTTCACCTCAAGCAAGGCAATGAAAGCCACTAATATGCAAATGGCTACTGAGAGTGAAAAAAACAGAAAAGACAAAAGAACAGTATTCAAAAAGACAAAAAATGATGATTGACATTGTATTTGAAATTTTGGAGATTGTAGTTGATGGGAAAACAGGAAGTTAGAATAGAGTTCCGCAAGCAAGAAGTGCATGGAAGAAACTATTACCAAATAGAGCTAATCTGCCAAAAGTAGTCAGCTCTAGTAACATTGGGTACATAACCTCTAATGAAACTAAATACATTTTTCTTTATCATAACATCCAGCATGCAGTCTGCCTACTAAAACTGTAAAGACAAGCAAATATATCAACGGCAACACTTTACCAGTGAAGAAACTCCACTCAAATGTCTATCAAATTAGGCTGAGAATATTCTCATTCGCTTGCAATAAGATGATCCTTTTGGAAACAACATAACACAGAGGCATTAAACAATGAAAAAAAAAACTCATCCTTTGGTCATTCAAGTTAGAAAACTAGAGATTTACTATTGGTTTACTGGTATTCTACAGCTGAGAAAACATGCCGGAAGTGAGAACACTGATGACTTGTCACATGGACACTTGGCTCATCTGTTTTGATCATGCCAAATTGGGACATACATCCCCGCCAACACCAATGTCTCTGGGAAAAGGTAACTCAAGCGATAGAGAAGAACAGGTTTCACATACACAGAGACCTTCCCAGAGCAAAATTGTTTCAATGATATTAATTTTTCATTGTTGCAATCTGCATTTGAAATGTGCCTAGACCAACCCTTACAATTGTCATTAGATATTGAGGAAATTGGATGTTTTGAGATGGACCCACCATCTGAAGCTGAAGGAGACTTTTTTTCCTGTATATTTGAGTTGACACAACAAATGTCTTCCTCAACTTGCCTCTGTTTCTTTTGTCTTAATTGCTCTTCCTCTAAAATTTCTGTTTGATAGCTCTTCTATCTTTTGGGTACTGTTATTGATGAATGATAAGGAGAAAGAAAAGGCAAAGATTGCGTGGGAGGGGGAGTTTGCGAGACAGAAATGATTGAAACTGGAGAAACAGTATAACTTTTTTTTTTTTTTTGACTGGGGTTGATCTTTATGTATTAATAATTGTAGTAGTTGTTTTAAGGGTGGAGGATAGTAGAGGACATAGTCACCCTTACTGGCTTGTCCTTTATTGTGTTGAGTTTATCATTTACCCCATCTCTTTTTTCCTTCCCTAGACAAGCAAACTACCACAACTTTTTACTTTTACAGCATGCCATTGTGGTATCTCATCACTTAGACCATTTCTATAACACATAGTTTAATTGAGATTGAGAAACTGATGTGTGAACCTCCTCTTATTTTTACATATCACAAAACACTTTCTCAAAATTTCTGGGATTTCCACAACCATTTAAAAAAAGTTTTTCAATATAGAAGTCCTAGGAATGTACAGTAAAGGCTGAATTTTCTGGCTCAAGATAATAGGTGGGTCTATTACTGTTTATTTTTCCACAACAAAGGTGGACAGAAGGGATCTTCTCCCCCAAAACAAGCTAAGGAAATGTAATCAAATTCCTTACAATACCAGCATTGTGGTCATTGTCTTTCAGAGACAATGACTGGAAGTTTCCAGCTACTAATATCCAAACAGTTGGGAATGGAGCTGAAAGTTTTCCAGTTATGGAGAAATCTTCACTCTCTGTGCACATATTCAGGACTCATAACCACAATCTTTCTGAATTGGTGGACATACTCAGCCAAATGAGTTCCAAATGTAGCTATGGGCTATATATACTAAAATGATAGTTGTCAGTTTCTTTTATCTATCAAATGACAACTTTCAACAGTAAGTAAAAATCATTCTTTTTACATCTTGTTGGACCCTTACTTTCAAACCTGACAGCTATTTCTTCACATGGCTCATTTGGACTTGGCAACCTTGTTTGTTTTACTCTCAATCACAAAGAAATTTTTTCTCAATGTGGGCAGATACCAGATTCTGTGACATTAATAAAACACAGGATTGGTCTGTTAAGAAGGGAGACCACTTCAAAATTTTTTAGTAAAATTTCCTTTCTTCAGGGGTTTCAGTTTTAAATAATATATAAATATTAAATACCATTTAAAACTGACCTCCATGAAGAACAGAAATTTTACCAAGAAATTTCAAAGTCAGGATAAAATTGATATTTAAAAGTTAAGTAATCTTTTTTTTTATATATATAATATTAACGCTATTTTAATATTGAGCACATTTAACAGAAATATCATATGGTTCAACCCACCGTACAGGAAAAATATTCTTCAAACTCTTAAACAAACACTTCCCGAAATCAAGCACCCTACACAAAATATTCGACAAAAACACAGTAAAAATCAGCTACAGTTGCATTGAGAACATGGCACAAATAATAAAAAAGCACAACAGAAAAACTATCAACAAACCACATGAATAAATGTAACCCCCATGTAACTGCAGAATAAAGAATGAATGTCCCTTAAACAGTAATTGCTTACAAAACAACGTAATATACCAAGCCACAATAAAATCACCAGACAATGAACAAAAAGTATACATAGGAGTAACTGAAGGGCCCTGGAAACAAAGAAATTATGCACACAAAACATCTTTCACAAATAGTAAATATGCGAACAGCACAATGCTTTCTAAGTATATCTGGGTAATTAAAAACAAAATGCACATCACACCAAAAATATCATGAAGATAAATTCTTTTCAGTAATATGTGTAAAGCTTTTTATCAATTAAAAATGAGAAACAAGATTGTTTATATACCAAAAATTCCTTTTTTGGTAACAGTGAATAAGAAATAATTTCTAGATTTTTATCACACATTTTATTTTGTCTGAGAGGAATTATCAAATATATCTGAGCTGATCAGACAGAATTGAACAGCATTGTTCAAATAATGCAAGCTGTTCATGAATTCTGGTGATTAAAGAAAGTCTTTTCTTAAAATATTACTATTCAAATATGAAAGACTTTTTTTTCTGTTAAGTTGTCCACTTAAGAGAGACATTCAAAGACAACAGTTTGATATTGTGTCCAAATATCTTGGATTTTAGATTGGTCTCTTGTGATAATTCTGACAAAGGATATATTTTTTCTTAATTTTATAAGTGACAAAGTAATCATGGAGGTGAGTTCAGCATAGCAGTTACCAGCATGGAAAGTGGAATCAGCAAGCCAGGTCAAATTCAAGCTTAGTCTGCTGCATTAAGTTTCACACTGCTGCCCTTGGGAAGACATGAATCCATTTCTTCTCTCCATACCACCAGTTACATTGTTTTATATATAGTTGACTGGCTCTTCTAACCTTGGAGCTTGACTAATAGAAAGACTCATTTGAATTCAAAACTGCAGAGAAGACAATAGAAAATCACTGTACTATTTTTCCCCAAGAAGTTATCACAATTCACAGATAATAAAGGAAAGGAATGTGTGAAGAGTCACGATTGCCTTTATCCTGAAGGGAAAAAAAACATGGTAGTTAATGGCTATTAACTTTTTCTTCATCCAATTATTGGGCATCTCCTTTATTTTTCCTGCCATCCACAAAATGAATTTTAATTTATTGCCAAAAATTCAAATTCTTTCTGTCTTTATGAATCAAAAGAATTTTGGGTTTCTGCTCACATAAAATAGCTATTGATTTCAATTTATTTTTATCCATTATAAACAGACCGTTTTTAGTGTCTTTTGGAACAAAAGATTAAAAATAAATCTTCATTTAAAGCTTAAAGGCAGAAGAGAGAATAAAACTGACTTTTAGATAAGTATTGATTGAAATCTGAATTTTGTTTTCTTATTCTGCTTTACAGTGAGATTATGCTGTTACTGACTCACCATCAGTGAAAATGTTGACCTTTCTGCTATATGTAAAGAGTCAAATTATCACCTGCTTCATAGATTTGCCTACAGTAAGCAAAATGGATAAAAAAATATGTGTACTTATGTTTTGCAAACTGTTAGGAGCTATGAATACTCCTTAACTATGTATCAATGTTTTAGTTCTTTGCACCATCTTTTCACATTTAGAACCATGACATTAAATTCTCTCAGTTTTTTTTCCCTAATTTGATTTTACATTGTCATATTGCACCTTCACACTACATCATTAGCAAAGGGAAAGAAGCCTTACATACAAGAAATATATTCTATTATTGCTGTGAATGGAAATTAAAATAACTGATTGCTTACACTTCTGATGAAACAAAAAAAAGTTGCTTTAAAACATGAGTAAAAAAAGAAAAAGAAAAGAAAAACAAAGACTTTTCTATGAGCTGAAATATGCAATTTACATGATAATGTGTTGTATATTCCATTAAATACAGTGACATTTAAATTATTATACTTTTTGTTTTTGAAACAAAAGTGTTTCGGTTTTGTAAATGTTAAGCTTATTAACTTAACCCAAACTGTTTGGAACTAAATATTATGACAATTTACAAAAAAAAAAAGTCACATTTTGAGCTGAATCAAGTCAGATAAGCTTATTTTCAACTTTCTTGTATCCAGTTCAGTATATTCAATTATCTATAAACTTCAAAGTATATTTGATATATTTAAAACAAAAGTAAATAGTATTAAAATCATTTTATAGGAAGTATATCATGGAAGTTTGAACAATATACTTCAGTCTAATTTTCTACAAAGCCAGAAGTTCATGAACAGCTTAATTTGAATAGAAAAATATTTTTCTTTTTGTATAGAGTTGTAGTAGAAAAAAAGGTATGGCTGTTTGGAGTACTAGTTGTACCGTCTTTTCAATCACAATCAGTGATACTACTGCAAAACTTCACATGCAAAGCCAAACCACTCAACACGTCAGCATCTGCAGCTCGTCTAACAAAATCTCTGAGTTAAAGTTGTTCTTAAATGGCAGCTTTTGGATCAACTGTATTTTCTGTTGCATATTTTGTAGTTATGTACAAGCATGTATAATTTTTTTCTGGTTGTACAAAAGCATTCCTTACAAAATTTATTCAGAATTTTGCATTGAGTAAAAATTTTCTTGTTGATGCAACCTAAACTGAAATTCAGAGATTAGCAACAGCAATACATTGGCTGGTTTTGCTGTCCTTAACTTGTAGAAATGGGCTCAGCTGGATGATTTATGTCATGTAAAGAGGCAGTATAATTGACATGGGCAGGATTGCTCATGGAACAATTGTTAGGGCCAGAAAGATAGAGCATTGTCTCTGAGGTGGCAATATTTCTAAGGGTTTCTTGAGAAATTGTAGCAAGGTATATAATGAATATATATGCATTCTGGACAGACATTGGCAGCACATGAAACTTCAAGTGTCTACAGGGGATGCTAGAATGAAACCTTAACTTGGCAAGGGAACAGTATATTTAGCCTATAGAAGACTGATCACCTGGTCAGTCACATTTCTGGTTCTTTTAGGCAGATTGTCAAGTTCATGTATTGATGAAGCATCATGGGGCTTTGATTCTAACTTGTTAACAGGTTATTATAGAAGCTGGTTGTGGCTGTGTTATAGTGTGGAGTATATAGCTAACGTTCTCAAGGAGATCGAGTGAAAGTAGTCTATTTAGACAGTTGTGACATGCACACATCTTGTTGCAGACTATTACCATTTCTTTATGTTCTCTCTCTCTAATATATATATATATATATATATATATATATATATATATAGTGATTGGTTTTTACTAAGGTAATTTCCAGATACTGCACTGGCCCATCTCATTTGCCAGATTTAAATTCCATTGATCATGTACAGAACATATGGTAGACCACACCAAATTCCCTCCTGTCACACCTAATAAATACAAGTCAGTTATGAAAGGCTGGTATATGCTTCAATAGACATACCTATGCAATAACTCTAGCATCTCAGTTTCCATACCATGTTGCACAGTTGCTTGTACTTAAGTGAAGATAGGAGCTTTCCTAATTTTGGGGAACTTCAATTTGTAACTTAAAAAGGTCAGCAAACACATCAATAAATACAAGATGAGGATATGAGTCAGAACAATTAATGGAATAATTTTCATATTTTTAAGTATGTATATCTGACAATAATTAAAAGTTTTTGTTTTAGGGGATGGATTTTGATTAATCATTTTTTTTCTAATGATTTCCAAAGTAGATTACTTTCTATATTAATTATAGAAGTTGAATGGATTAATATCTTAATTTTAAAATAATCCAAATAAATAAAAATATTTTAAATTTAAATAATTGAAAAAGTTAATCACCCACAGAAAAGTCATCACGTATTTACTTAGCAGATGTTAATCTTTGATTCTTTGACTCACTTGTTTTAATTTAAACAATTAGTCAATCTCTTTGCTGCTATACTACACTTAATAAATTCCTATGTAAAGAAAATGGAATTATTCTTTACAGCCTTGAATTCAAAACTATTTAATTACATTAAGTACATGCTACTTTCAAATACTATAAAAAACAGAATTTCAAAATAGTAACTAACTAAAATAATAAGTTTGAAATAATGAAAACATGTCCCTTGAATTTTCCAGTCAAACTAATATTTCCACCTAGATTAACTTTATTCTGATGTTTTGTGAGCAGTCGATTCAGGCGAGAAAGTGGTGCATATTTCATTTCCAACATTTTAGAACAAATGATTTTCATCATATTTTGGGCATTTCTTTTTGTTTTATTGACTAGAAACAAAATATATAACAAATGTACTAAGTGTGTTTAAATTTAAAAATAAGACAAGTTCTTTAACATCCTCAAATGGACAATTCTTTGATCATATATAACTACTCCAAAGATTTTGATTCATGTCAAAACTAGAGTCAGTAAAAAAACAAGAATAATGTATGTGCACACATAATTTCAAAGATATTTAAAGTGAACAAATCAAACTGGTTTAGCTATTTGATATTTACTTAGCCTAAATCCTGATCCAGCTGACAAAACATTAGGTGACAATACATAGACAATTGATGGCTAAAGAGTTAAATTTATTTTGAAACAAAAATGAATTTAAAAAAAATGTTAAACTTTTATACAACTATTGAAGTCTGAGAATATCTATATTTGATTATATTCAATTCAGAGAATTGGTCACATATTTCAAGTGATGGTCTCTGTGACATAGAAAGCAGATTCTGTGAGAAACTGAGATACAGAAAGATGAAAATGACTTATGAAGAATTATAAAAACACTAACAAAATAGGTACAAGAATTCAGAAGTTTCAAAAATAATTTTACTTCCAGAACAATTTCAAGAAGATTGTTTGCATACTGCATTGATGAAAGTGTGATCTCTGGAACAATGAGCCATACTTTGAGCTTGTCTACCAATGCTCTACAATGCTGTTTTCAATGATCAGGTGAGGAATTCAACCCAGAATGTTTGTCTACTACAGTGAAGCATAGAAGAGGTGGAATTATGGTATAGTCAGTGTTTTTGGCATCTTGTCTTGGCAAAAATGGTACAATATGAGAAGTCCATTAATATAAAAAAGTGCTAAAATATATTACAAAAAGTGTTGTTACATGGTGGAAATAAAAGGCAAAGGATCATTTTTCATCAAGATAATACACAAGACAAAAACAACAAAATCATGGTTTGAATGGCAGTCTTTGTCTATGGTGTTTTAGCCTGGTGAGCAGCCAGAACATAACCTGACCAAGAACAAGGGGACAAAGGCCAAAGTGGCTGAGAGAACATTTGGGAATACTGACCAGCTATGAGAAGTAATAAGCAATGAATGGAATAACACTGATGTAGTACACTGTCAACAACCATCAGGCAAATCAGTTTTTGGAAGAATAACAAAGAAAAAGCTTTTTCCTAGTAAAAAAAAAAAAAAACTTACTCTGCACACAAACACTACATGCTCTCTTGTATAATATTGTCATATATTTCACTTACATTTGAATAAGTGTAAAAAAAAAAATTGAGATAAAAACAAAATGCATGTCTAATTTTTCCCCCAACAACTATACATACAGTATATAAAATTTGAATATCACAACAAAATTCAGTTAATATAAAAGCAAGATTAATTCTAATTGAGATGGAAAAATTCATTTATAAATCTTAATTTCAAAATAAAACTTTCTACAAAAATGTCCATAAGAAAATTTATTGTTCAGTTTTATATAACTTTGCAAACAAAGTATGAAAGTAACTCTGAAAACATGCTTGATTAAAAAAAATATGAAGTTTCATGGATTCTGTTATTTGGATGTTTTTTTTTTCACTCCCCTTTCAGAATATTATTACCTGCAAGTTTGTCATTAGTTACCTTGAATTGTTATGTATATTTTAGAACTTATATTTTATATTAATAGACAAAAATTTATTTTGTGAAACTTAACAAAAACTGTACACAGTCTGCAACTGAAGTTATGAGATTAGAACTGCAACAATCTTTTAAATGATTTGTTTCTTTCCCTCTCAGCCTCCTATTCTTTATTCTTGATAAGCATGAAGAATATTTTTTTTTGTTTAATCAGAGAGAAGGAACAAAGATTTTAAAATCGCTCTGAACTGTTTTACATGAAAACCTTAACATTTTTATATACAAAGCGTCTTTATGATGTTTACATTAAACAAAATATAAATATTAGAAACAAAAATGGGTTAAATAATTTGTTTTTCATGATTTTATTGCTGTTTCTCTGATTATTCTTGTGCATCTATATTCATCTTCAGTAAAGAACTGAAATAATACAATTATCTTTAAAGTTTTTCAACTAGATCTCACAGTTAATCAGTTTTTAAGATTAACATTTTTATATATAGTTGAGAGAAAAAAAACTTTTTTTCAATAATTCCTGGAAAAAAAAATCATCTTGAATAAAAGAATTACAATTTAATAAAAAGATTTTTTTTCAAGTGATCACCATGAATATGACAAAATGGATAACAGTTTTCTGATCCTACCAATGACTCAGTTTAATCCTGTCTCTCAGTTTTACATTCAGCATATAAGATACAGATTTTATTTTAAAGATATGCAAATATAATATCAAGTTGTTTTTCTCATTTGAATAAAGACATGATCATGTTTTTAGATTAACTGAAAAATCATTCACTAA
>OZ038476.1:66836324-67011324 GCA_964036315.1 Acanthosepion esculentum | reverse complement strand
AGAATAGCTTTATACTAAAGCACAGATAACAAGCCACAAATATTTTTAAGATTTCTCTTGTTACATACATGAAGATTTCTTTTTGAGAAGAGATCATTAGTACAAAGAAATTGGCCTTTAGATTTTTGTATTATAACCAAAATGTAGCTTTATAAATTTTTTTCTTTCTTATTTTACTGATCAAATTTAGAAAAGATGAATCAAAATGAAGAAATAAAAATAACAAAAATACAGCAAATTATAAGTAAAATGCACCATATTTCACAAGATTGTTTTACTTACTAAAGGATATTTTTTTGCTTTGAAATATGACTGGTTCAATTTGCATATTTCTTGATTTTTTTTTTTAAATCTATCATTCATTCTAAGAGAATAATGTATAATTTTTTTAACCATTTATTACATTTCGATCAGACTTCACTTTCCATTATTACTTGTGTCTATATCTTCTATTTTATAACATTTGTTAGAAAAAAAAAATTATAAATCAGCTACCGATATATTAAGCATGTAACCATCTAGATCATTATGTTGGATGTCCAAAAAGTAAGGTACAAACATTTAATAATCCAACATAATGGTAATATTAATCATTTTCTTATAAAGAAACTTTCAGTATTTATTAACTGAGCTGTCAGTGCTTCCTTTGTTTGAGGTAGTGTGGAAAGTCAGCATCTTGATCATGTTTTTATTGTCTTTGATTTACATGTGCTATCCATTTTAGTTTTTGCTGCTGTTGAAAGCTCTCAAGTGATGTCATTTCTATTACTTGGTACAGTTCTTCATTTTGTGATTCTGTAACGCCAGTCTCTGAGGTTCAAAGAAGGATGGTTCTCACTAAGGCCTACAGGCTCCATCCACTTAAAGCCATTTTTAATCGTCACTCTGAGAAAACATTTATACAGCCAACAGTTTAGATATTTCTGAATGGTGCCATGTATGGCCTCCATATGAAAGTTTCAATCTGATGATACTTTAAGAACATAACTCAAGATTTTAGGTTAATGTTTTAGTTTTTCTTGCAGTGTTGGGTGAAACTACCCTGAGCACAGCCTATTCTGCATTCAATTTTATTTTCTATCCTAAATTTATTGTAACTGATCCATACACAAAGATATTTGGAATGTTTAGTATTTACTAATTCTACATAGGAAACAAACTTAGAATTAGAAAGAGACAGTTAAAATTTCTAGAGCACATGAGGAAAGAGGGTTTAGAAAATTTAACACTCACAGGACATATTAAAAGTTTGGTTATTTTTGTTTAGCAGCATATCAACCTCTATATTATATATTAAAGGCAAGAGAGACAAAAGAATCAAGTCATAACCTACCTAACAAGCTTATGTAAATGGTTGACAGAACAGGGATTAGGAGAGATAGCAAAATGATAAATTTTACTAAAAGCTACAAAGGACAAGAAATTGCGGAGAGCCATGATGGAACATAGAGGAATTTCTCATCCTGAATTTTTATGAAAGACTCAGGGTTCTCACCATTGCTGCTTTCATTCCAATTCCAGATCATTATTTCTGTTTTGGAAACGTTTGACTCCTACTTTTGGAATACTTGGTGGATGATGATGATATTTTGTTCAAGATTATTCTTGTCCCAACTATGAATGCCTGTGTCATAAACATAGGATGGTAGTGGCGATGGGGAATTCTATGTACATTGGCCTCAGGAGAGGAAGCAGGAACACTATTTTCTATTAGTAGATTCATTTGAGATACAGTATGGAACCTTTTTATTACTATACAAATAAAACTGTATATATGTCACCAGCACTACAATCTGCACTTCTTTTATATATATATATATATATATATATATATATATATATATATATATATATATATATATATATATATATATATATATAATATAAATATTGATGCATGAACATATAAAATTTGTCTCCACAAAGAATATGGCATCAATCAGTTGGTGACACTGTTGCAACTCTGCACCAATCTGGAAAGTGGTTCCACAGTGTTATTATTTCAAAGGTCAACATAGATGATAATCTAAATGAGCTAAGTCAGAACAATGTGATAAAAACATCCTAACTGTATCCCTGGACCCACTTTTTTGTCAGGTTGGCTGTATGTATAAGGTGACATTGTTGGTGCAATAAGATGACTCCTTTACACAAATGTCCTGGTTTCTTTCAATGAACAGCTTTGCTCAGTCTGTTCAGTGTTTCACAATATTTGAATGTGATTATCATCTGGCCAGGGTAATGTGATACTCCCAGGTTTCATCACCTGCACCAAAAAAAAAAAAAAAACTCCATCAGCTCCCATATGCTATCCCAAATGTTGAATAGAAATACTCTTGCACTGGAACTTCTGTTCTTCTGTAAATTACTTTGTGACCCAAAGTTAAATTTTTACTCTTAGCATGCAAAAATCTTATTACAACTCAATGTTTGCTCACTATGTTATGGTGGCAATCATTTTAAAAGAAATATTGTTTCTCTTATGCCTTTCTTATTAAATTAATTCTCAAAACCAAAAAGCATAATTAAATCACTGTTGTGTTCACTTATATAATTTTAATTAATTTATCCTCACCTTCCAAACAAATCCTTTTTTATTATAGGAACAATCTTTTCAAAAGTAGTCAACTCAAGGAATATTTCAACAGTCTAAGTGCTTGTTTCACCTTGATAGAAATTTCATTGCAGTTCAAAAATTTAAATCATTTTAGTTATGAGCTTGTATGATGTTAACATTTACCTGTAAGAAGATTTGCCAATACATTTCTCTGCTTCAGTAATGCATTACTTGAAATGTAGAGATAATGGAAAATGATCAGTGAATATCAACTCTTAAGGCTACTAGTAATTTATTAACTAATAATGAAAGTGTTCCCTATCAAAAATATTACATGTAAAGCATTTAAAATATGAATAAAATCTGTTGCTATGTTTTAATTAATAATTTGAGATATTAATCTACATTGAAGATTTCAATGTTTCTATAAGAATGTTTACAAATAATTTGAAAAACTTACTGCTTAAAAAAAAAATTTAAAAAAATGTATATTTTCTCATTACATTAAAAAATATAAAACAATATGTGCACACATGCACATAGACACGCAGAGCTTATATGAAGGAATGCTTAAAAGTCTTTAGCCTGACCTAGGATTTTTTTTATTTTTACGGTATTTTTTATTTTGATGTTTCATCATTTTATTAAATTTTGGGAAGTGGATTGGGCTATGAACTTTTCAGCACTATTTGACATTTTACTTTTTTCTTTCTTTTTAATTCAGTAATTTTTATCAATATAGAGATGGGGTAACATTTTTATAGAACTGGTGAATAATAACTTTACCAAATAATAAGTTACTGGCACATGTACAAAATTAAGAAATGTATTTGCATAACTTTTGTTGTCATCATAATGATTGTCAGAATAGAAATATTAAATCTCAACAATGTCACAAATGTCAGTCTGACTCAAAATTAAAGCATCAATGCATGTAAAATTGTTCTTGTTTGAAAGTGAAAGGAGTAAAATATATTGCCAATAAATAAATAACTTGACATGTTGAAAGCATCTGCAAGTAAATTCTTTGAAAATTCTGTCAAAAGCATAACTGAAAATTATTTACTGTCCTGGAGATACTTAGACACAAATCCTTTGCTGCTGCTGCTAAAAAAAAAAAAAAAAAAAAAAAATTATTTTTAGGTTTTCAAAGAAACCAAAAATGTTATTGTTGATTCCCAGGATTAGATTTCACACTTTTAGAATAACATCTCTCAAGCACAATATTGGGCTATATATTTTGCCTCTCCCACATTTCTTTCCTCAAAAATAAAAAGGAAAAATTCCCAAAGACTCAGAGAAAGTTTCCTGAATGAAAGGCAGGAATTATCTTTATTACTGATACTATTAATCTGGAAGTAACAAAAACAATATAGTCACCATTGTGAAAGTTTTTTTTTTTATCTAATCTGGTGTTAGACAAAATCTTAATTTTTAAATGAACATTTCATTGACCACTTATGGTGTGGCTTTAGCAAAAAAATATTTAAATCTTTTCTTTGCTTTCAGGCTCTCATATTTCCACAAAATCTTTATGAGACTACAATCCATGCTGTTGAGCACCAATGTGTCACACTTCCAGTACGATTTTATGGCGCTGCCTTACTAAGTGAGTTGAAAGATTTTCTTTATTCATTTTGTAAACAAAAAATAAAAGATAAGTGAAAGACATTAATGAAATATCAGCCTATTTCATATCTTTTTTTTATTCTTTTATTAATCATTTCATACCAAGCAAAATGATAATGCCACTAAGACACAAGGGGTTACTGGTGAAAGATAATACAACTTTAGAAGGAACTAAAAACCCAATCGTAAACAGGAAACAAAGGATAAACCTCTACTTCTGTTCAAAAGATGGAGAAAGAATATGATCTATCAGTAATGTTATTTTGTATCATTTTGTGGAAAACGTAAGTCCTTTAAATTAATCCAGACAGTGTTTGCCACAAAGAATCCGTCTTCATTTTCCAAAGTAGAATGGTATAGGACTGGATTACAGATTTATCTGTACTTAAACAAGGAAAGATTAAAATCCACACTTTGAATAATAATAAAATGTCACTTTATATTCATTAGCACAAACAGAAAAATAACTATTATTAATATAATTATGGGATTACAGGCGGGAAGAGTCTTTCCACGTATTTTTAAGATGCATCTGTATGATTAAAATAATGACAAAACTTTTGTGGCAGGTTAAAAGAAATATTTTATTAGTAAAGAAAAGAAAATCACCAATAAAGTTGGTGGGGGCATAACGGGATATCAGCTTCATACTAAATTCTAAATGTGTTCACTAAACTGAGCAAGAATTTATACAAGAAAAAAAAATTACTTTTTAAAGCAGATAAAGTATAATTTATTTTCAGCTGTTCAGCCTGAAATTTCTGATTTATTTCAGCAAAATAAACTGTAATTTTGTCATTAAAAATATTCCCACTTCATCTCTTGATTGGCAGTAAGTTATCAATTTCTTCCTCATTTAAAATATTGCTAATTTCATCAAAGGCTTCTTCAGTTTGATTCTGATTAGCAAAGACATTCTCTGAAAGGAAGTGGTCTAGATGTTTGACTAAAAAGGAAGTGGTCTAGATGTTTGACTAAAAAGGAAACCAGGCAATCCATAAATGAGAAGCTGGGTGAATTGGCAGTTTCTATTTTCAACCGATTCAACTTTTGAAATATTTGTGCAACATGAAAGCAGGCATTATCATTCAGCCAAATGACACTTTCCTTTCACCAAACTAGGCCTTGAGTGTTGAATGCATTATTCATATGGCCACTTTGAAGGAAGTTCTGATGTTTCTCACCACTCCTCTTCAACCAAATGTTTGTCATAACCTTCCAGAAATGACAATACAATTTTCTTTGGGTTTCAGCATCTTATCATAAACTATTATGCTAATCCTTTCTTATAAAACAAATTCTAGTTATCATTTTTCTTACATATGATGATACTATGCAAAAATAGAAAGGTTTCATATTGTTAAGCATAATGTATTGATAATATATGCCTGTTACTTTGTTCGTCATTTAATTGAAATAGAATTTGTTGAACTTTTTCTTGATCATCACTTAAATGAATTTCAATTGATATACTGAAGTTTGAGAGACCTCTGAATAAGTTTTTTAAATCATTTTCCAATCACAGCCTTCAAATATTCATTATCGTTTTAATCAATTATCTCTTGCTTTACTAACCTGGAATATCAACTCAAATTTTTTCAGTTATGATCTGCTCACTTAAAGTTACATCTTCAAATTCAGAAAAATTAATTTTCTCACAATTTCAATATGACCCAGTTTTGAATGGATAAAGTTTTGAATTCATAAAACCCACAAATCATGAGCAGAAAGGCTTCCACTTTTGCCTCTAACAATCTAGTAAAAGTTCATGGAATGAAAATAAACTTTTACTGCATAATTCAAAAATACTATATTTAAAAATATCAATTAAAAATGTTATAGTTTAAAAAAAAAATCTAAAATTAAAATGAAAATCAGCAATTTCATCAAGGAAAATATTAATAGATGGAATCCATAAACTTATATTTACACAAATTTACCTTATTGAATTATTAGATTATCATTTTTTTTAGTTTTTCCTAGTTAATATTGTTGTATTTGTTTGTTTTTTTTTCATTAGTCAATAACTTTCAGACAAACATTACTTTTTCAGAGTATGAGATTAGCAGAATTAATAAAATATTTTTAGAATAAAATAAAAGTAGTTATTTATTGTAAATGAGAATATTACAATTTATAAGAAATCATTTTTTTTTTTTACTCAGAAAAAGATATAGAGAGTGATTATTACTGATCTATTAATAAAGACACTTGATAAAATTTGGAGTGATTAGATGTGAATACATGTGATGGATAATATTATTATGAGAAGGAAATTAGAAAAGGTTACATATTGTGTAAAATTTTACTAAAAATAAAACAAAAACATCAAAAAGGAGAGATGGAAATGTTAACAGATTAAGAGTTAGAGATGATCTGTTACACATACTCCAGGGAGAACTTAGATATTTCATACAAAATTATGAACAAAAGTATTCATTTATTGGTATTATGTATACTTTTGATTTTTAATCATCTATGTTGGAGATTAATCTAAGGGACTATACTTCCTAAAAGTCATATTGTTATTCTCTGATGAAAGAATTTCCATTTTATATAAAATCTTCAGGATATTCAATGTTGTTGGCAATGAGCAAAAATTGACAAAAATTGTTCACTATTTACTTTCCAACTTGATTCATGGAGTTTCTCTCTCCTCCTTCCTACAGCATCCAAATGCCCACATTCAATTTTTCATAGCAAGATGACAACCTACTTAGCCTTTGGATTATCTTAAAGGTCTTATAGTGACAAATATTTGAATAACTGTGCAGAACTCTTTATACTGGTCAAATCATAAATACAGCTTGTGACTTAGTGTTGGTGGATTTCTTGATGTTAAGATCTTTTTTTTTTTAAATTGGAATCACCCCAAGCAAGACAGTAATGCTACTAAAACACAAGGAGTTACAGGGTGTGGAAGAATTAGGAACAGAAACATTAATGATGAACAGAAAGAGAAGAGAGTAATGAGGTGGACAGTAAAGAGAGATTGACTTTGCATTTAAATTTTTGCAAATTAAAGTTGGCTGGAAAGCATGGAGCTGGAAGAGAGTTCCACAAGAGAAGAAACTGTTAGAATAAAACTTACAACTACATCTAGCCAGCTCAGCTAAAATTTAGTTGATGAGATCTTGAGAAATGTGCTTAAATTTATAAAGTCTTGATACCATATTGAAGAGATCATTTGAACAATTACCATGAAAGTATTTATAGAAAAGCCATATAGAGGCAATCTTATGGTGATAGAAAAATGAGTGGAGCTGAGCCACCAGATCAGGACCAATAATATTGCAGATTCTTCTTTGGATCTTATCAAATAGATATCAGGTGCACCGGATCATATGTGACAGCAACATTCTAAGCATAGACAAATGGTAGACTTATAGATATGTAAGATAGATTCTGGAGAGAAAAATTGTCTCGCCTAACACAGTGAACTGGTTTTCATAGCAGCTGACCTAGCAATGGATTCAATATAGTCTTTTCCATTTCATATCAGCAGAGAACATGAGCCTGAGAAGGCACAACAAGTCACTTTCTGGAGGATAGCATCAGCCAAGCTGATGAAAGGCAGCAGGAGATCTCTTAGATGATTAATGAAGAGAAGTTTAGTTTTGGAGTTTTGCCCCAGTTAACGTCAGACTAGGTTGTTTTGGACATCAGCTGCCAGTTTGACCATGTCACACTGATAAGCCTTACTATCAAGGCAGAAGTAAATTTTTGTGTTGTCAGCGTAGATACCAAGTTGAGAGCAGATGGCATCAGGAAGGTCATTAATGAAAATTAGAGTAGGATAAAGGATGGAGCCCTGGGGAACATCTGCATTAGCACAAAAGGATCTAGACAAATGGCTATTCCTGATAACTCATTATAACACAATTTGATAGGAAAGACTGGATCAGTTCAAAACCGTAACTTTTCAGCTTGTGGAAAAGACATGAATACCAGACTTTGTTAAAGGCTTTCAAGATGTCCAATGCAATAGCCTGGGCTTCACAGTTTTTATCTCATGCATGATAAACTCTTTCCACAAATATCATCAGTATATCAGCAGTAAACCTGGAGAAACAAAAGCCATATTGCTTGTCTGAGAAAAAGCCCTATGATGAGAGATGATTAACCAATTAAGCATTGATTAGGATCTCTAGAAGTTTCCCAAAAAGAGGTAGAAGGCTAATAAGCCAATAGTTGGAAGGGTCAGACAGTTCACCAGTGTTCTTAAAAACTGGAACAACAGATGATGACTTCTAGCAGGCAGGAGGTAGCAAGGCATTTATTGTACAGCTTAGAGACAACAGGAGCATACTTCTTAATGACTATTACAGGGATACCATTGGGTCCACATGGTTTGTAGGGGATCCAGGTTATAGATGATAGCAGAAATCATGAAAGAGGTTATATGCATATCACTCAACAGAGACTCAGTTCTAGGAGGAAAGTTAGGCAGGGATATTCTGGATTAGTAAAGAGTAGATTTTGAGGAGAATTTACAGCAAAGCATTCAGCAGAGGATGATAACATATTGATTGAAGAGGGGAGAAATAGAGACCTGACACTTATTTAATGCCATATTACAGAGCCGTCAGTAATCGCAAGAGCCAAAGTTCTTAGAAGCTATGTGGTGCCTCATTCTCTTTGCAAACAGGGACTTTGCTCTTTCGAGGACGCCCTTACATTTATTGCAAGCAGCAACAAATAGGCACCGGTTGTGAAAAGAGCCATCACACCGGTATAGCCAAAAATAGTGGTCCCTTTGTGCTATAGCAGTTGAACATACTGGTGTGAACCATGGAGAGGATTGAGGTTTCACCTGGTATTTCTGAGAAGGGATGAATGTGTCCATGCCGGCTTTGACCCAAGAAGAAACCTCAGTGGCACAATTTTCAATTGAGAGTTTAAAGAGGCATCAAGGGGCATCACAGAGAAAATCACAGTAAGTCCCAATCAGCATGCTGGTAACAGAAAGAGGTCTTTTGGATAGAGGGTTCCTGTTTAATAGAGGTTTGAAACAAAATATCAATAGCTACCACAGCATGCTCAGAATTACCAAGATGTTGTGAAGCTCAGAAAGAGTGAAGAGAGGAAGTAAGAAATAAATCAAGTAGAGGAGCATATTGCTCAGTTTTGCTAGGGAAATGAGTAGAGAAGTCCACAATTTGACTAAGGGATTGGGCAATGGAAAAATTTAATGCCTGAACACCAGCAACATCCGTCCCCTTAGAATGTTTAAGCCACCAAAGACAAAGATGTTCACAGATGGCTGGAGGGAAAGCGCCTTTTCTATACTGTCAGCAATTATGTCTAATATACTGCAATCCTGGGAAGAGGGGGAGTGATATATATGTAAGGTGTGAATCACATCCCCAAAGAAAAAATATTAAATAATCTTTGCTGATTTAAAGGAGAAAATATGAAAGAGATAAAGGTGTAAGTGTATCTATGTCTTTTTTATCCTCATTCCTTCTTTTATTCACCTGCTTTTATTTTCATTTCTCTTTCTTTTTTTTTGCCTTATAAATTCCCTTCATCACATCTTTCTTCCTGCTATTCATTGCCTTTTCCAGTTCTGTTGTCATGAACAATTAATAGCTGTGTGTGTTTATGTAAGAGAAGTGCTAAAAAGTTTTTGGTTTGACCAAAGAAGGACTTTCCTCCCTGCAAAAATGACTTTTTAAGTACAAGTCCTAAGTCAGTGTTTTAGTAAAATTATATATGACATGTGAATGAAACTTAGTTTTAAATGAATACTTCTTATGCAACATCAAGTTGACTGTTATAATTCAAGTTAGATCGTACAAACAACAATCAAAAAAATAGTAAACTAAATTTTGTAAGTTAATCTGAACAAATTCTTTAGTTTTTAATTTTGTTACAGAATTTTATCTTTGCCAGAAAGGAAGAGTAAAATGGCAACATTTCAAGATTAATTAACAAGTTGCTAATCCTGTAAAATTAACAATACACTAACTATATATCTATTTTATTTAAACATCCGGCAATGCCTGCGCAGTAAAATGAACTTTGTATAATATATAGAAATGCAAAAGAAGTAAGCAACAAGTATGGTGGTCAGTCCATTCAGAAGTTTCCTGCTAGCCAGTTTGAAATCAGAGAAAATATAGAGAGAATTGGACTTGACAAGGATCTGAGTATTGCCTTGAGAAAATATTTATAGGTAAAGGATATCCAAGAATACTGTTAATCATCAATAGCTGTCAAGTGAATATCACTGTCCAGCGAATATCACTGTCCAGCTGTCATACAAAGCCATCACTAGAGTGCATTTGCCCTTTACAGGCTTTTCTGTTAGAATTTTCTGGTTATATCCTGAGCTTTATCACTTGTTTGTTAATAAGCAAATTTTCAAAAATATTCTGCAGACAGCCAATATGAAAAAGCTTTGTATAAATGAAGATATTTAGAACTAATTCTCTCTCTTTGGGACATGGGCAATCACAACTATAAAACCTTGTTTTCATTGCTCCCTACAGCATTTATGAACTCAATATCACATGTAACTCAAAGAGAAAATAATAATCAAAATGCTGACATTCCATACTATTTCTAACAAAAAGTTAGGAAAGAAACTCTCACCAAAAAAAGAACAATAACAGTTACTGGACTTATGAGAAAGATTTTATAAATTTGAACCAAAGCTGCTCAGTCAATAAATGCTGAAAGTTTCTTTATAAGGAAACAGATAATATTACCTTTATTATTCTCTTTCATATTTATCCAAAAACTTACTGCTTCTCTTTCTTTTGATGTATCCTTTGAATATTAAATTCTTCAAGTCTTCTTTCCTCGTGTGTCAAGAATTTCAGATCTTTCTGACTATTAACATTTTTTAAAAATTCTATTTGTCTTAAAACTTCAATTTTTTTTAATTCTCATAGTATTCTCAGCATTTATCAATAGAACCACATCTTGATTGTCTCCAGTCCATTTTCATTTCTAACAGAATTGACCAGAATGTTCTGATGTATTAGAAGTTAAACATTACATAGCAGTCCAGTACTCATTTTTTCATGTCTTGCATTCATACAAGACGCAGTTTCTGAAAAGTATCTTTTACGGTTTCTATGTGCTTTCACATTTGTCACCTAAAATATTTACTCACTAAAATTTTTGTAATACTTGTTAAAATCTGTTAACTATTTTATGTTCAAGATATATAGAAAAAAAAAGTGTTCTTTGATTCATCATATTAAATTTTTAATTAAATCTAGAATCACAATTCTATATTGTTTAATTTTCAGTCCACTTGATATGCTATGTGCCTAAAACATTTGCTTGAGACTGTACATTCCTCAGATAATTGATTTCTTTTTTTACCACTTGCAGGGTATTTAAAACCAAAAAATATTTTTTTTTAGATTGTAAGAAAAATTTGGAGCTATGATTTACTGATACAAGTCTTACTAAATAACCCATAGCTGGCTAGAAAATGGTAGATTCATACAAATCAGAACTCGGCTCTCTGATTTCCAATTCCAAGCTGTTATTCATTACATGACCCACACATTCAAGCTTACAGCATCTGGTATCCCCAAGTGGTCACCCATCTAGGTATTGACCAGGCATGATATTGCTTAACTGGTGATCATACGAGAACTAGTGTTTCAACATGATATGGCTATAAACTCCTCAGGTACTTCAATTTTAATATCTCCAATATGCCATTGAAATCTTGAGTTGTCCCTTTCCACTACTATATATTCTGTCTTCTTACAATTAAAAAAAGATGTTCTACACCTGGTTATTTTCTAAGTGAGATACTTATCTCTATTAATAAAGATAACTACTGCATAGGTTTTACTGTGTGCATTATTTTTTATACATACTCTGAGAACAATTTTGGCTTGCACTTTCTCAAAGTTTAAATATTTCGAACTAATAGATATCTGCAGTTTAACTTGCTGAAAATTAATGACTTTCTTTTATTATTATAAAAGCCAAGGCACTGGTGTTACTTGGGTGTATATGGCTGCAATTGTATAACTGCACCACCTGTCTGGAAATGTCTGCTTGCATGCATCATCCGTTGGTATACTAAGCTACCCCCCATCTTTTTCATTGTATGTCCTTTGCAAAGGTTTGATTGTTCTTAATAAAGAAATTCCATCAATAAAACCTTGTGTGGTTGTTGCTCATGGTTAAATTGTTTCAATGTTTTAGATATTCAGTAAATTTCCTATGGACGTAATAACTTTCAAATAGTATGGCATTGTTCATAAATCTAATAATGAAACAAAAACAGGGATGAAGTGCCAGAGCTTGATTCAACTATCAGTGCAAATGCATGAATGCCCCCCCTCCATCTTTGCATGTTTACTGTAAAACTGGGGTTAATAAGAGGTTCTTCAGGAATTTTTCCCTTTTAATGCTTCAATATCCTTCTCAAACATTCTTTGCATCAAAGGTTGTTCAAATGCTAATTTAAGATGGAATCATATGAAGAAACTATTGGCTAAATGGCAAGAGCCAGTTTTGGGCTTAGTTTATCGAAGATTTCATCCACTTAACTGAAATAATCTAAACCAAACATTCACGCAAGACAATTTGTGTGTTACGTAATTTACATGGCAAATTTAGATGCAAAACCAAGGAGTTGTGGCCAAAAAACCGTTTTTGATCAGATTTTTGTTGTTTTTCATTATATGCGGAGAAGCAAGCAGGACTAAAACCTCGCTATCTTATTTCTTGTATTATGGCAAATTTTTTATGACATGTTTAAAAAAATTGGATGAAAAGTTATTCAAGTTTTTATTTTAAGTAGTACAAAAAACGCAATTTTTTTATTTTTTTTGCAATTTTGGGGGTGATGCCAATGTCACAGGAAAACTATCAAGGCCTCTACATAAACCTTGTAAGATGGCCTATGTTTTGCATTAAGTGCAAAGAACATCAGTTCATCCAGTGAAAATTTTGTTTGCATGCAACATTGCCTTGGTTTTTGCAAAAAGTTGTATCCACCTTCAGTTTTATTGAGTTTTCTGCTAAACCTGGGGGTAGGGAGAGCCTGGAGATTGAAAAACTTGGCCTTGACCTATGTTGGTAAATTTGCAATGTGTGTACGTGTTTATCAAAATTGGTCGAGAAATGTGGACATGCATAAATAGCATACACACAGACATCTTCTGTTTATAGATTTTATCCATTTTTATGTTCAAACTGGATATCTGGTAGTTATTGCTACCAGATTGTTATTACTAGAGAAATTGAAAATTAAATTGGTTTTATTATTATAAGAGAATAGTATCATTAAATTGCTAAAATAGATATGCAAACTAGTTTTTAAGCCTATCATATCTATAATTGAAGAGATCAACAAAGATACCAATATGTATTCATCTTTCATACAAGATAAATCTAAAATTTCAAAGCATAAGAAAAAAATGAAGCCAACTTAGTGGATCAAGCAATGAACTAAAATTCCAAGTTGAATTTCAGTTTATATTTAGAAGCATTTGTGAAAGTGTAGTGTTTCAATTAACTTTGACAGTAAGTTTGTTCAGCACCAAAAGCTCTAAGAAGAGACTAAAGTTGGCATAATCTAACAAATATCAAAAGTTCACAGAAGAGGCAAAAAATTTTGTTAGTCTAGTTTTTTGTAACATCTTTTGTATCCAGATGGTAACAATTTGAATGAAAACTAAAGTAAACAAATAAATATTGTAAGGAAGAAGAAAACATCAAAAAAACAACTTTCAGTTATATGACAAGTCAACAAGTTTACCTCACTTGTTGGCCCGTGTCACTTTCCACCCGCGTGTATTTTTATATTTGAAGTCTCTTGGAGAATTTTGCTGAAACATCTGTTCTATTGAGTGTACTTGGTCATAAAAAAAATAACTGCGATATAAAAATGACAGAAAAAAAAAGTATTAAATATATAAGAAAGTGCATTTATTCAGTCAGTGTTACAAACATTACATTAACATTACTTCAGTTAAGATGGTGTATCTTCTTAAGCTACAGTCAGTCAGTTAACTTCTAAGGAACTATTCTTTACAAGAATAGAGGACTTGTGGCAAAAGAAAACTGAAATTGGCTTATACAAGAACAGTTGTCTGAGGACTTCAATCAAGAGTTGTCATTTACTTGTTTTCTGCAATTCTTTAGCTAAACACTTCATCTTGTTGGGGGTTTAGGGTTCACTAAGCCACATGTTGACAAGATTTGCTGATCTCCCTTTTACCAACTGAGGAGCTAAATTGAAGAGTTTGTATTTAGAAACTTCAGAAGGGTGTCTAGAGTTTGGAGTACTCAGGGTTTCTGATGAATGAATGACTATCCCAAATTTGGTTGGTTGTTCCCAAGTCCAATCTTCATGTTGATATTTCATTGGTTCATTTCTCTCTTTCTCTTCTCTTTTTCTCTTACCATTACCCAACAAGGCATGATCATACCTCTGTCATTCATCCTTAGTCACTCAAAAGAATTCTTGTCATTTAGTGTTTTTTTTTTGTGTATAAAAGAAAAAAAAATACTCATCTTTGTAGTGATTTTGAAGTACTTTTAATTTTCCAGTAAAGATGCTTTCTTAATGATTGAGATCATGTTTTGTTGTTTTTTTTTTTCTCTTCAGAGGAAAAATAGGTTCTCATGTTCACGTCATAGTGGTTTCTGCTTAGCAAACTTGCATTTTATCAAAAACAACCCACACTTATTTTTTTATTTTTTGCAAAATTCAAAATCAAAACAAAAATAATGAAAGTGTTTTTTTACGCTCATTTCATTCTTGAAAAAAAAAAAATATTTTAACTTTTATTCTAGAGAGTTCTAACTTGTATAATCAAAATTACTTAAGATCTAGTTGTATATTTTACAAGTAAATGTTTTAAATAGTCATAATAATCAAACCTGAAATGAAAGAGAAAACTATCCAAACAAGAACCCATTAAAACAAGCAAATGTTTTGTGTTAAAAACAAAAGAAAAGGAACTATAATGCTAAAACTAAACATTGTCTTCGGAAAGAGGAGTGCAGGATTAACAAAAATTAAATTCTTACATCTAATTGAAAAAAAAAAAGATGAATCAGTACATATGTCAACTTCATGTTTCAAAAGGTTTTATTTCTTTCATATGAATGCCAAGATTGTGCTTTACATTTGTTTTGTCTCTTATTTGCACAAGTCAAATATTGAAAAATTGCAGTGTCATAGCTTTCCAAATATTAGATCCCTGTGTTTGGGAAAGAAAAATTAGGAAAGAAATTAGTATGTAAAGATTTTTTTTTCGAAAAGTCAAAGCAGTTCAAAATTTGCAATAGGGTCTTGATACAAAGCTTTTTATTATTAGGCATCAATAAACATTCCAGGTATATCAACACTAAAAATATTCTGACTTTAATAGTTGCCTCAGCAAAGGGACACTTATTACAGAATAATAGTGAGTCTTCTAATCTCATAAGCTCTGACTGGAGAGTTCAATCCTCAGTTTGTAAATATGAATAGTTGCTGAAGAGTTCTTAGCTAAAATGTCTAAGTATCAAAATTTGTTTTTTTAGAAGAGCTTTTTGGTGAGACTGAGAACATTTCAGAAAACCCTCATACTATCCATATATTGTAAGTTTTTTGCTCAAAATGAATTTGTTTCCAAAGCTTCAGGTCATGTGTTTGGGCAGGCATAAATAATCTGAAGTTTGTTTAATTTAATCTGAATTGGTTTTAATTATTTAACATTGTCATCAGCATCCTTTTTTATCATCCCGCTCAGTCTAGTTTAAGCAAAAAAAAAAAAATACAACATCAGGTTTTAGCTAGGACAGCTATATCACTGAGAGTGAGTAATTAAGGTCATAACCTGGAAGTGATACCATGAGTTTGCACACAGCCAACATGAATTCAGAGGGCACTAAACTAAGACAGAGTGGAGGCAAAATTCAAGCTTTGACCAAAAAGTTGAGAAAGACCTCCCTAGAATCACCCAAGATAAATGACCCTTTGGCATATGATTTTTGTCATTTCTTCCTGTAAATGACATGTTTTTCTTTTTAATTTACTTTGTGCCTAAGCCTTACCAAAGATAGACTTTTATAACTGGTTTATATTTTCCACATGCACATTAATGTCATGGTTTGTGTCCATTTCTCTTTTAGTGATTAAAAGGCAAAAAGTTCAATACTTTCTCTATTAACCTTCCTCTTGTCATTGGCTTGACATCTGTTTATATCTGTCTTGTTATAATTAAGGCCTCTTTTTATGTTACCTAACCTGGAGAAAATTTTAGCAAAGATCCTATGAAACATGCTAAAGGTGAACAGGAATGGTATTCATAACAATTATCCAATAAGTGAAATTGTGATTAAAATCAAAACACAGGAGTTCTGTATTAGATAAGTATTTGTGAAGTGTAAATATATGGCTCATCACTAGATAATCTGATTCCCTTTGTTCTGAGGTTTGGTTTGTGAAATAAAGACTAATGTTTCACAATAACTAAATTTTAATAACATAAATATAGATATGAATAGACTTTGTTTTTGCTACTGTTTCATAATAAATTGCAAGCATGAGAAAGCACATTTTCAACAGTCTCAAGAGTTCATATATGTATATAGGCTACAATGGATATATTATAGTTAGTGCATTTGCTTTAAGATAAATAGACAACATGCTTTATGGACTATTATAAAAATGAAACATTTGAAAGCCATTTTTGTATAAGACAAAAAATTGTTTAGGAATTCTTCTACTTAACTGAGAAGAGGTGTATTAGAAAGAACTTTCTTCCAGTGCTAGAGTAAAATATCAAATAATAGTGCAAACGTTTTTTACCTCAAGAAGTGGCTCAACTTCATATTGCTGTAGCTAGTGTGGAAAAGCAAAAAGTGAGTTATATTCATTCAGAAGTAGAAAGAAGAGATCATCTTGGCTGCTAATGGGGAAGGAGATATTTTGGTCTGGTTTGCCTCTGCTTAAATATCAATTTATGATGTTACATTGATTTTGGCACTAAAAAAACAAACAAGTCAGCAAGCCTAAATTATTTTTGTAAAGCAATATGGGATCAAGGACAATTGCTATTAATCAAGAGAAACTTATACTAATGCTTTGAAGTTACAATACTGATCAAGTGATTAAAAAAATTAGTGGTCAATAGTTCTTAAATATTTAGGTTTGTTATATATCACATGGTTGTAAGAACAATAAACAAAAAACAAAGTATTACTGGTGAGACAGAAAGAAAAGGAGACAAGATATGCTAAAATAAAAATTATCTGTATTGCTACTGACAGAGCTAGGCCTTGACAACCTTGTAATTGCTGCACAGCCAAAGACTATACTTAGCTGACTAGCATGGAGCCTATCTGTGAGGTGAGTTAGTTGTGTATGAGCCTGGTATTGAAACTTATGTCAGGCCAGTTGTCCAAGAGGCCACTAGTGAACTCTGTGACTGCCTGTACACTGCCTTGAGTGTCCCTGAGTGGGTCCTTTTAAGCAGTCAGGATGGATACACGACTCAGAATTTTTGTCATGCTTTTACTTTAGCAGCAATGTTCATGATTGGCTCCAACATTTAAATTTTATATTTTGTGGGGAATTTGTTTTGTTAGTCTGATGTGATACAATACTCAGAGCTCCTGCACAGAGCAAATTAATTTGCTTTCATAGTATTCACATCCAGCTGACAGGTTTTGATTTTAAATAAATCAGAAAAAGGTCTAATCTGAAGCAGAGCATAACAGTTTGAGGTTCAAAAATAGTTTTTTTTTTTGGGGGGGGGGGGGTGCTATAAAAATATTACACTATCCAGTGCACTGATATTATGAATGAGGATGTGATTATGAAAGACATAAAATGTACAACTATAAGATCAGGGTGAGTTGTGATCAACCAAAGTCTTTAAAAGAAAACAATTTTTTTTTTTTTATAAAAAAATAAAAAATTAATTACCTACATCAAACTTAAATAAATTGGAATGTTGCAAACTATTCAAGTACACTTGATATACATGGTCTGAGACATTAATTTATTTGGTCTGGGACATTAATTTCTGGGCATATGTACTTGTGTAAAAATTGTTAAAATAATTTGAATCTTTACAGTGAAGGAGTTTGTTTTATATTGATAAAAGATTCCTGAAGATTTTTCTATGTTTAAAGAAAAGATCTTTTTATATTGAATTAGTAATTTACAGTCTTACATATTTCTTGAAGAGTGCTAAGTTTTCATTATCAAATCTAATCTAGCCCCAATTATTTTTCTTTAGTAAGAATTTTTTGCAAGAGTTTTGTTCATGACTTAATTGAAAATGAGTATATAGTAGATGTGTTCAAATTTATAGATATAAGCTAAAAAATAAATTAAAACACATTATCCTGTGATATTAAATATTGCTTTTTGTTTAAAATAAAACCATACAAAAAAATTCACTGTTTTAAGAAAACGTTGGGTTAAAAACAAAAATAATATGCTTACAAAAATACATTTTTCACACAAGAAATCTTTGTTAAAATTTTATATACCAAAGGAAAATTTCAAACTACTGTATTTCAATTTCAGGTCTCGCCTGGGTTTTCTGGAGTACCCTTCATGCCATTGACAGGGACGTAATAAAGACATCTCTTCTCACAAGTATCATTTACTTTACTGCGCATGTTCTTGGTAAGTTGCATTTTGTTTTTACTTTAAAAAAAAACAACAATCAAAACTGTTATAACATTCTTTTTGAATTGGTTAACAGCCATTATGTTTCATGAAAATTTCTCATGTTGCTTTATACGTTATCTCTTTAACAGAATTGTTAAATTTTTTAGGTGAAGCTTTTTCAAGGAGACACAGAGGCAAAAATATTTCTTGAATAAATTTACAGCAAAAGAAATATTTACAAGTTCATGAGAAATCTTGTTTGCATAATTTTTTATTTTCTATTCCACTTCTGCAGCTTATCTCAATACTTCTATCTGTACAGTCCAAGCATCTATTACCCTATCTTTTATCAACATTGTGGATAGATACAGTGCTATAATCTTTAATCAAGTATATAATGTTAATTTCCTTATCTGACCATTAAAATGTACCTTCATGCTGAATTTCAGTCAAATAATCAGGATCTTCTATCAGTACAATAATATTTTGACAAACTTGGACCTGTGCCTGCAAAAAAAAAAAATCAAAAAAAAAAAAAAAAAAAAAATCAAAGGGATGGTTTTTCCATTGACACTGCTATTATTTTAACTACCTTCAATCCTTGGTAATGTTTATTGTTTTAAAAAGAGATGATTAGAATTGTAATAAAACCTAAATATGAAAGTGAATTTATACATTCTCTTTGTTCTTTAGAATTTACAAAAATAATAAACATTAGATTGTTTATTTACACTATTTATTATATTGTTTATTGGAGTGGTTGACAAAACATCAGTTAATTGCTAATCAATTCGAACTTTATAAAATAGTAAATATTAAGTATTTCCTTATATTTGTTCACATTTTAATAATTTACTAAATGCTTATAAATTTCTGGATAAAAAAATTTTCATACTTATTTCTTTATAAATTAGTAAATGTTAAATATTTCATTGCGTTAGTTTTAATTGTCTTAGTTTTTAGAATTTTGTAAATATAAAAATATTCTTGTAAATAAATGATCTAATAGTGTTTAATACTTTTGTTATAAATTCTCAAGAACAAAAAAAAAAAAAGTATAAATTCACTTTCATGATATAGGTTTTATTACGATTCTAATCATCACTTTTTAAAACAAACATTGCCGAGGAGTGAAGGTAGTTAAAATAATAGCAATGTCAATAGGGAAACCATCCTTTTGACACTTCATTTTTTTTCCAGGTACAAAGGTTCAAGTTTTCCCATATTTCATTGGGCAGGAAGAGTGGATTACCTCAATGCTCCACCTGGAGGTGGTTAATGTCTACAAACCAAGAAAATCAGCATTCACAATCCTGTTTCTTTGTTTTTTTTTTAAACCTGGGTTTGAAAACCAACTCTGGCACTGGTTGAAAATATGTAGTGATTTCAGCCATAGGTCAGGCCATAAATATTTTTTAATTCCTGAATGTAAATTTCAAATATTGAGATCAATTTTCTGACTTCACCCTATTTCAAGAAACTGTTGAATGTTTTTTTAGCTGTAGAGAAACAGAATTAATTCTGTGTCATACTCTAGACTAAAAACAAATAGTTATATGTAGAATGTAAAGAATTTTTAAAACAAAGTTTTTGCTGAATATTCAATATCAAAAAAATTCAGTTTCTTCTAGTTCTGATATTTATGCATAGAAAACAAGATTATATAAGTAATCTTATTAGAATCTTCAACATTTGTGATTTTTTTTTCTTTTTGTATGTGCATTCATTATGATTTAGCCTTTTTTGATAATTACCATATGGGAAAAAATTTTAATATTAAACCAGATTTTTTACATGTATTATTTATAAAAAAAAACAAACTTTCACTATTCCTTGTGTAAACATGAGTACACACTGCTTCAGCTACCTTTCACTAATTCACAAATTTAGATGCTGTCCCATATATATTTTTGTTGTTCTTAGTAAAAAATACAAGAAAAACAGAATTATTCTTTACAATTGCTTAATGTTCTTTTAGATAGAATTAGTTTTTTTTTGTACTGTCAGTGAAAATTCTACCACTAAGAATTTTATCTAATTGTTCTTTGTAGAATAATAGCCATAAGAAATTCTATCAATTATATTCATAATTAAAATAAAACTTATCTAATGAAATTGCATACAATTTCTCTTAAAATAGTTTCTCCTTTAGCTTAATGAACTTATTGTTTATAATAAATTTATGTTTTGTCAGAATTAAAATGTCTTTCAATTTTAGATTTTTATCTCCCTACTAAAGGACTCTTGCAAAGTCACACACACACAGTATATATTTTCAATCAGTATCCTCTTTTGTTTAAATTCTATTTCAAATTTTAACAAACACTGAATCATTTACTCCAAACCAATTGTTGCATCTTTGCTATGATTAAGTAGTGCCTTAACACAAGCAAATCACAAAAAATTTTTAAAGCAATAAAAAAGTAAAATTTCTACTGAAATTGTTTTTCAGGAGTCAAATTACTTCTTTCATTTACATATAATTATTCAATTGGGATTTATTTTCTAGTAATTTTATATCTTAGAATTTTGCTTAAGTATTATATTAAAAATTACTGAAATTTGTTATGTATAAGCAAAAAGGCAAAACACTTTATATTGAAGTATTTTTAAATTATAATAAACTTTTACCAAAATTGATATTTCCATAGGATAATGGAGAAAAAAGTGAGAGGGTAAAAGATTATTCCAAAGAATATAATATATATTCTTTGAAATAATCTTTTAAACTTTTGTTTTAAAAACCCAGTTATATAAACTTTAATGTTCTACTGTTCATTTCCTTTTCACAGAAGATTTTACTAACAAAAAAGCAAGTCATTTTAATTGATATGAAAACAGTATTATGAAATGAAAGCACAAACTGTCTGTTGATGGTAATTAAACTTTATATAGGGATGAAACTGATTTTCTGATAGCATCGTTTACTACATTTGGCAAATCTAGTCTTTACTTTCTTGTGTATCATTTCTTCTGTATGCCATGTCTTTTCAGGCAATCATGGTTTTCCACAATTTCCTGTCTTTTGTAGCTTTTAGTAAGGTTTGAATATTTTTTGCCATTCCTCCTCCTCCTCCTTGTTCTGCTATCTATTCATATCAGCTCACTTGCTAGGTGGCCTGATACTTCTTCCTGTCTGTTTTGCCTTTGATATGTCCTGTGACTGTCAAATTTTCCAAACACTCCTTACTCATTTGTACCAAAAATTTCAATTGTCTGTTTCTGATTTTAAATACAAGACTTCCTCATTGCTTGCATGCTATGCCCATAGTATTCTCAGCATTCTTCTATTGACTTACATTTCTGTTACCTCAAATCTTCTCTTCATCTGTGAAGAGAATTGGTCAGCATTTACTGCCATTTAGGAGGATTGATATTTCAGTACTCTTTTCTTTGTTTATAATAAAATTATCCTGTTTCTTTATGCTTTCACTGTCACATTTTTTCTAATCTGTTAAAACACTTTACAGACATTTCAAATTCTGTACTTGTTTGATTTTGGTGTGTCTGATTTGTAGTTAATGTCTTGGCCTTTTTCTCTTGCCGACAACCATACATTCTCTCTTTTTACAATTGATGGTTAGTCCTTTCTTCTAGCTTTCTTTTACTACCTTGTCTAGGTGATCCTTTAGTTTTTCTTCTGTGTCTGCCATCAACGCAGTGTTATCTACATATATTATTAAGATTGTTCTCAACCAATAATACATCCTGGTAGGGACTCCAGCTCCCTGAAGATAGCCTCACTGTTAAGGTTGAATAAATCTGCTGAGAAGACACGTTCTTGTCTTATCCACCTTTCTATGTTTGCTCTCAGTATAAGTTCTGGGTTATTCTAATCAGTCAGTTATGTGTCATGCGTGATACACACTTAGGCAATCACATATCTCTTGATACATAACCGACGTGGCAGATTTTTTCCTGCAATACGTTGCCATTTCTTTTTGTGATAGACCAGATGCCATTCAAGACTATAGAACTTGGTCTGTCCTATTTAACCATAGCTGGGGAAGAAGAGGATTCATACCTTTCTGAAGGGTATTAATACGTAAGTAAATGTAATGAATTCGACTAGAATTTGAACTTGGCTCTCCAATTCCTCGATCCAAGCTACTATCCATTACTCCACAATGCCTCCTGTTATTCTAATATCTTTCCCAAATAGATATAATTTTCCTAGCAGTTCAAATAGATTTTTGTGTCATATTTTATCAAATGCAAAAGCATTTGATAAAGTAAGTGTATATCCATTGCATTTGAAACAAGTGTACTTCCTTCTGTACTTGTATTGCTCTCTCATTCTGATCATAGAAATAGCATTTTTTTGTCCCAATGTTCTTGACAAAACTGTTCTTGTTATATTTCTGGTCTAATTCTGCTTTATGTTCTATTCATCAGAATTCAAATAAGTTTGATTATGTGGCTCATTTAGCTGATTGTTCACTGTAGCTTGCATTCATTTACATTTTGGCTTCTTAAACAGTTACAAATATAGATCAACTGAGGTCTTCTAGTATATTGCCACTTTTGTATATTTATTATTTATGTTATCTCATTGTGGCTGAAATCATTTAAAGCTGAGAGTATCTCTATAACAATCCTATCTGATCCTGCTACTTTGTTCCTGTTTCGCACTTTTCATTGAGTCATTTCTCTTTAAACTGCCTGCATTTGTTTCTAATTGCAGGGTTTAATATTCTGTAATCTTTACGATTACTTGGCATTGTTGTCTCTTTCGTCATATCAAGAATTTCATCAGTCATCCATTCTTTTGTCTTGTTTCCTTCAAGATGATCTCATTCACTGGTGTCACTAGCGCTTCTCTCAATGTGTTCCATTTTGAATTTCTTGTCTCACTCAGGTTATATTTGTTTTTAACTGCTTACAAACATCTCTTTGCAAGTTGGGTCATTCACAAGTCTGTCACATTGTAGCTTAGGCATTGCTTTGGTCTTCATTAATTTCAATAATTTTACACTGCGACAACTGGGTGGCTGCTCCCACAGTTGACACGTGGATAGGTTTAACAGTGTAAAATTGCATTTCTGAACATTGTTGATAATTGTGTAATAAATCAGATTCTTTGTGTCTTTTCTTGGGTTTCTCAATGTCCATAAACATCTCAGGTGTTCTTACAACTGAGTGCTGGTTGCTGTTTGGTAGTTTGCTGTGCACCATTTGACCAGTCTTTCGTTAGATTTGTTATGGATTTCTTGTCCAAAGTAACCAACTATTTCACCATCTCATTTTCTGACAATAGCATTCAGGAGTATCATTTACTTATATTTTTTATTTTTTATTAATTCCTCCCTTTCAATTAGGGTTTCCAAACATTGCCTTATCCATCATTGACTGATAAAGATAAGAAATCTGAGTATATTCTCATAGGACTCAAGCCGTTCCAAAACAAACTATTATATTACGGAATGAAAGCAGTGATGGCAAGTACACTGAATTCATCATAAAAATTTAGGATGTAGAATTTATAAATACTAAACACTTCAAATACTAAAATTGGTATGTGAATCAATTGTAACATTTAGTATAGGAGATAAAGAAATTGAACATAGGATAGACTGCACTAGTATGATTTTGTCCAACACTTCAAATTGCTACAAAACATTAACCAAAAAACTCAAGTCATGTTCTTAAATATACATATGAAAGTCTCAATCTGACAAGGCTGTCATGTATAACACCTTACCTGTTTAGAAATATCTACACTGTCAGCTGTATACAACCACTTTCAAAGATCAATGGTTAAAAATGACTTAGAACAAATAAAGCCAGTAGGTCTTAGAGAGAATCACCCTTCTTCAAGGCTTGTTGACTAGTGCCACAGAATTTCAAAGAACTATACCAAATAGCAAAAACCACACCACTTGCAGACTATCAACAATAGCTAAAATTGATAGTGCATGTAACTTGACGAGAAAATAATGACAATCAGGATATTGACGTTCCACATTATTTCAAACAAAAAGGTTAGGAAGGAAAATCCCATCACTACTGGAAAGAGCAGTAACAGTTAGTGGGCTGAGGAAACAATTTTCCAGAAAAAAAAAGAGAGTATAGCAAAAAAAACATGCATTTGTGGCAGAAATAACTAACAAATATTCAACAGTGTCCTTCTGCCACCCAGGTAAATGATTTAACCTGAACAAAAGATAGAGTTTCTCAGTTCACTTGTGGATTTTCTAGAATAGCAAGTGCTCACTTGATGGATTGAGAACTATACAACTTGCTCTATACAACATGATAGTGCAATTCACAACATTTTGATTGTGATCACGACAGTTCAAGGTTAGTATTTGCAGTGGTTTGTGCAAGGATTTTATAAATTTTAACCAGCAGTAGCACTAGCTTTTTGGTCAATGAGTGCCAAATGTTTCCATATGGAAACAGCTAATATTATCATTTAAATAAATCTCGTAAAAACTAAGTATTGACATTTATTTAGTTATTTCTTTTCCTATGATGGAAATATTCATTTTGTTAAGAGTTACATAAATTCATATCTTTCTGTAGGCTTGAAAATGTAGATTATTTTTTTACCAAATAAAAGCTTTCTTTAAAAAAAAAATTTCTATCAAATTATGCCAAATCTTTTCAATTATTCTGATCTAAAATTGACAGTTTTGCTTTTGAAGGTTATCATCTGTAAAGTGTGATTCAGGTAATTGCAAAATTATAAAGAAATACAAAGATTATTTACATTTGGACTATTTTTATATTGTTCATCTTTGTCGTTATTACAACATTTCCACTGTTGGGCCATCTTTGATACATGGTCCACTAAAGGTATATTCTGAAATACCTGGCATATTATTAATCATGTCATTGTTTGACCATTCATATCTTATTACATCTATGATAATCAAAAGAAGTTAAGAAAATAAAATGCAGGGCTAGTCAACAGAGAAAATAATAGAAAGGTCTGGTTTTATGGTATAGAATTTAAAGAGAAAAATGGTAGAGAAGTTTTGATTACATTTAATGAGTCTTGGAATTAAATGTGGGGGGGGACAAGTAATTAAGAAAGGTAATTAGATTCAAGAAATTAGATCAGTTGAGCAATTCTTAAAGAATCAAATCTGAATATTGGAGATAGCTGGGTATGGCCCTATCCTCACATGCTACACTTATCAAGTTGGGTGAAAATAACAATTACTTCCTTGGCCAAAATCAAAAATTATAAAACCCCTTGAAACTAAGTTGTTTACATGAAGACCTATCCTAGAAGTGTTAAGAACATGAATCATTGATATTATTAAAGACAAGAAGTAGAATAGTATTGGGAGTTGAATCCAGAGTGATAAATAAAACTCTTCACAATAGAAAGACAGTCTTCTTTACTTAAAGAAAATATAGCTGTTGTTATTGATTTACTTAAAGCAAATATACATCAACAAACGAGCCATGTAGTTTGTTTACATAAAGAATTATTTGTCAGTGATCTTAGAGGAAGAATAATTATTGGGAAGTATCAAATTGTAAAACAAAGGAAACCTTTAGGAATGTAAATTAATGGTCAAATCATATAAATATATCATTAGTGACTAGCTGGTGAGTTGGATTACCATATAAACAGTGCAAGCCGACTAAGTGTGGCAGTCTGCTTATAGTTGCCAGAGAGCATTGGGGATAGTTCAACACAGGCTGTCAGAGAACAGACACATGTGAGATGCGACAGAGACACAGGGAAGGCTTGATCTCAGTAGTAAACTTAAGTTTCTCTCACATAAAGGAAAATTAGCCAACAAATCACTGCTGTTCTATCATCTTGGTTGCAAGTAAACAATTCATGATTCAGAACCTTGTATGTTGTTGTCAAAGCTTAGAATTGGGAAAAGGAATGTGCTAGTGTGAATTACAGCCAGTAAGGAAAATAAAAAAAGAAAACCAAATTTATTGCATTATTTACAACAGTATTTACCCCAAAATTCATTTTTGCAATAGTGAATAGAAGCAACTACTGCAACAAATACATTTATACATAAATTTATATTTAGATATATTTAAAAAGAGGTGGAGCAAAAATCTATTCAATACCCTACTCAAAGCAAGATTTATCAGAAACTGTTCACAACAAAAACCTCCAATCATTTTCTATCAGTAGTCATTAGCTTCAACAGCTCTTCATAGCAGCTCTTTTTCAGTTCATTCAAATTACTCAGCTGATGATTACGAACACAAATTTTCAATCAGGTTCAAATCACAGACTGGCTGGGACACTTCAGTAGCTTGTTTGTTTGTTTTTCAGACCAATGTTTGGTTGTGCTGATTATGTTTCAGGCTGTTGTCATGCTAAACCATCATTTGTTCTTCATTTTAAAATCTTGACTGATGTGCAGTTCTTATTCCATATATCTCAGTAACTGATTCCATTCAGTCTTCTTTCAATTATGGGAAAATAACAGCCCTATGCAATTACATTGCTGTCCTCTTGCTTAAATTCTTTATTCTCTTTTGGACAAACTTTGAGAATTGAGACTAAATATTTATCCCAGTAGGTATATGGCTTACATAAATGCTCCTTAGCAAAATTCAGTTGTCTTCACATTTCTTCAGAAGTGTTAATTTTTGTACATCTACATCATCACAAACCATGCTGGCAAAGGGGAGTAAATTTTGTCACTGATACTTACTGATAGCAGTTTGAGAATAATCCCGGTGTACTTTACCATTCTTACAAAACTGCTTGCAGAATGTCTGAAAATCTTTCAAGAGTCATGAAATAGAGGACAGTACACTGTCAAATCATGCTCTTTCCACCTGCAAACTTTTGTGATCAGCAGACAATTGGTTGATAATCACAAAAACATGAAACCCAGGGTCACAAACTGAATATGTTAGCTCTATCACTGATATGGAGTGCTTTCCACTAAGCACTGCACATATAAAATAATTTATATATATATATATATATATATATATATATATATATAAACTTACCAATGCAATCCTCCAATGTTTATTATAAAGGTGGCATGGACTCCTATTGACAACAGTAAAAGAACTACTTAACTGGGGAATGTCCAACTATTGAGTACAGCACAATGGGATAATGAAACGAAAACATCGTTTCACCAATCCAAGGGACTTAACTGCGTAAGGAGTAACAAAGACTTCTGGTTGTTATACTTCGATATCATTAAATTCTGACATAGTAAAGCTGAAGACTTTAAACACGAATACTTTAGCTCCGATATTGGTCAAGCAAGGAAATATTTCTACTTAGTAAACAAGAATTAGATAATAGCATTTCTTATAGAAATATAAACAACAATAACAGCATAGTACTCTAATTAAGTAAAAAAAATGATCTGTCATTGTTTATAAAGAAGACAGGTGTTGGGGGATTGTGGTATCTTTCATGAAGCATTTCTAAATCACCTTGTATGCAAAATTTCATAAAAATTGCTTAGTAGTTTAAGGATTATAAAGTTTGTCTTTAAAATGAAAAAAATGTACAAAATTGAAAAACTGAAATTTTAATAAAATAGTGTTATAAAGTTTTATTCTCATCAACTTTCTGTAAATACTTTCAAACCATTGTTCTCATTTTGGCTGTTATAGATGTTCTTATAGACAATGTTTCAGCCAAGCACCACATGGCCATCATCAAGTGTCTTATTTTGGCAAATATGGATTATCTGTTGATTGTTGTGTTACTTTGTATGTGATGCCAGTTATTGTTTGTTCTGGCTGAATCATATCAGCCAAAACAATGAACACCTGATGATGGTCAGAGAGTACTTGGCCAAAACATTGACTATAGTAGCATGTATAACAACCAAGATGAAAACAATAATTCAAAATAATTAAAATATCTCAAAAATGAAATACAAAGAACTGTCAGTATACTTGTCCAGATTGTGTGTATTGTCTCAGTAACCTTGCATAAAATAATTGCAATATCACTAATGCTACAATCCTTTGTTATGTATGTGTTGCCTGAATAATTATCTTTTAATGAAATTGTTGACTGCTTCTTGAAAAAAAAAAAAAATATTCATATACTGTAACTATGTTGCAAAACAAAGAAGTAATCATGTTGGTTGCTTAATGTTCTGGATTTTTCCTTTCCAATGAAAGGGAGACACGATACTGACTTTTGTTCAATCATTGTTTGTCCACCAAATCTGATGGCTGATGTTATCCATGCTAAAAGCGCAATGTTTTGTCCGCTCTATGTGTACTCCCAGAAATGGATTTTTTATATTTCATGTTTACCTCACACAAAATACACAAAAGTCTATACACCTAACTATACACCTAACTATACACCTAACTGATTGATTAAATTTGAATAACACAAAAGAATCCATTCTGACACTTTGAATATATTATCACATCTATAAGTATCAACCTTACTTAATTCTATTTGGAGTAAATTCACATTAGTTCACATTAAGTGTATAAATAATGCCAAAAAAATATCAGAACTAAATAGAATTCATTTGTATATTTTGTGTTTGATCACATCTCAGACAATCAAGTATTTTCTTTCTGAAGATGTTATAGTTGAAAATTTTTGATTGCTTTCATTTGATGTAAATATCTACATTTATGCTTACTGGCATTCGTTTATCATTTATTTACTTTTTTTTTTTATATTTTGACTTAAATTTTTAAATTATGAAATCTATAAAAAAATTATAATCCTTTAAGATTTAATTTAAAATATTTACTTTTAACCCAAGCAATTAATCCTATTATAAAATGCTTGGAAACTTTCTTGATTTTAAAATTTAATTTTGGGAAATGCTCTTTGTCATTTAAATGCCACTATTGTTTTTACTATTGTTGAAAATATAAATATTTGTTAATCTGACTTGATTTTAGATACCATTTTTTATCTTTTTAGTTTATCTGGATACTAAATATTTAAAGTTTTGCTTAATTAACCATTCAAAATCTTCTCGCATGTTTTAATAAATTTCAATTAACTCTAGAGTCTATATCTATTCTAGTTGACAATCATAATGAATGAAAAGGTTTTCTGAATTGACTTAATAAATGTCATTTTTTATTAGCATAAATATAAATACAAAGCAAGTAATTATATTATTGATATATATATTAAAAAAAAAAATAAAAAAATAAAAATACTTGCTTTTTTTAAACAGAACAGTTGATACATTGAACAAAAACAATTGTATGACTAATTTTCTGCCCAAACTAGGTTTGATGTGCTAAAAACTGGCATCTATTATTTCAATAGTGCATATATTACCATGTTCACTAAGAGTTCACAAACATGTTTATTATGTTATAGTAGCATTTAAACTACACCAAATATTTAAAAAAGAAAATTTTGTCTTTGCAATATTAAAAAAGAAACACTTTTTGTTCCCTTGTGTTCACCTGCTAAGTTCTGTTTTGTCATGTGATGTTGCTTGTCTGTTGTTGCAGTTACATCTGTCTTCATGATGCTCTCAACACTCACAGACACCACTAGCCCTATTATGTTGCTGGTGTGTGCAGTAATCATCATCTCCCCTAGCTGTTACTTTTACTGGGCGGTCAACAAGGAAGGCCGCTCCAAGGAAGGACAAGGTTACCATCGATTCCAGGTACAGTATTCCATCCTAGCTTTGGAGGTCATTTTCTGTACACTTCATTTTTACCTCCATTCACACACAGCATGTTTCCTCATTAAAGTATGTGCACATGCACAACACATAACACACAGTTGAAAAATTCTTGTGTGTGCATGTGTACATCAATATATGGAGATTGATACTTCATATAGTGTGTGTGTGTGTATATGTAGTTAAATACCATTAGCACCAAATGCTAACTGAAGTCAGTTCATTGAAAAAAGTTTTATTAAGCATTTTAAGAAGTCACTCAAGATTATATGTTAAACAAGTCTATAAATACTATGACTGAGACCATGGTACAAAAAAAAAAAAAAAAAAAAAATTCCAACCTATCTATTGAGAATTTAAGAAAATGAGAGGGTGATGGAAACTCAGCCTGACCTACAAAAAAAAAAGTAAAAAAAAAAACAAAAAACAAACAGCATTCTGATGTTTCATCATTGAAATACTGATTTTTGTGACATAGGTCAGCCACAAAATTTTCAGCACCCCCTCATACAAAATACTTACAATAAGGAGAAATTGTAATTGATTTCTTCTAAATGGTGTCTTTAATTCTATGAAAAATTATATTCCAAAAACAATTTCACTAATTTTGTTCTCTGTAATGCTAAAGTTTCAGCCACTTGTTTGTATGGATGGAATACAAAAAAAATAAAATAAATTCATTACATATGTTGATCATATGCTCTGAGCATTGTGTGTGTGTGTGTGTGTGTGTGTGTTTTTGTGCCTTTGTAAGCAAAATCCATTAAGATGTTGCTTCTAGAAAAAAACTGTTATTGGCAATGTAATTACTCAGTATGCATGAATTTAAACTCCTGAAATGACATTCTATCTTATAACATTAACACTCTTTAACAGAATTGGAAAGCAATGTTTTTATATTAATATTGAATTTTGCTTGATTGTTTTTTGTTAATATCAAACTTTTTGATTCAATTTACCAAATTTTAATTAACCTTTTGGTCTGAACCATGGTTTTTAAATATTTCATTAATTAAAAGCATCTAACCTCTGATCACGAAAATCAATTATTTGAATGTCCGAAATGCTTTTAGTCTTATGTGATCTCTTCAGGTAGCACCCACTGAATGAGTTATATTGGCAATTCTGCATGTTAACTTCATTTCAAATAGGTGGAAGATAGTCTCTTTTCTTTAAAAATCATCATTCTTCCTCCTTAAATCTTTTCTTTATCATTTGAATTTATTCTATTTTGCACATAACAATTTGTGTACTTTGATAAACCTGTTGAAAGGGTGTAGAGTGTTTGCCTTTGTAAGAGATATTTACCTTCATTTTGCATAATTAACATTTGAAAATATAAACTCTAGATTACGTTAATTACTTAAATTATCTTTCATTTCACAAACCTAATTTTTTTTATTTCCTATTTTTATCCCCTAATGGTTGAGGAAACTGGACAAAAATCCATGAGAGCTGTAAATAAAATATCAATTTAAATATTTTTTGTGCCATATTGAAAAATGGAAATTATTTTTAAAGTCTAAATATACATTTTATGTCATTTTACCAATTCTTACTTTTATTTTTCTCCTATTTAATTAAACTGACATATATGAGAAAATATTTTGTGATAAGTATCAAAGCAAAGCCCCGATATTTAAAATTGCTTTTTAATCCTCAGGAAACTCCTTCAGACTCTTTGAAATACACAAATTATAGAGAACATCCTGTACAACCTTTACATTTCATATTATTAGAAATATTCATCAATATCATAAAAATTCTCAACTGAAAATATTCCAAAAATAAAATCTGTCGAGTTTTATTCTTGGCTTCCTTTGTTTGTATTATATTGAAACTGTAAAAAAAAATTCTGCTTGTTTCTATTTTGTGCATGTGATGCTTTTTTACGATTTAGCTTTTTTCCTTTGCTTGACTTACTGATTATATTATATATGTCTGTTCTGCCCAACTTCAATGTTTCTTTGATATGAAAAAAAAATTGTGGTATGTAATGTAGTAATTATTTTTAGTTGATTACATATTTATCTATAGCAATGCTGCATGATAATTGCACTGATTGTCACTTAATTAAACTTCATTACTTTAAAAATATTCATGATAATGATGTTTTGCTCATTTTAATAAAAAATTTTAGTTGATGACAACTTTGATTAATATGTTCTTTTCATTAGATATTTAGAAAATTACTTTGATAAAATATATCAGTAATCTTTTAATTAGGAGTTTTATGATTGTAGAAAAGTGCAGCTTAAGTATTCATTTTCTTATTTCGATTTTGCATGTAATTAATACAATACTAATATAAAATCAAAATAAGTATGGGTTTTAAAAACAGCACTGAAAAATATATCCACATTAATTGAAAATCATTAAGACAAACCAAGTTTAACTTGAAAGTGTTGGAATCTTTAAATTAAGTCCTATTAGCCATCTCTGTAAGCAGAAAGTGGGCTTAAATGTTATATTTTCTTTCATAAAATTTGTTTTGGGTTTTATATATATATATATATATATATATATATATATATATATATAATATTTTAAGGTGTGCTATATTTATGACTAAAAGTGCTTAATTTTCAGAGAGCATATGTAAATATAAATGGTTGAGCCAAAACAACACACATGGCCTGGAGATTATGTTCAAGCATGAAACAGATTATTGCCACATGGTGTTGACCTCAGTGGTGGCAGATATATTGAAGAAATAACTGTGTTACATAAAACAAATTCTATTTTCATTATTAGGTTATGGGCTTAATTTACCAATTCTAGAAAGTAAACTTTTTGGTTTATACTAATGTAATATAGAAATTCCTTAAAACATATCTCATCACTAAATACTTGGAAAATAAAAAACAATTCATCCTTTTAAACAATAAGCTTTAAGTTTGAAGTTGTTTAATTTAGGAATTTCCACACAAATTCAAAAAGATGCCTCTTTGGAATAAAGTATTTTACATGTTATAATCCTGAATTTTCATAAAATTGGAAGTATTCAAAGATCCTGTTATTATTTAATATATAGATTATACTCTTCCATGCCAGATTCAGTTGTTTTTTGGGGGGTTCGGGGGTAACTTCCATATTTTTATTTTATTTTTATTTTTTTAAAGACCTCTACAACTTTAAAGTTTTTTTATACTTCTTGTCAGTCTCTCAACTTAGGTATTAAAACAGAAAGCTCTAGTGGTACCAAATTATTTCACAGCACCACACACAGAGATATGTTATTAGACCCCTCTGATTCCTTAGGCAGGGGAAAGTATGTGGATAATAGGGAATTTGGTAAAAATCACTAACATTAAATCCCCAGAATCTGAAAATATTTAAAAAATGTTATATTTATGATTAATTTTAAGTTTCTAGAAGTACATTATATCATCAGTAAGTTTAAGAATATAATTTGTGCTAAAGTTTTGCTAATTCTGTTTCTATAGAGAGAAGGTGCAATGCTTTCATTTCGTATCTACAATGGGTCTGCTTTATTATTATTTTCAGGCTTTTCACATTTTTTATAAATATCTGTTTTAAATTTTCAATCTTCCATTGTTCAATCAATCTGTTTCCTCTCATCTTTCCATCTTATGCATATATTGATTCTTTTGGCTATAATTTTATTTTAAATCTTCATCCATCTGCTAATTTGTGAGACAGCTTTTTCATTTTGAGCAGTCTTTTCTTTTAGCTTCTTGATGAGGTTTAAGACTGCTATAAAATTGTTTCATTTCTTTTTCACATATACAGATCTTTTCCAGTGGAAATAATCAACAGATATTCACTGTTAATTAATTGCTATATCATTTCATTCTTCAGACATCATCTCCTTAGTTTAATGGCACGAAGTCACCCATTCATCAATGGTTATCATTCAAAGCCTCATTTTGAACTGTTTCCATCTCTATTATTCAATTTTTTTTTCAGTTTTCATGACTTCCTTGCATTTCATATCTAAAATCATCAATGTTTCTCCATGGTTATAAAACTACCTCTACACACAGTTCTTTTATTTCAAGATTTTCTTTTTATTCTTTGCTTGTGACAGAAAAAAGATTTAATTGCATAAGAGAATTATATTTTCTCAACCTGTAGGAGGATTATTTAAAAAGAAAAACAAAAATATTTTAATTTTTAAAACAAACAATTGAAAGCATAAATGATTCCAATTTATATGCAAGCAGTGTCAGTGAATGATTGCAGGTCTGTATAAAATTGTGTGTGTGTATGAAACTGAAAGTTTTATATGATCAACTAGAATTTTTTTTTGCTTCCTGGTATAAAAATATATTTGACATGAGATGTTTTTCTTTTAAATCATTAACAAGATTAAAAGATATTAAATTCTATAAAATCCTTTGAAGCCAGAAAAGAGTCAATTATTTTTTTTTTTTTTTAAATCACCACTCTTCTCCCTTCTGACAATGAGATCCACTAAATGCATTACACATTTTAGATAGCTTGCATGTCAGATCTGGGTACTGTAAAAGTTAATGGAATTTAGATTTTAAATTTATTTTTATAAGCTGCTAAAGCCTTTGTTCAGTTTAACATGCATATTTTAATGCAGCATCAGGTGAGTATTTTCAGTAGGAGGAAGAAAGAAAATTTGATAATATTTTGTCAATTTAAGTTTTGTTCCTTCCATCAAATAATTGAATAAATTATTAATATTACAAAATGAACACCAGAGCAAGAATAACATTATTAATAAATAAACTGTATGTATTTAATAAAACTGAGAATTTTCAATTATATTTGATTCTCATAAGGTTAATACAGTTTTCCTGTTAATGATTTTATGCCAGATATGTTCTTGAAAGAATAACTAAGAGGTTGGAGCAAGTCCTTGTTACTAGGTAATAAAGACTTGTTAATTTTAACTCATTTGTAAAAGTGATGCAATCAAATACATGATTAGTTATAAAACAGCTACATTAATATAAATGTTTTCTTTTATTTATTACTTAAATATATTATTAAATAAGTTAAATTTGAAGATATATTAATATCAAAAACCTGAATTTTAATTTTCTATACTTCAGACAGTTCCATTATATTTTTTTTTTTGAAGGCTGATAGAAAGTAAAGTCCAAGATAGCTTCCTGCTAAAAATACAGCATTTTTTATTATTTTTATGTTGGTGTAATTTACTTTGATGCTATATAGTATTGCTTGGTTAACTTTTATAGTGGCTGAAGTTTAAAAAAAAACAAAAAAAAAAACAACAGGAATTATCTGACGCTAAAAGATAAATGAAACTGACAAAAACTTGGTCATTTCTTTTTTTCTTATTAATATCATAAAATAACATCTAAGTGTGAGCAGTTCAATTTTCAAAGTTTGTTCTGTTTCAATATAATACAAAGAAAGTCAAGCAAAAATTCCACTTGTTTTATAGAATTATAGGCTTGATGCATACACACACACATCCATACATACATATGCCTGTTGGCAAGGCATACAGTATGCTGATTACATCCCTTTGATTAGGGATAAGACTTCCACCAAAAGAGGTGACCAACCAAGTAAATGCTTACAAACTCAAATATTTACTCATCCCAAAACCAATTTAAGGTTTATAGACTCAACTATTATAACAATAATTTTTCAACATTAAATAGCCTAGCAATGATCGACATGTCATAAAATTAACCAACCCAAACCACAGATTCATTTCTATTTTCAATTCATTTCTACCCAAATATCTTAACATTTTAGTGCATTATTATCCTGATCTAAAATTCTTCAATGATATTTTACCTTTAAAATATATTCTTGTCAGGCTATCAAAGAAAAAAAATCACATGCCTAGACTTGATGAAGTAGCCTGGACAGACCTGGTGATGAAGCACCTGGTAACTTTTCTCTAAACATTCGTAGTTTGCAGTAGTCACTTGTGATGCTGTTCAACCAATCAAGGTTGCCATGTTTAAATTCTGAGGAACTGAAGAAAAAATAATATTCTTTTTCCACTTGGGCTCTGTGAGAGTCCAACCTTCCAAATTTAGCAGCATGCACGACCACCAACATTGACTGACAAAATCTTTAACAATGCTCTTGGATAAAAAAAAAAAAACAGATAGAGCATATATATCAAGTAAGTCTAGCTCACTTCATACAAAAATTTCTATGTGCACAAAACTATCTTTTATCTCTCTCTTTCTCTCATATACACACACTTCTTGTTCAAAGACATTATTTGCTTTCCATTTTCTCAGATATTCATTTTCATTGAATAAATTCTCATTGTTTATTAAATTCTGTCTAGTTCTTCATTTATTTCAATGAAAACCCAAGTTCACCTTTTCTTTGTTTTGTGCTTACTGTCTGATAATGCTTTGCGCTGCCTAATTCATCTGTTTCTGACTAACTTTAAACTGACTCAACAAAGATCCCAACATAGCAGTAATTTCTTTTTCTTCTTAAAGTTGCAACCAGTATTGTTATGCTTCCTCAAATTTAATGGTTACTATCAACCAGCTTCAGACCACAACATTCTAAGTACCATTTCACATTTAACTCGAGCAATAGAAATTAATTTTGTGATGACCAAGTTTAAATTTAATGTAAAAACATATTTTGAGAAATTATAGATAAAAAGGAGAAAGATTATCTGTCAGTGTGGGTAAAACTAAAATAAATAAACACCAATATTTGTTAGTAGATAATTATCCACATTTGCTAATGTTAAAAGCATTTGGTTGCGAGAGGAAAGGGATAACGAGCATTAGGTTTTTGAACAACGTTTATAGTTTTGTATGTCATACAGAGATGTCAAAAAATAGGTGAAATGTCAGTTTCAGTGGCTGATCATCAGGATGGCAATTGGGTGTAAGGGAACTGCCGGGAGTTGACCTATTTCTTATGCAGTTTGACCAAGGTCACAGGATATGATCAGTGCACATGTTTGTTGATAGTGGTCACAGTGGTGGGTTAATTCATTGGTTGATAGGCCTGTTCTCCAAATTGGGGCCACGGTGATGACTGCAATGGGAATGCCTTATAACAAGTCTGGTATGCCAAGCTGATGGCAGTGGGCTGCCGAGATGACAAGGTTGGTGTCGAAGCTGGATAGTCAACCACTGTATTGAGTCAGGTTTGCAGAATTGACAGTGTCAGTGATGATGAAGTCTTGTAGGTGGGTGGTGTCGAAGTTGAGCTGTTATGTCAAAGCTGGATAACTGAAGTCAAGCCTGGGAGTGATAACAGTTGCTGAGAGGAGTGGTCATGTTGAGAAGTGGCTGTAGCAGCACCCCACATGTTGGCTGGTGGCCTCTTGGCCCTCAACTGCCCGATTGTCAAAGTGACGAGGTCATGGCAGTAGCACCCTGCATGCTGGCTTGCAACTGTCTGTTCATTGTCAGAGACCTGCCTTTAAGCAGATCTGTTTGTCCCCAGGGGTATCTAATTTTCCAGTGGAAAGATTCATGATTAACCAGTGTTGCTTTCATTGCCAGAGCTTGCTTCATAGACTCTAAGCATCACATCTCATCTATGTACAGAGAACAACTTTTTTTTATTTCGTTCTCTGCCTTCATGGCATTCACATCCAGCCAGTATGCAGAATGAATCAGAAAGAGATCTAATTGCAGTGGGGTATAACACTAACTAGTATACAAGATAGATACTACACAAATTTATATAAAAATAAGGTTATCCTTTTACTGCCATTGTATGGCCAATGATCTTGATAGATAAAGCAATTAGCAACATCTGATAATAAATTCTCCAGTATACCATCTTCTGTTCTCTTCCCTTGTTGTATTAATTCTTATATCTTTTCTTTATACTTTTATGATATGGAAAATTCTAGATTCACTTTGTCAATGTTTCTAGCTTTTATCTATTTCCTGCAAAAAAGCCATCCATTTCTCATTAATACAATATCTACATGCTTATGCAATTATTTATCATTTAAGGATTTAGTATATTAATTCATACAGTATTTAATAATTATTCTACTGTGAATATTAATTGTGATTTCAAACAAAAACTTTTTCTTTTATAAAAAAAAAAGTATTTTATTTTTAAAATATAAGATGCAAAATGAAAATTAAAGTGTTTTGTGCTATTACTTAACAGAAAAACATGTCAATGATTTTTCTTGTAGAAATTTCAGTTCCTCAAAGACTGGTATTTCTAACTTATTCTCATCCTTGTGATGTTCTGCATAAACCATTTTATACTTATTAAATGAAGTAAATATTAGCCAGTTTATATAAGGTCCTCAAACACCAGTTCAGAGATTTGTCTGCAGCTAGTCACATGGATGCTAGTTTATGCCCCCCCCCCCCCCACACACACACACCTATATATGGTTCATAGTGAGAATATGTAAGATAGATAACAGTTCACCCTAGACTTGGAGGTTAAGATTTCCTTTCAGGAGTCCGTTCCACAAATTGACAGTTCTGGAAAAGAAGCCGAGTGGAACTTTCTCTTTATCAAAGGAATGAGGATGATTTGGTGTTGTGTACATAGCATGGTGCATCCTAGCTTTGAAGGTCTGAAACAACAACTTTGTTAGTATAAAATAAAAAAAATAATTTTAAGTTAGTTGTTTTGGACAAAGATCATGTTGCATGCCAGCAAGTAGTCTCGACAGTTACTCCTCCTGATTGCTTTCTATTTCTATTTGCTTCAGTAACTCTTCCGGCCACTATTCAAATCCTAACTTCTTGTTTTGCCAATTCTCTACATTTAAACATCTTTTGGCAAAGTTTAACATGCATATCCACAAAAAAGAGATAGTATATCAAAAAGACTGTTTTTCACTTGACAGCGCTATTACTGTATGCTCCCGCTACATTTTTTGATTGACACATTCTTGAGAAATGACAAAAGAATTAAACACTATTTTATTAGATTATTTACAAGAATAATTTTATATTTATGAATTTATAAGAATATGTGAACCAACTACAATGCAATATTTATTATTTACCATTTTATAAAGGAACAACTATGAAAACAAACTTTTTATTATTCATAAATGTTTTAAAATGTCTGAGCAATAGAACAAGAAAATTTAAATGATGAGTAACTATAAATTTGGAAAGAAATGCATTTTCTGGCCATTTTTTTTCATTTGTTCTTGCCACATGAATTCACTAAAATCAGTTGAAATTTTTCTCAAGAAATGACAACAAAAATGTTAAACACTATTTACTTATTAGACTGTATTTTTTTTTAAATAAATCCAGTTTCACATGTTTGAGTTTTATTAAAATGGAAACAAAAATTGCTGAGGAAGTACATTGTAATAACAGTGTCAAAAGAAAAAAAATGTCCTTTTGATACAACATTTGTTTTGCAGGCATCTAAACTTTGCCCCATTTTTACCCAATAACAATTACTTCATTTATAACCCATTCGGTATTTATCTTTTTTAATTTAAATTCTCTAAGTGACCAAAAAGATCAAATTATTCCATAATATTTTACTAAATTGTTCCTAACAACATGCATACAACAGCAGCATAAAAAAAATTGTTAATTATATTTTTGTAGAAGTCATGATGTGATTTCAAACCATTTGAAACTATTCAATTTTTTTTTTAAATTATGATTCAAAAATAATTGTCATTTTTTTTTATTTCATTTTTTTTTTTGTTGTTTCAAGTGATCGTTAATACCAAAATTTATACTTTTATAACTTTTCTACTTAAATGATTCTAGGTTACAAAACTTCATATGTATCTTCTTGACTAATATTTTCAAATGATGAATAATGCAAAAAGGAGTTACAGGTGTCCTAATGGTTAACAACAAAGAATAGAACCAGCAAATAAAATTCAAACTGTGGCTGGGACAATTTACATAAATTTAGCACTACTGTCCTTGGGAAAGGCATGAATACATTGTTTTTTCTGTTGGGAAAATTAAATATACAGCATTACTTGTTAGAGTGAGATATGAAAATGTATATTTCAGAGGAAAAACAAGAAGGATAACAAAATTATAGAATATTCAAATACAAGACAAGAATGAAAAAAAAACTCCAGTCAATAGGTAAAAAAAGAAATGGATTTTTGAATAAATACACCAAAAGATAAAAATACAGGGTTTTTGTACTTTCATTTTCTAACAGGAAAACTTTGCAACAACCCAAATTTCAATATTAGTTTGTAAATCTAACACTGAAACAATGCTTTATATTGAAAGAATAATGGGAAATATTGAATATAATTAATCCGAGTTGTTCTTATTTTATAGTATCCAGTGTTATTGATAAATTGTATAGATCTTCAAAAATAGACTTATTGGGCCTTTACCATGATGTTTCTACTTAGAGAATTGTATGGTAGATAACGATTCACTTTTTAGTTACTAAAAGAGTGTCTTATAACCATTAATGTTTATAAATTTAATCAGTAATGATGAAATACATCTATAAAGATTAACAAGTAAGCTATAACTTTCTGAATCTAAACAATTGCATTTTTAAGTTCTGTTACAATTTGATCTTAAATCTTTACCAATGCTAACAGGGCCAAGATCAATTTACTAATTAGCAGTACTTATTCTTTAAAGTTTTGAAATTAAATTTATTTTGTTTAACGTCATGTTAAGACAACAAAAAAAATGATTACAATAGAAAATAGATTTTTTTTTTTTTTTACTTGAAAAAATTTTTTTAAAAAGTTTAAAGATTAAACTAAATTAGTGTGGCCATTTTCAATTTTTTTTTTTTCAAATATCTCCTTGGAATATTAGAATTAAAATGTAGTTGTAGTAAAAACAAATATATTTGCTTTCAATGAAAGCAGAATAGAATTGATTATAAAATAGTTGAATATTTTTCAAAGTTGTTCCAGTAGTTCATTTATGATACACCAAAGTATTAAGTGTGTGCAAAAATATTCCTAGCATCTACTATATTTGAAGACTAGAGATTGAATATACAAATGGAAACTTTTGCACACACCTAATAATAGTTTAAGATGAACTTATTGTGCTGCAAGGTCTACATAAGGTAAGTGTTAGCATCTTGTGTTTCTACCGACTGATAAGAAGATTGTTTTGATATAAGCACCAATGCATGAGAACACCATTGCATTGCAAGTGTTTGCCCACAAGCCGCATGATTGGTTGATGGCCCAGTAACTTGGCTCCAATCCTTAAACAGAGATTTTTCATATCATCTTTTGATTTTCTGTAGGTACTCTTCTATTGAGGAAATCCAGTGTCCTGTTTTTGCCATGAAAACAGATTCAAGTGGTAACTCAAAATACTTTATATATTTCCATTGTCTTTAGATGGATTGTGTCATTCTTTTTCATTGAAAATAGAAACAAAAAAAAGCCAAATTATTTTCCTTATATATTTTATATTCCTGTTGTCTATTGACATCTATTATGAATTAAGAAAATAAATTAAATTTTAGAATTTTTAAGGGATGCTTGAAAAAGGGATCAAATTTATTTGAACAGTTGCATATTTATACTTTAGATATCCTGTTTATATGCCATGCATAAAAATCCTAAAAGAAATTTTTGAAGTTATAGATTGCTGCACCTGTTGAATGGATATAAAATTTACCATATTTTTCTGTAGAGAAGATACACCCTGATTTTGAAAATAAAGTGAGGGAGGGAGGGAGAGAGAGAATAATAATGCTACAGCTGTATTTGAAGGATTTTTATTGAACAAAATTTCAACCTGAAACCTTCATTGCTTTCATTATCAATTGAAAAGGAACCAAACATTTTATTAGATGCAATATCATCATGAAAGAGAATGTCATTCTCAGTCCCTTCCATTGCTTTACTGTGATACATTTCATGAATGACAATCACTATATCACTTATTCCCCCACCCTCGCAAATTTCTTCATACACATGCACATCTGGGCAAAGGTCAATCTTTTCCTTCATTTAGTAAGGGTCATAGCTAAATCTTCCTGGTGTACTGAGTTGTTCCATTCCTCCCTCATGAAAGTTATAAAATGTTTATTAATATAAAACATCAAGAGGTTACAGCTGATCTGTGAAACCACTGGACATAACCAGATTTTTTTTATTGTTATTCATATTTTTTCATAATAGTTCATAGTTTTGAGGAGGAAAAATGTGTTCTGTACCAACAAATATGGTAACACAATACAAAAAATTAAATTTGTTTATAAGAAATAAAACTTGAGAACTTCTATCCACAATTATCCTTTTCTTTACAAATTACTTTCACTGAAGAGGGGGAAATGAATTTTTAAACAATTTTCTGGATAGATAGCTATCCTTACTTTGATAAGAATTTAAAATCGACATTGTAACATTTCCTTCTTTCTAGTTGATGGAGTGGCAGGAAATGTTTTATAAGTTTCCTAAAAACACTGCATGTATAGTCTAAACTTAGTAATTTTCATGGAGAATTTATTACCATAGAAATGCATTAAGATATTAAAAACTGAAAGAATCCTGATATTTTATCAAGTTATAATGTAAGTACATTACATAACAGTTGCTAGACTATGCATTTCTTTACTATCATTATCACAGTTAAGATTTTTTTGTTTTGTTTTTATAGTATCTGGTTATTTTAAAAAATTAATAGGCACCATGATGGTTAACAAGCTAGTCTTGCAGACCATTGCATATAACAAGTTTAATCTTGACTGTCTCATTATTGTGACATTGAGCTCAACTAAACTTGTCTTATTTATCAGTTTTAGATGGCATAAAATTTGATACTATCATGTGCTATATTTGCTACTTTTGACAATTTAGTTATGAAATAAATTAAAAATAAGTTAAAACTATTTTAATATCAGTTAATTCTATTGATTCTATGATTTTTGAAAAAATAGAAAGAAAAAAGAACTTTACCGAAGTTGCTTAAAGTTTGCTTAACAGGAAATTGAATTTTCTAGAAGAAAAAAAAAACTTTTTTGCAGACCTCATTAATAATCAATAACAGTATTTTTAATCAAAAACTTGTGCATGAAAAAAAAATATTTTCAGTAGCATTAAAAACATGTTTATATATTTGTCATAGAAGTCATCTTCACCATTTTTTACATTGAACTCTTTCTTATAAGTATTAGTAAATTCTGGCTTCAAGCACTCATTGGGTATGCTCACATTCATAAGTTTGTGGAAAAATCTTGCTTGAAAATATTGATTTGATGAACAATTCAACTAAACAATATAAGTTTTTTATTTATTGATTAATTGTTAACACATCTCAACACCATTGAAGTGCACTGAGAAGCTTCAGCGATATTTATTCCTGGTGTCATTAATGGTTTCAGACCCTTTAAAAATCATTAGACATCCATCTTCCAAGCAACTCAACCAAGAGTAGTCACTTTTTTTTATACAGTGATGTTCTCTCTGTACAAAGCCCAGGAGCCACTAGAGATAGAGGGTTACAGAGTAAGAGGCACAATTTATGCGGGTATGTGGGGAAGATAACCCTAGAATTGAACAGGTTGAGATTGTAGTGATCGAGGAAGACTCTTCTTAGGAATTGGTTCCACAAAGCAGCAGTTCATGAGAAGAAGCAGCTCAATTAGAACTTGCATCTCAACAATGGAATATGAAGGGAAGAGAGTAGTTCACTACAATGTGCATAGTAAACCAGGTCTTAATCATGAAAGTTAAAACTGGTGGAACTAAAGAATGTAGTTTGTCTAAACACTTTCAATGTAAATAGCAATAGAGCAATGAGAGGCTTGCAACATTTCATCTGCTAGAAAGTGGTTACAGCATGGAAAATAATTTGTCACCCACAAGGACACGGTGACACTTCTGGACTATCAAAACTGGGAAGTGAAGAATGAGCAGCTCCTGCCCATGTATGGCAACACTACTAGTTAGCTTTTCAGCACCTCTTATTTGAAGCCACAAAATTTGGCCTGAGCTTATATTGGTTTGATCCTTTTTGGAATTCAGCCAATGAAAATTGGTTTTAAAGTTTGCCTATTTGATGTTGTTGAATTTCTCCCAATTTTTTCCTTACTTGACAGGTAAGTCACTTAGAAATGTTGTTTGGTTTTCATATGAAAGTTGATACAAACTCAAAAATATGACTGGACTATGGTTAAGTAATATTAATTTAAAGTAATGGCTTTTTAAAATAAGTTAAAGTGTTTACACTTTAATTTTATTGATTTTGTTATATTGAAAAATGCAGTACTTTTGATAACCAAGTTTACTTGAGATTAAGAATACTTAATAACAGGCAGTTAACTATATTCAAGCCAACCTAAGGCAGAAATAATGTATTACAATTATAATTTCACCTTTTACATTTAGAAAGTATTTCATCAAGTGTCATTTTTAAAATTTGAATCTTAATAAATTTTTAGTTTTAATTATCCTTTTCTACTGATATTAAAATTAAAATTTTGCTAATTTGAATTTTAACACACCAGGCTTTCATACACAAGACTCGTAGACAATAGTGTATTCAATTTATTTACAACCACAGTAATCTATCAATACTTCCCTGGTTTATGGCTATATCATGTTCAGACACTAGTTCCCATATGATCAGTGAAATTAAGCAATGTTCAGTACTTAGATGGGTGATTGCTTGGAAATACCAGGTACTGTAATGCATAATAGCTCCGAATTGTTAATCAGAAAGCCGAGTTCCAATTCCAGTTGGGTTCATTATATTCACTTATGGGCAAATATCCTTGGGAGATGTATGAAACCACTTCTTCCCAACTATGGGTTAATTAGTAAGATTTGTAAACTAGTAAAATCATTATCTCAAAAAAATTGATACAATCTAAAAATATTTTCTGGCTTTAAATAACCTGCAATGGACTGATAAGCCATAGAAAACGAATCAATTAATCTACATCTCATTGCCTAAAATACTTGTACTATTTTATACAGGTCAGAATTTTTAAATTTCTATCTGAACAATCTTAGTTTTGAATGTGTTTAACACCTGAAAAATATGAAATCTTTATTAGTATCAAAGATCTGAATGAAAGATGCCAAATGGTGAGGGGAATGAAGCAAAGTATTTGAAAAAGAGATGATAAAAAAACAAGATAGGCATTTTGGTGTGGGTAACAGTTGTAGAGGCTAATTTGCTTCACCATTAAGTCTGGGTAACCCCTACTAACTTCGACATTAAATAATACAAGTGTTGTCATGACAAAAAAAAAATTGATTTTTTTTTTAATGTTCAGAGAAATACAAATGTATTAGACATAAATAGTCCCAATAAACTATTTTAGTCTTGAAGTAATATTCCTAGCAGCAATTATCTGGGTCATTTGATGACCTTATACATTTATTCACCAATTTTCTAAATCTCAAGTTATTTCAGACTGAAATTAGATAATGTTTAAGGGGCATTATTCTTTTTACTTTTTAAAATACAATAGAATTGTTATAACAAAGGAAAAGTTTGAAATAAAATATTTAAACTGAAGAATACTTAAAAAAAATGTAATGCCAGCAACTGGTCATTTATTCCACTAATCTACATTAAGAATGGTTTTAAAAATTTTTTTTTTTTTTTACAAGGCCTAAAAGCTACTCAAGGCAGAGGGTTGCTGAAGGTTGTATGGCTGTAGGAGGAAGTATGTGCAGGATAAATAACAGTTGACCTAGACTTGAAATGGTAAAGTGATTTTAGTGGTCAAGGAAGCATCTTCTCAGGAGTCTGTTCTACAAATTGACAGTTTTGGAAATTAAGCTATCTGAATCCTACCAAAGAGAAACAAATGGAATGAGGAGGATTTTACGCTGTGCTTTTAGCATGGCAGGTCCTTGCTGTGAAGGTCTGAAATGGTGAAACCAAGTAATGTATCTCGTTTTAACATAGTAATAATGATAGAGTAGCAAGCGGCTAGCAACATTTTATCTGTGGCAAAGCAGTTCTAGGTTTATACAAGATATAAATGGGATTAATTATACAAAATTAGATGGAAAATATTGTTATTTTTTATCACAAGATGCTGGAGCACTAATGGAGAATCAAATAATAGTGAAAAAAAAGTTTCAAATTAAATAAATAGAAAAGGTTTATCATTTCAACAAGCTCTCTTTTCTTCCTTTTTATTATAGGCTAAATAAAAATAAGATTATTCTTTTGTATATCCATATTATAATAGCTATCATAACTGGACATATTCTTTGTTCTATTTGAAAGTATCTTTCAGGTCTCATCATTTATCTAAAGTCTTTACAGAAGCACTGCATTTAGTTCTGCTGTATCTCTTATCAAGCTGTTACCATTTCAACTGTTCAATAATAAAATGCTTTCGTGCGAGTTTCTGTAGATTATACAGCCTCACCAATAACTGAAGAATTGATAAAGGATCATACAGTGCTTTTAAAATCTCCAACTCAGTTTAAGTTTCATAATATAATTGAAAAATGTTCAAGTGAAAAAGAATGACTTATGTGCTATATTGCAGGGTTATGCCAAATAAAAAGACTAATTCGTTATATATGATGTTTTAACAATCAAAGACAAACACTTAATTTGCTTGTCCATTTCAGAAGCAAAATACTAAGCTGTATTTTTTTTTTTTAATTGACAGAGCCTTTAATAATTGATGAAGGAAACTCTTTTTTATTACAGTGTAACCCGGATATAAGAGAGTTGTCGGGACCGGAGAAGTCTCTTATATCTGGGTTTCTCTATTTTGTTTAGGTAAGTATGGCTCTAATTTGGGACCAGAGAAAATCTATCTTATATCCGGGTTACACTGTAATTGAAAATATGAACATTTTTTTAAAAATAAATACACACAATTTTGGTTAGAAACTTAACCATCAATGCAATCCTAGAAATGTGTAGATATGGAGTAAACCCAACTGAGCCATCGTCAAAATAGTTTGTTTTTTTTTTGTTTTTTTTTTTTCAACCCCAGTGTACGTTTGCTTGCTAATATTTAGTTAAATTTGACAGTTCAGTGCAGGATTTTTTTCTTTAAGCATTACAACTGATTATTATTTTTTAGGAATATATATATATAAATCAAGCATTTATCAAATAATTATATAAAGATACAGAGACATTACATGGTCTTTATAGAAGATAAAAATAAAATTGAAAAATTTCCCTGTGTAAATTTCATGATGCTCCTCATTTCTTGAAGCGCATCATGAAAGTATAAAAAATAAAACTAATAGCACTTTTTAAAAAGACTTGTTGAATTCTATAAAGCAATGAACTAATATTTTCCTAATTCAAACTTTTAGTGCATGAAAATATGAATGAACTATCAACTGACAATCTACACAGTTTCTGGAAACAGTTTCTACATGAAATACAGTTTTTATCTATAAAAGTGGCAATTGCTTGTCCGTGAGCTAAGCTACAGCAAATATTTTATTGCTTTGTCTTAGTTTTTACTTACTGTATAAACTGGAAAGAGATTGGATATCAAATCAGTTAGTTTCTTTTAATTGGTAATCACCACTGAATTTTTTTTTCTTGAGGCAAAGTTTATAACGCCAACTTAGAATTCTGCTAATGTAAATGAAGTCAAGATTTTGTTATTTCTCTTATTAACAGATCAAAACATAATTACCAATTTTCTAAAATGGTTTCCTGGTAAATATATAGAATAAGTGTTCAGACATAAATACAAATATCTTAAACTAGGGTCACCTGTAAATTAAAATTGTTACAAGAATAATTTTATCTGGCATAAAACTCAATCATTACTTCCTAAACTCTCACAATACAAAAAAAATCATTGTCAAAACATCCATAAAAGATTTCTATCTTTTTTTTTTTTTTTTAATTATTTCACACCCAAGCAAGGTAATAAAGCCACTAAGACATAAAGGGTCACTGAGTATGAAAGAATAAGAAAAAAAAATTAAGGAGCAAGAACAATAAGAGAGGAATCAAGAAGGTAGAATATAACAATTGACATTGCATTTAAATTTTTGAAGATCAAAGTTGGCTGAAAAGCAAGAAGAGTTCCACAGGTGAGAAAAACTGTTAGCAAAGAACTTATGGTTACATCTAGCTAATTGAACTGTAAAATGATGATACCTTGCTGCCAATCTAGTATTGTGCTTAAATTTATAAAGTACCATAGAGTAAAGTTTGCCAGAATATAGGAAAGGCACAGGGAACCTACATTACAATGGTGGGAAAGTGACTGAAGCCAAGATGCCAAGTCAGGATCAATAACATTGCAGATTCTTTGGATTTTATCAAGAATCACTAAATATTTGAAGCAGATGCATTATATAACAAAATGAAAATATATCTGTCCATCACCCTTCAGTCTCCTAAATCCATAATACATATAATTGGATATTGAAATCAACACTCAATGGCAACAGTCTGTTTCTTGCTTAAACAATCATCAGGCTATATGCTTGCTGATTGCAATTAAGCATGAAACAAACTGTCACCGCTGAGTGTTGACTTCAACGTCCACTTATATATTTACATACATTTTATATTGAGCACTTTAACTCAAACATCTTAAATCTCTCTCTCTATATATATATATATATATTAAAATTACCAAATTTAATATTAAACAAGTAATTTTCATACTGTCAGACATTCAGGAATATTTCAATGCCTGCAAAAGCAAAAAATTATTTTCAGTGGAATTTCACTAGGAAGAGAATATAGCAGCATTTATATTTGGTCTTTTTATGGGTGAGTGAGGAATGGATGTTACTGTGAATATAGAAATTTATTAACATAATTGATATTCATTTAGAAATAAGTGTGATTTGATTATTCAAATGCTAACAAGCATGGTTTCCGGAGTTAGGTTTATTATTGGTGATTTAAAATTGTCCACGGGATAAGATTTATATAATATTCAAATGTTAAATATATTCTAATATTGTTCAACCATAGTCCATCTCTTGGCGGCCATGTTTCTGAAATCAACCGAAAATATTGAGTTTTCAAGAAATATTCTTTCAGAAATTGGTGTATCCACACTGAAGAAATGTAATATTTAATTTAATATTTTTGTTTCAGGACGGTTCATTCTTAACTGTGCAATATATTGTGCAGTTTTAAACTTATGGTTTTATATATTAACTACATTGAATCAGTCAAGCTTACAGCATGAAAAGTTCTATACAAAAGAATGTAAAATTTGCATACTTTAGTTTGTTAATGTTTTTAGAGTTTTGTAATGTGGAACAGACAACTTTCTTCAAGACATGAAAGTATCAATTTTGACAATTGATTTTTTTAAATCAATGTCAGGAACAAATGTGCTCTCAGGAAATGTTTCAATGATAAAACCTCCAACTAAATCAAGTGCAATTTTCATGCAATCTTTTAAAATTTTTCTTCTTTCCAGTCCATATGTTTTTGGCTTGATAGGCATATGCAGATTGATGTTATTTTAATTTCCCAGCCCATACCAATTTTTGTCTTTTTAAGCAATTATTTTACCTTAAACTATGGTGTTGTAAAAGTAATACAAGAATTAGAGATTAAACCTGAAAGTAGTAATTTTATGTTTCTGTCCATTCCATTTACCCTTTCAAGTTTTGTTGTCATGTTGCCATGCTGCTTGGCTTTACATTTTATTTGGCATTTTGCACATTTTGCCATTTCTGCATCTTTAGCTATTATTTATTTTTGAATGTGAAGAAAAAAAACAAGCAATATAGATGTAATTTTATGTCTTGTATATTTTAACAAAATCATTTTCCAAATTAGTAATCAAGCAGAATTATTAGTTTTTTTGGTTGTGATTATCCTGCTTTATTTTTCATGAATTTTTTTATTTTTCTCTTCATCCCCAAAAAGGATATTTTCATATTGAGACTGTCCAGATAATTTTGTATTATATTTGCAAAAGAATATTGAATTTTATATGTGAACTGTATAATTGGGAATTTTCTTAAACATAATATTGCTTCATACTTTTAAATTAACCAGTATACACACAAAAAGAGGGACAAACAACAAGAAAAAAAATGTTCAAATATAAATGCATAACAGAAAATGAAAATCAGATTTTATTCTGAATATATTTTTATTTGAATATATTGTAAAATGAAAAATAAATTACTAGAAAGTACAAAGTTTTTACTATTTCATTACAGTAATCCTACACCTATAATAAATAGCTTCTGGTACTGTTTTTCACTATTGAATGAATTCTATTAAGGCTATATCAAATACAACTCAAGAAATCTTTTTCAAAAAGTTTAATGTGTAAAAATATTTCATGTGTTAGCTCTATAATCAAATATACAAGGCATAATTGAGAAATTTATAAGATTAGATTAACTGCAGCTAAAACCTAGGCAGATAGCAGCCATAATGTTATGAGTTTAAGCATCTACTTCAGCCAACAAGTTATAAATTTTGTAGATTAAAGGAAACCAGCCAAATGTCTGTCTGCTGTTTAGGTGCTTTAGCACAAGACCTAACAACAGTATAAATAAGAATAGTTATTTCCTTAGAAAACTTCAATCAAAACATCACATTAAATTGTAAGAAAATAAGGGATATTTAAGTTTATGCAGATTTTGGAAGAGACTTAAAGATTAAATATTGATGGGGAGAAAATAACAATTAAAAATACTTGAAAATAAAATAATATTCATTTTAATATCATAGCTTAGAATACTAAATTATTTGTATTATCTTGAAAATAATTTTATCTTTCAAAACACTGAGAAATATATTCATTTTAACTTACATAATTTAAACAATGCTTAAAATTATATAACATTCTAAAAAATACTATTTAAAACGGAATACTGCATTTGATATCATTAGATCCACTGCCAAAAATTATCCCCAGTAAAGCTGATGTATTTGTTAGGTTAATGTATATTCAGATACTTGAGTTTTGATTAATTGATTATGGCTTATCAACCTTTTGCAAGTTATTTAAAACTATCTTTAGATTGTAAAAAAACTTTTGAGATAATGATTTTTTTTTATTGATTTATTATTTGTTTTCTATGATTTAACCCCTTGCAGGTTATTTAAAGCCAGAAATATTTTTAAATTGTAAGAATTTTTTTTTTTTTGAGATAATGATTTATTGATGCAAGTCCTACTAATTAACCCATATTTAGGGGAGAAGTGGATTCATACCTTTCTCAAGAGTATTTGCATATAAGGGAATATAACAAACAGAACTGGAATTGTTACTCAGATCTCCAATTTCGAACCATTATCCATTACACTACCCACACATCCATAAAACTTTAAAGAAAATTGATAACAAGTAGCCATGACAACAAAATTACAATAAATCTATTTTATTGTAACTATGCACCTGAATTAATATGAAAAGATATGTACCTATGCATAATGCTCTTGATATGTCTAGGTGACCATAAATGTATATGATTAATAATATATTATAAAAATTAAAAACTTCATCTCCACAAAATAGTATTAATTTCATTTACAAAGGTTTTTACCTTTTGGGCAATTATGTCCATATGATATGTGAACATTAAATTTATTTGTTGAATCAATAACTACTAACTTATACTATATATTAACTTGCCATTTATTTGGTTTGGTCAAAGTACCATTTGTAATCATTAATAAATACAGACTTTGTGATACTGATATTTTCATTACAAGTACTAAAAAACAATAAGCATATACAATAAAAAGTAAGAAACTGCCTTTCAATTCTTAAAGCCCTTACCATAAAATCAATAAGATCTTCAGTTTGTGAACTGAGATTTTAAATCTATTTAACAACTGATAAATACACTTTGCTAGAATTATCCTATGTTGTTTTGTGTACAACATCATAATGCACAAGTGACAAGATTAAAAATATTACAAATAAGTTATTCCCTGATCTTGATAATGGCAAAAAGTAAGGTCAAAAGCACAAGATCAAATATTTGGACATTATTTATATTCGGATACATATTCTCTTATATGTAAAGAAGGAAGTTTATGAGAAATAAAAATCTTGTATTAATATTATATGCCTAATGTGTATTCAGTCTGTAATGATGCATTCAAAAGTTTTGCAAATACCTTTTATATAATAGATAGAAAAATGTTATAGATCACATTTGCTCTTTTTCATATATCTATGAACTATTTTAGGATAGGATTGTATCACAATATTACTTTAAATCTAATTTGTTCTTCAGGATAAACAAAATATTTTTGTAAAAAGTGTCCCACATAAACTAGCTGATGCACTAGCCAAAATTTTAATCCTACTTCTTGGTACAATTAGCTCCTCACATATAAAAAAAAAAACTGAACTTTTAAATAAATTAAAAAACAAGCATCAAAGCAAATTAGTAGTGTAGATATAAAATCTTTATATGCAAATGTTCCTGTAAAGAAATGCCAAAATTTACTCAAAACACTTAACAAAAATAGAATTACCTATTCTTATATATAAGATCATATAAATGTGCCATTTAATCACTAATCAATGTTTTTTCACTTTCAATAACATTTTTATAGACTAAAATTTGGTTTACTAATGGGGTCTCCTTTTTGTGATGTTTATATAACTGAAAGAAAAAAAAATGATTATTCCAGATGACACTTGTATTTGATATAAAAGAGTACTTTAATATTTTTTTTTTCTTTTATCAAGCCTAATATAAACATTCTTTTTCTTTTTAAATTTGCAAACAACTCGAGAAAAAAATTGGTTACTTATTTCTTTGTACATATTGTATTTTCTTTTTCCTTCAAAACCAGTGTGACAACACATCTTTTAATATCAAGTATTTCTTCTTTCACACAGTATTTTCAGAAAAGTCAATGAATAAAAACTATAATCCATTTTCTAACAGAAAGTTTGCTAGTCCCTTTCTAATTAAATGCTTTATTCAGTTATCAGTTATTCTTTTCTTTCCCGATGTGTGCTTTCTCAAAGCGTAAACAAAGTATGTCATGGCATTGGGAAGAAAAGGAAAACTTCTCCATTGTGATGCAACTTATGACTCCAGATAATTTTTAAGTTAAAATCTTTGCAATGCAGCACTCAATTTTTTTAACATTTTTATTTCTTATATTCATTTCCTTATAGAAATACATATAAGCACAAAAAAGACATTTAATCTAATCTAAGTCACATGGAAGTTATGAAGAGCTGAGAGTCATGCTGAAAACTAAAAGTACCTTCTGTGTTAGTTTAAAAAATGTAGGAATATCTAATTTTAATCCTTTAAAAAGATTTTTAAAAAAAAAAAAACGTTGATCTTCTTGAAAGAAAAATGAAATTTAAAGACAAATCTAGTTTTGATAGACACCAACAAGCAGTAACACTTGAAGGTTCTTTATTGCCTAACTTCCGAAACTGAATAGTTTAGAGACAACTAATAGTAATTCTTTAGGCAGTATGTAAAACAAAAGAAAAAAAACAAAACATTAAAATAACTTATGAAAAGTTTTTTTGCAGAGGACAGATCACATAATTTACAGATCTTGTTGCATTACTTAAAACCAGAATTATGAAGTGATAAATTTTTCAATGGAAAATCAGTTTACAGAATATCAGAAGATAGCAAAAAGAACTTGACTGCCACACATGCAAAGTAAAATTTGCTAATTACAAAAATATACATTGAGAAATGCAGCAGTTTCAATTATATGATCATTTCATTAAAAACTAGATAACATTTTCAGAGTAAAAAAAATTGGTAAAATTTGGAAAATTATATACAAATCCTTATTACAAAAAAAAAAAATAAATCGATTTATTTTTTTTTTTATTGTATTCATATTGATGCATAAAATATCTTCCACTCCCCAAATCTTTGAGAAAAGTTAAAGTTCAATGAGATTTATTTAGTGCAATTGGTTTTCTTTAGAGGATATTTTTCCATATTCTTGGTAATTTTGACAGACTTTTACAAATAAAATTGCCATTTGAATGTAATTTTCAGGAGAGAATCAATTATATTTTTTAAATTTTGATTTTTTGGTTCAAAAGAAAAATCCAAAGATCTTATATTGCTAATATTATTACAGTACCTAACATAGCATGTCATATTTCCTGCTCCTGGTGAATTTTCTTAAAGATTTAAATAATAGTTTCAAAATTAGGTAGGAAAATAAATAATCCAAAATTTAAAACTTAAATGTCTGACGATCGCAAATAGCATGAAACCCAGGATCACAAACTCACATCAATCTAACTATATATAGTGTGTGCGTTTAAAGATAAACAGTTCATAACTAAAAAAATATTTTAGCTACCAATTTTGGTAGCTGTTTACGTTCTTTTTTCCTTTAACTGATTTGGCCAAAAAAAAATGTCTCTGCCACCTTTTTTTTTTTAGTTTGAATTTTTTTCTCAATATTCATTGCTTTATAATTCCTCAGTTTGTGTATCTGCTATATAATAATTACCATTATTTCTATGGACTTTAGTTGAAAGGGAGGTAAATCAATTTAAGGTACTAAATTTATTGGCGGTTATTTCCCTTAGTTATTTTAAAATAGATTTCTTTTAGACAAAATTAGTTTCCATAGATGCGAAATGAACCATTTAATTAATTCGTTCCCTTCCAACATTTCTTAGATTGCAGTCTTATTTGTTCAACCTTTTCTTTCGAGGTACTCAGATACCCTTGTTTACTAAGGGATCGTCTTGCTTCAAGTTGGTCTTGAGAACTTTTGTCCTGTTACTAATCTTTCTTTCAATACGCTTTTCTAGTAACTGTTAAACACAAATTTTTAACATGAAAAGATATGGAGTTTAAAAAGTGATTTATATTATTCCAAGAATAACCAAGGGATCATATATACCACCATTAAAAACGATATGGAGGGAATGGATTAATTAAATGGTTCATTGACCAAAATTTTAGTTATGAATTCTATATCTCAGCTATATTAAATCTCTAAACATGGTTTCAAAACTCGTTTCATTGCATCCCAGTATTAAAACTTTCTAATAATTGCCATCATTTTTTAATTCATTAGTAAAGTATATAAATATTTTTTTTTCTCTTTTCATTCTAGTGATCTTCATCGGATTTCTGGAAACTGGAAAGTTCATTGGCAATTACATCGCATTTCTTGGCAGCCTTGTCTTCTCTTTGTTCACTCTCTATTTCTACTGGTCCTTGTGTGGTGGCAGTGGCAGCAGCTCTAAATGCACGTCAAGTGTTGAGGGTGGAACCAACTTGACCATTGATTCTGGTGGAATATCAGCAGCCGGAACCTCCAGAATGTTTGGCTCCATCAAAGAGATGAAAGACGATAACAGCAAGGACAAGTAGTTTCTTTTTGCAAGGATTCTTCTGTAAAAATTCCTCGTCCATTACAATCTAAAAACTATAGTGACCATGCAGACATCACTTAGTTTTTTTTTGTTTTTTTTTTTAATCAATAAATAAGTATGAAGAAAAAAATCCCAATCAATTGTATGTATTTGTTCATGCTTAAAAATAAATTTAAGATTTAAAAAATCAAATTTTCATTTGACATGAAATATTGACAAGTGTCAAGTCATTTTGAAATAAATATTTTGAGAAATAATTTGAGTTTCAAAATGCAATTTATTTTAAACTAATTTATTCTTTCTTGTAGGTCCCAACCTCAAACCAATGTTTTGAAATTTTCTAACAATTAATAATTTATTACCAAGAAAGAGCTATACAAATAATTACAATCATTACTGGATGTCTCAGTGTTATACATTGCTACAAGTGGAAAAGATTTTGCTTTAAGTTTAATCAGTGAATATTAATGAGTGACAGAAGTAAATTGTGTATTTTGATATAATGAACTAAGCAAAAAAACTGGAAAGAAAATAATGAATTTTTTATTTTATCCCTTTTCAATTATATTTTTCTTGTGCTAATATAAAACAGAACATCTCAGTGCTGATATATTAGTTATGTATTGTTTAAAAAGTGATATTTTATATTTTAACACTGAGCTTATACAAACCACAACTGCAATGGCATATTCAAAATAATCCCAACTTGAAAGAAAAAAAAATAAAATAGAAAGATCTGTTCACGACAAACTTAAGTTGTTGGGGTTGGATGGGGTATAAAAATAAAACTACAAAAGTTTTTCATCAATGAAAGATATACAATCACAAATGAAAATCGAAATATCATTTGCATTATGTAAAACACTAATTATATACTAAACAGATGTAAGTTTTTGTCTCTAAAATAATGAAGACCAAATCTATCAGAGTATCAGAAAATATATATATATATATATATATATCTTATATTATTTCTGTATGTTGGATTTTTATTTAAATTTTTAGAAAATTACAATCTAAACAAAAACAATTTGCAAAATCTGATAGAATCTTTAAACCATGCAAAAAAATAAATAAGAGTTATCACTAATCTTAGTGTCTTTACTTCTACCCTAAGCACAATTGTTTCCCTTCTGTTTAACCATGTTTTTGATACATTAAATTTATAATTTATTCAAACATTTAATTACTGAGTTTAGGACTAGGTAAAGTCCTTTTCTGCTATCAAAAACAATATATATCTTCTGTTGTTATTTGTTGCCATTGTCTAGTAACTGCCTCAATTTGCATCATGAATATCATCACTGGATGTATGAATCTCACAGTGCCATGTCTGTCTTGGATATATGTCCTCTGGACATCAATCCTCTCACTGCAATCTTCCTTAATGAGTTTTATTTAAAGCTAGTTCTTAGAAATTATGATGTTATATCTTAAATATATGATATGCAAAAACTCACATATATATATCATAACTCAGTAAATAAATACACTCAGTTGCAGTATGTGTTTTTTATGCCACACACATACACACACAGTGGTAAATATTAGAACCGATTTATTTGTTTTGCTTAAAGAAAGCATTCAATGATAAATTTTGTCTGGAAAAGAAAGAAAAGCATTTTGAATTAGAACTTGGATTCTTAGTTATGTTATGTCTAAGCAATTTTCTTTCTTTCACTGTGAAAAGAAACAAGATTGCAGGACCTTAAAAAACAGAAATGAAAATTTATAATAAAGTTTCATTCACTTGTTTCAGTGATAAAATAACAGATTTTGTTTTCTTATATCCCTTAAAATTGACATTAATTTATATAAAAATAAAAAAAAGGTAATTAATCTCGAATGAAATGTAAGGGCAATAACTCTGTTGTCCAAGTTTCAGTTGTTTCCCTATTGCAGTAGACTTATTGCATCGCCTTCAAATTTACAGAGACAAAAATATTACATTCCTAACTTAAAAATAGACGACTGTGTGCATATATATATATATATATATATATATATATATATATAATTTTTTAAATGTTTTGTATGGTGTTGTGAAGCTCTAATACAAGATTTCATTGAAAAAAATTCAACTCTTGCTTTTATCTGATCTTAAAAGGTTTTGTCAAATGGTATATTATTCCTTGTATTTGTCTGTGCAACTGTTAAAAAATATTTGAAAATGCATTATATCCTGTAATACTTAAGAGTAATTTTTTAAAAATGGATACAATGCCTTTGTTATGCAGGAGGCAATGGTTTGCTGGATTTAAAAAGAAAAAAACTACATAAAATGTCTTAAAATATCAGCTTTTTCTTTTGTTAAACAAGATTCTTACAAAAAGTGTTTAGTAAGCACATAGTTAAAATATATTCTGTATTATCTGAAGTTGTTGTATTTTTTTCTAATAGAATATTTCAAAGTAGAAAGCTGCTATCAAAAATATTTTCAATCATATCAGTTTAAGTTTTCTATCATTTAACAAAAGTAAAATGGCATGAAATGTAATGTTTTCAATTCACTTGTATTTATACTCTTCATTTTATGTAAAAAAAAAAAAGAAAAACAATTCCAACATTGAGATGCAAAAAGAAATTTTAAAAAATGATATAAACACACACACACACACACACACACACACACACATTGGGGAGAACAAAAAACCAATACATTAATTTTCTTTTTTCTCTTTTTTTTTTTTCCTTAAACATTTCCAAGTGTAAGAAAATTGCTGCCATTATATGCCTTTCTCATTATTCAAATTAATATATTTATCTATGGTAAAAGAATCTCCCTGTATTACAATGCATTTTATGTTCTGTATTTAGTAATTTAGAAAAAAATCTTTTGTTCACTTATATTTCTTACCAATATTTTATGAGTTTATAAATAGCAACATTCATTTAAACAAGTATAGTATCAAAATTTAAATAATTTACATAATTTATTCTTAGCATTGCATCAACCAAATTTAGATTAAATTATGGGCTACTGACACAGTTTTATTCCACTTGTACATTTAAAAAATTTATAAATGCATTTTTAGTATTTTTTCATTTTTCTTTTTAATTAGAAAAAAAAATGAAAAAAAGAAATCATCATTCTTCATAAGAAAATAATGAATATAAAATTTTAGTATTTATTATTACCATAAATTAAATCATGTTAAATTGTAATTATGTTAAATTTTAAAAGGTATACTGAAATTCATGTAAACTGTTTTTTGATTTTAGTAAAAATCAGACTATAGAAAATACAAGTATTCATTCAGCTTTATATATCTGCTGAAAGCATGGCTTTGCAGAAATATTTTATTCAGTAATACACACTAACTTATCTATATTTGATACAAATGTCAATAGGTCTGGTAAATATAAATTTCAATTAAAAAAAAAAAGAAAATGTTCTATTCTGGATATATTTAATGTGGCTTTGCAAGCTTGAAATTGCACTCTTAACAATAAAACACACATACAAAAATGCAAGGTTATACAAACCCGTTATCTTATTTGGTTTCATATGGATAAAAAAAAAAAAAATTTCTACACGTGTTTGAATTTCTCCTGAATTTTAATTAAAATAGAAATATGATACATTACACTTGCATCTATATATTTGTATCTATGTTGCTATATGTATCTGTGGTTTACATACACATTATATATGAACATGTTAATGCATTATCTGTTTAATTTCCAACTCCAAAGATGCACTTAATGTATTTTTCAAGAAGTATATATTGCCTTACAAAGTTAAAATGAAAATATAGATCATTTTTTAGAGTTCTAATTTAAAGACAAATATCTATCTTTTGCTAATAATTCAAGCCTACCAAGAGAAATTTTGTGTACTTTAACTTATGCCTAAATATTAAGCTACACTATTAAGTATAAATTTTCATTTCTATCAATATTAAATTCTAAAAGACACATTTAGTATTAAGAATAATTACAAATTATTTGCAGTTCGAGATATATTAATTTAATATTTTTTAATTTAATGAAATTAACCTACTTATAAATAGAAATATATTAACATCCCTTATTCAATGTCTGCAAAATAGAGTTGTCTTTATTGCAGATTTTAAATTAGAAAGGCAAAACTGTTGGCACCTAGATTCTACATTCCAGGCTCATAAATCTTAGAAAGAAACTGTTTTTTTGTATTTGATCAACTATGTCCTCTTCAGCAAATAAGCTTTCCAGCCACTAAAAATGATTTGTGTGTTTAATTAAAATGAACTTTTTTCTTGGTTTTATTTTGTGCTGTACTATATCATGCTGTATTTTACCAAAATAAAGAAAAAAAATCTAAAGCTTTTCTGTTGTTTGTACAAAATGTGTTTTTAATTTTGATCAAGTCAAAATTCCATCACCATTTGATAATGTTATAACATTGCATCTCTATCTATAAAAGGCAGGATGTGTGTGTGTGTGTGTGTGTGTGTGACGAATGCACGGCCGCAATTTGACGGATTTGCACCAAAATTTGCATGCACAATCTCCAAGTTAGTAGGAAAGCCAAGACCGATGTTGCATTTCCCAACTCCCATCAATAGTGGAAATAATCAATTATTTCATCCTTCTACAGCAGTTTTCATGTAGTTTGCGGCCATTTTCTACTGGCCAGAGTGAGAGCCTATAGCTGGCTGCCATGAATAGGCAGGAAGATTCTATTGGCCAGCATGAGAGCCAACAGCTGACTGACACGAATGTTAACTAGCATGCAAAAAAAAAAAAAAAAATCATTAGCTGCATTCGTCACAAGTGGGAAAAATTTAAATCTGCATGGCACTTTACTCCAATTGGCTCATTTGCTTGCTTAAACTCAACGTTGATTCTGATTCCGCAGAACTGGATTGGGTGTGAAAAAGTATTTGTTAACATTCTTTTTTCATTTGGTTTTTCCAGTTATGTCCTTTTTTAAAGCTGATCGTTTTGTGTTCTTTTGTTTAGTTGTTTTTTCGTAACAGATTTAATGTTTAGTATAGAGCTTAGAAAAAATTTGCTGTCTGAGATAGGCAAGAAGTAAGGGATGTAGCAACATCAGCACGGCAAAAGGAACTCCTTTAAAGGCAAGGAAGGGCAAAAATATTTTAAGTCAAGTGATAGCAATTGCTGTACGAGTCGTATGATTTTTTAATCAAGCACGGGCAACGCCGGGCCATGCTGCTAGTTATTTATATATGAGGCATACTAAATATATAGACTTCTACCTGTTAGTAAGAAATAAGTGTTATCAAAGTTTTAACTCACAATTGATATCCAGCACTCATACAAATTAAGTAATTGATTGAATACCACTGCTCTGGAGAAAAGACTTGTTATTGTTTATCCTAATATATTTGCTAGAATAAATAATAGTTTGTTCAATAAAATTCTAAACCATTTTCTCACATATTTCCTGAGCTGATTACAAACCACATAACACAAAATGAAGTAAATCCATTAAGTAAAACATTAAATTGCTACAACTGATACAGAGAATGCAGAATCATAACTATGAGACAAATCATACATTAATAATTAATCTATTGGTTGTTGTCATTAAGATACAATATGTTAGGTTATTATTGATAAGCATACATTAACAGATGAATAGCAGTTCATTTGATTGATCAGGGTACTTCTGGCAATGTAAATGAGAAATCCTTTGATAGTATTCACAAGAGAATCGTATAGATATTTTATAAAATGTAAAACATTAATGCAGAAAAATTCAATATATAGTTGGAAGGAAAGTTCTGGTTTGGAGAATATTAAATTTATTTGGAAACTGCAAGAACTTTCCTTCCAATGATAGAGATAAGGGCTCTATCCTTCGACCTACATTGGTAAGGTTGTTGATGAAAATCAGGAACAATGTCATCAGTTCTCAACGCCATGTTTATGTCGAGGACAACTATTTACTCATGTCTGATCAGCTTGATAAAGTCAAATTGGCTGCTGATCTAAAAATTTACCTACAATCTGTTAAATGGTGCAAAAAAAAAAAAAAAATGTTTTGTTAATTTTAACGCCTCTAAAACAAAACTGCTCTCTTTTAACCATTTCAGAGAAGCATTTTTGCCTTCCATCAGTATGCTAACTGCCAGAAGAGTGACTCCTTGTATCTTCTCGGGCTAATGTTTTCCACTGACATGAAATGGAAAGATTGTATTGAACTAATTATTACTATGTCTGCTGCTAGGAATGTTAGTTTACAATGCTAGGCATTTTTCCTCACCAGAATCTATCTTACACACATAAATTTACCATTCATCCATACAGTATTGCTGTCAGATCTGGTCTGGTGCTTCTGCTATTCTTGATAAAATCCAAAGAAGAATTTACAATTTTATTGATCCTGACCTGAAATCTTGACTTCAGTCACTTCCCCACTGCTGTCATAGCATTTCTTATATATTTTAATGGTAATTCTGTTCTTTCTTATTTGGTACCTTGACTTTAAGTGCAGTACTAGATTTGCTAGATGTAACCATAAGTTCTATACTGACAGTTTCTTTTGCACTTCTCACTTGTGGAACACTTGTCCAGACACTTGCTTTCCTGTCAACTTTGATCTTCAAAAATTTAAATGCAATGTCAATCATTATCATCTGATTCTTTTTATTGTTCTCTCTTTTTAATGTTTTTTTTTTTTCATATCCTTTCACCCTCAGTAACTCCTTGTGGCTTTATTGCCTTGGAGTGAAATGATTTAGAGAGGAAAAGAGAACTTAAGAAGAAAATAATTAATGCAAAATAATATCAGAACTTCAATTAAAATACATCTTTGACTCTACATGTATACAGTTCCCTGTCAATTTTACTGCTATTTCTGATTTGATGTTAATTTGGGAAGAGTGGTTTTCCCAAATGCTCATTCATCCATTCTTCATCAACCATATCATCATGGCATACCAGAGACCAGTTTCTTTTGTCAAGATATATAGAGACAAAGCTGAATACAGAAGGTAACAATACCCTTGATTTAGTCTGAATCCTGTAAAATGAATGTAAGCAGCCTCAGTTAAAATTCAGACTTGGTTTATTTACTCTATTTTCTGTTATACTGACTGTTATATTTCCTCACATCTCCAGGTTTCTTTATTCTATTAAAGAGACCTGGAGATGTGAGAGAAAATAGAAATTTTTAAAAATATGCAACAAAGGCTGAAAGGAACCCAAAGTTAATATTTAGGTAGAGGTCCGTTTAGATCTGTAGTTCTCAACTGGTGTAATATTACTGAGGTTCACACAAAAAAACAGCAAATTGGAGTCCATGGTAATATTTTAGTGGTTCACAGCAATTTCACTTTGGAACGGTTGTTACAACTGGGAATTGGAATTTCTACAGTAATCTACACTATATTAAAATACTAAAAATAGAAAAACAACTCTATCAAAACTCTGTAATAGACTAGGCATTGTGAAAGGAGGTGATCTTTGACATCGATGGAACCAAATATAAACTCACAGAGCAACATCAACCATAGGGATCTCATTGAATAACTTTTCACTTTTTTATTTTATTACTCACATATTTGAAAATGGTTTATTATGAGTTATTTTACGAATGTACGTAAATGTTCTATAGAATTTAGTTGTTAAATACAAGTTTATTTTCATTAGTTTTACTTCAAAATAAAGCATATATATTTACTATTTCTATAATACAATTCCTAAACTTATCTATTAGTAAAAAAATAAAATAAGGTTTTTTGTTTTTTTTCTCTCTCCATCAAATTGTTATGGGAATCCAGCAACAAAAAGAAAAAGAAAAAAAAAAGAGTAAATGTGGTCCATGAGTGAAAAAAGGTTGAGAATCACTGATTTAGATTAACTGGATGGCTGCTGCTGCTAGATCTCATGCCATGAGGGTATTGAGCCTATGAGGGCCACCTTGTTCCTCCAGCCTTGACAGCATTGGAAGACCCTCCAATCTGCTTCCAGTGGTCTACCACAAGGTTGTTGGCAATTTGTAAATGGTGAGTCAAATTGGTAGATGACTTTAATAGGGTGGTCATCAGGTTATTGCATGATGTGACCAAGTCAGCAAATAGACTGAGCAATGGTATAGATGATGTTCAACTGGCTGGTGCTTTATACCTACTTGATGATCCTGAGGGCGCAAGACAAAGCCATGGAGGTGAGGGTCTTGCTGAGAGGCCACATCTTGGTGCCATATAGTAATACAGAGCTACCTAACAACATTCTCAAAATAATTTGATAGATAGATAGATAAATTATATATTTATATCTAGAACTAGGTGTAACATAGCTCAGAAAAGGGGAAAAAAATCCATTCTTCCATAAACTACTAAGCTTCTACTGAGAGGGAGTGTTTCTTTCAGAAACCTATGACATTAAGGTACTACTTTGTTATGCCGGGTATAGTTTGTAACAGCATTGTCTTGTTTCTTAGGTTGTTGTGGAGAGATTACTGCAGTTGCATGAGGGCTTTTCAAACAGGAGATAGTGTTGTAATAGAATTGTGTTGAATGCAATGCAACATGTAGTTCATCTGGGGACTAAGAAGCACTCAACCCACTCAGAAGTGAAATGAGACAATTTGCTACTATGGTATCCTGTGGTTGAAGAGAGAGATAGGGCACTTACAGCTACAGCACACTGAAATACTAGTTCCCTATACTATCACTGAAGTTAAACAACAAAACCTAGTCACTACCTAGATGAGTGACTGCTTAGGAATACCAGGTGCTGTAAGGTTTGATGTGCAGATGGTATAATGGATAATGGCTCAAAATTGTTAATCAGAGATCCGAGTTCCAATACTTGTTGGGTTTGTTATATTCACTTATGTGTAAGTCAAACACCCTTGGTAGAGGTATGAATCTATCAGTTCTCTCTTCAGCTATAAGTTAATTAGTAAAACTTGTATCACTAAAGCATTATCTAAAAAAAATTCTTGCAAAGTGTTGATAAGCCATAGAAAATGAATGAATCTAAGAGATGGGGGCTTGTGGCCATTTCCATTTATATTACTTTATCCAACACCACCCATACATTGTAATATAACTGATCAGAATAATAATCTTTGCAGACTTTCATCACTTTTAAAATACTGCCTCATCATTCTATGTATGAATACATAAAATTTTAAATAAATAAGCAAATGAAAAATTCACTTTAAATTGCTAAGAATGTTTGTTAATGAAAAATTAAAAGAAATTCTAACATCAGAGTTTGAGATTTATTAAGCTTCCACTCCATACAACAACTTGTGAGTGATAAACCGTGACCACCGATATAGAAGGCCTACTTCATTGGGTTATGGAGAAATGTGACGTCATCACATTGAGTCCGACTTTCAAGAAGCGTGTCGTTTGTTTTGTGAAGCAGATTTTTTACGGCGGGATTTTTAAATTACTTATTAATATTTTCTTTTAAATATTGAATTAATTTAAAACAAAAATAATGCCTTATAGATGCATTGTACCAAATTGCAAAGGGAATTATAAAAACGGCCCTAAAATACATGTATTTTCTTTAACTAAAGATAAAGAATTATCTCTTTCGGTGGTCACAGATAAACCCCTTCTGTTGACTTAAAGGGTAACTGTCATACTGAAGTTTTAAGGAAAATGAACAAAATATTTTTGCTTAAAATTAGATAGAGACAATTGAATTTTTTTTTATGCATAAACAAAGGAAGGCTTACTAAATTTAACATGGACTAGACACACTGAAGAAAGAGGAGTTGGGGAAAATAGCAAGTAACATACCTAACAAACTTGTATAAATGGATGATATGAGGTGACATACATTTCTTAGAGCTACAAAAGATAAAGTTGTGGAGAGCCATGATTACCCACTTTCTAAACGAACAAGACCCATGAATTGTAATGGTAATAGCAGTTTCTTTATAAAAAAAAACATTTGGCATTCATTGATTAAGCAACTTGAAATTTATAAAATCTTTCTCTTCAAATAATTCTTCAGGGAAATAGGTTTCTCACGTCCAGTACCTGTTACCACTCTTTCCAGTATTGATGAGAGTTTGAAAGAAGAAAAAACAGTCATACTAAAATATATCTCTTGAGAAAGGAATTTTTTTTTGTTACCATATTTTTCTTGTAAGGAATAAAGTTTGTGGATACCATTCTAAAGATCCCCAAATCTTGCAGTCAATAATTTTTTAAAACTTGAACAATTGAAGTAAGAAAAAGTAAAAAATGTAGTCATCAGTTTTCAATAAAAACTGCATTTTTACTTTCAAAAAAGTTCCAATTTAAGGTGATTGATTTCCTTTATGGTGACATGCTGCAGAGATATTGAATAGTACAATAAGTATTTTCCCCCAAATAGAATTTAAAGTAAAACCTTACTTAAACAAGAAAGAAAATAGTACATGATCAATAATTCAACAATCTTGCCAACACACATACAGCTTTATCCCTCATTCACAACACAGTTACTTCAATTTAAAGTAAAGCAGTTGCTTGCAAGATGATTCTGATGCAGTGAATTTGATTCTCACTATGTGCCTTATATTTGTGGTCTTGATCCAGACCAGGCTGAGATTAATAAATACACTGTTGAATTATATGCATATAACCAGTTTCATGGCTTATGCTATCATCACTAATCTGGATCCCCACAAGGTATGTGGACCTGATGGTACCCCTGTAATTGTTCTTAAGTGCGCTCCTGTTCTCTCTAAACTGTAAAGTAAATGACTCACTGTCTCTTGGAAATTCTCATCAGTTTAAGAACTCAGGTGAACTCTCCAACCCTTCCAACTATTAGCCGATTAGCTTTCTATCTCTTTTTGGTAAACTACTAGAAACCCTAATCCATGCCGAATTGGTTAAGTATCTCACATTGCAAAACTTTCTTTCAGACAAGTAATATGACTTTCATTTATCTAAGGTCAACTGCTGATGTACTGATGATCATCATAGAAAGAGTTTATCAAGCTTTAGACAAGAATGGTAAATTTCAGGCTATTGCTTTGTACATCTCAAAAGCATTCAACAGGGTTTGGTATACAGATCTTCTTCACAGGTTGAAAAGCTATGGTGTTCCCAGGGCACTCTTCTTGGGCCTACTTTGCTTTAATTTTCATTAACAACCTTCCTGATGACATCAGCTCTCATCTTGGTATCTATGTTGATGACAACCATTTACTTCTGTCTCAATAGTAAGTCTTATCAGTTTGATACGGTCAAATTGGTAGCTAATGTCATAAATGACTTTCACTCTGTTGCTAACTGGGGCAAAGAATGGCTTGTTAATTTTAACATTTCAAAAATAAAACTGCTCTCTATTAATCATCTGAGAGACCTCTTTCTGTTTTCTATCAGCACAGTAGATGCTAACCTCCAGGAGAGTGACTTGTGGCACCTAACATTCTCAGCTGACATGAAGGGGAAAGACTATATTGAATTCATTGCTAGGTTAAGAAAGTTGGTTCATGGTGTTGTCATAGATTTTGGAGAGAAAAATTGTCTATCTTACACATTTATGTTTACCATTCAACCATGCTTAGAATTTTGCTGTCACATATAGTCCAGTGCTCCTGCTGTATATTTAGAGATCCTTGATAAAATCCAAAGAAGAATCAGCAATATTATTGGTTCTGACCTGATGTCTTGGCTTCAATCAATTTCTCATCACCATAAAAGTTACCTTCCTATGCCCTTTCTATAAATATTTTCATGGTAGTAGCTTTGCTATAGTACTTTGATTTTAAGCACAGTACTAGACTGGCAATGAAGTCTCATCAATTTAGAGTTGAGTTGGCTAGATACGAGTTCTATGCTAACAGTTTCTTTTCTTGCACTTTTTGCTTGTGGAACTCTCTTCCAGGTCCATGCTTTCCAGTGAAATTTAATCTTCAAAAATTTAAATACAGTGTCAATCTATTGTCTTCTTGCTACTCTTCTATTGTTCCCCACTCCTTAATAATATTCTAATTCTTCTACACCTAATTACACCTTGTGTCTCAGTGGCTCTACTGCCTTGCTTGGGGTGAACTTGATTAAAAAAAAATTAATTATATTAGTAGATGTGCAGTTGGTGTAATGGTTAATAGTTTGAAATGAGAAATTAATGAGCAGAGTTCAAATTCCACCCAAGTTTGTTACATTCACTTTTGTGCAAATACCTTTGGGGAAGGTATGCAACTATCTCCTTCCCACATATAGATTAAAAAGTAGGACAAAATGGTTGCTAACCAAGAAGAAACCAGACTGGAAGGATAAATCTGAATTCAAAACAGTTTAGGCATGGGGCTAACATCACCTCCCATCAAAAACCTACTAGTTATGGAAACATTAACATCGATGCCTAGTGTATTAACACTGTGTCCAATCTCACACAATTGGAATACACAGGATTATATATATATATATATATATATATATATATTACATGAATCATTCATACAAAAAACAGATATTGAAGTTAATGATATAAATGGCCATTTATATCATTAACTTTAATATCTGTTTTTTGTATGAATGATTCATGTAATGTAAATTGAACTGCACCACACACACACACATATATATATGTTTATTTAAAAATTATAACATAAATATGTTATAAAATCACTACAAAAATAACCATTTTGTTTCAACACCTCCAGTGTCTTATCAAGTGATGATCACTTGATAAGACACCGAAGGTGATGAAACAAAATGGCTATTTTTATAGTAATTTTATAACATATTTATGTTATAATTTTTAAATAAACAATTATATATGCTCTACTCTGTATTGAGCACTCTTTTAAGAATAGTAATTGTTGGTTATTGGAATTTATTCCGTATACACCAATCCTAGACTTGTATATATTATATATATAAGCAACTAACAATTAATATTAATAAATGAACAAAAATATATTAATTAAAGCATATCTATAATAAATTTGTATCATACTCTTTATAGCAATATTGATTGGGAAAATCATGGCATTACATGCAAAATATCTACTTAAAATGTTCCTTATTTCACAAATATCACTCTTGATCGACCTGTAACGTAAGTTAAAAATCAGAAATTAAAACTATCCCGATTTCTGAATTAGCCATATTGCATCCATTTCTTAATTTTCTTAATTACATTACAACTCTTTTGCAACATGATTAATCAAATATTGATTATAACACTTCATATTGGGATGATTGTAAAATCTGAAAGAAATTAATTTAGTCTTACAGTTTGTGAAAGACAAATGCAACAGAGACCTGTTAAGAAAACATGGAGATCAGTTAAAAAGCTTCTAGCATGCATGAGGGGTTGTCTCAAATCTGCTGATTCATATCTCCTGCGTCTGCACTATCTTTATTAGAAAGGAAACTCTGGTTCTGGTGGTCAACGGTGTCACTACATCACAATTAACTTTTATAAAGGAGAGTCATTTCATTAGAAAATTTTCTAAGTTTGTATGAAAAATATTGATAGTCTTTAGATTATGGACATTAAAAACAAAAAAAAACATTTCTCATAGACACATGCAGTTTTCTTACATTTTAAAAACATTAAACCAAATCAAGCAAATTGAAAAAGTTATGCTTTTTTAAAATTAGATTCTCAGGTTATCAAATATTTTGGTAGAGTATAACATTATTACTAAATACATAAAGCTTAATAAAATTTGGTGTTATAATTTTTAAGTAAATGCAATGAATTTCCCTACTATGTTGATATTGTAGTCTTTGCAGAAATGTTTCTGTCATAAATTTTTTTTTTCATGATATTGAGCAAACTAACATGAAAAAGTATTTGTACAAAATAAAAATAATTAGAGAAATAAATCTCAAACAAGAACACTGCCATAGAGAGTTGTGCTGGAATTCTCTTGAGAAAACCAAGTTAAATCCCAAAATTGTTTTTTTCTATTAATATTTTTAGAATGTAAAAAATTAATTAAAACCAAATCTGACAACCATTTGTTTCTATTGAATTTTAAAATAATCTTGGAATTCTAATATAAAACATTAGACACACACACATATTGATCTCCCTACCAACATAACAGAATATTTCATTACTAATGTTATAAACTATTGAAATTATTATGGAGTTGCTAACTGGGTGCCCTGTGATTGGATGAAAAACAACCAATCACAGGCTACCTTTTTAGATTTTCACCAAACCCCCACGAGATCGGTTTTTACGAACTCTCTTCCTCTTTTGCTTGTTGGGACCTTCAGAGACAACACGTTCTCTGTCTGCACTCACCGTCATCTAATCACCATGACACGTGTGAGGATTTCAACAGCAAATGAAGCTCAGAAGTCAAGGCTCTATTTCTTCAACCCAGCCAAAACGACACAGGAAATGTAGAACTGTTAAAAGGACGCATTTTTCAGACAAGTTCCGCAAACCCGACTGTTTGCAAGAAACTTTCCTCTCTTTTCCTACAAATACAAGTTTTTTCAAACATTTTCATCTGTGTTTGTGTTCCTTTCTTCTTGCCGGCGTCACTTGCTTTTGTTACCAAATATAATTGGGAAAAATCCCAATAAAATATGTATATGATAGTAGGAAAGAACAAACAAACAAGTACCACCAGTGAGGTAAAAGGAAAGACAAGAATTGTTAATATAAAATTATTTGTATTGTCGATGTGAATCGAATGTCTGAAATATGGGCAAATATCTTATTCACATTTTTCTTTTGCAGCAAATTTCGTGATTTGCTTGTTTTATGTTATTTTATATTTTTGAGGGATTTGTTTTTGTGGGCCTGCACAGAGGATGCCTTTTTTTATTTTGGGTTTTGCTCTCTTATTTTTCACATCTGACCAACATGTAGAGTGAATCAGAAAGATTAACACGTAAATAATAAGAATATCTGATGTTACAATGGGACCAAATTGTTAATATGCTGATCTTTGTTTCATGTTAGCTTCCTTTCGGTATTTATACTTTAATGATTTAAGAAAACAGAAAAAGACATATTTAATGAACTGATAAAAATTCTCCAATTCTTGCTCTTTCACTTCCTTCATTCTCAATTCTTCAATTTTCTCTGTATCACATTGCATATTTTCTCTTTCATTTATGCAAGTGATTTGAAAACAAATTTAATCGACCAATGTTTCTGCATTCTCAACTCACCAACATAACTGATGTCATCATCTCAAACTCAGACAAGCCATCTACTGCAACTTGTGTTAAATTAAATTAATTAGTTAAATGGTGTATAGAATGTCAGTCATTTAACTTATTATCCAGGAATTAGTGAATATAAACAAAAAAAATGCCAGGCAACACAATTTTTAATAGTTTATAAGTACAATACAATTGCAAAATTACTTAATGCCATCATTTTTTGATCATACATGTAAATTATTTATTTATTGTTGTAAGCTTCGATGTGCAGGTGGTGTAAGAGGTTAAAAGCTCAGAATTGTTAATCAGAGAGCCATGTTCCAATTCCAGTTGGGTTCGTTATATTCAGTTATGTGCAAAAGGATACATTGTTGGGAAAGGTAAGAATCAAAATCTCTCCTCCCCCAAGAGTATGGTTTATTTAGTAAAACTGGTATTACTAAATCATTATCTCAAAATAAAATAAAATAAATAATTTTTACAATCTAAAAATATTTTCTGGCTTTCTGCAAAGGGTTAAGCTGTCGAAAACAAATCAATCAGTATTTGTTTATAGAATACCAATAAAAATGATGGGATTATTTATGGTTGAATAAATTATACAAATATCCACACACACACTGCATTTTATGCATTATAGTTTCCACTTGCTGCACAATGACAACCACCAATATAGGCTGTAGCAAAAGAGATGGTTCCTCCACGTGACTCTGAAAGGCCGATGGTACCTGTATAATTGTTTATAGGTATTCAGAGATTGCACAATACTGTGTACTCTCAATATCAGACAGCCTTGATCCAGTGATAAAAACCAGACAAGATAATTGTAGACTGTGACATATACAATTTGAGTAATCTGATGGTAAGTCACTGGGATTAATGCAGGATCATTGATTTGCGGATGATATCATAATGCCATTACATACATGCAAGAGAAAAGACAAAAGGGAATAGCAACAGCAATTTGTTGTTCAAAGTGACAAGTCACCAAGCATCTGATACAAAAACTGACAAATTGGCAGAGATCAAATACAGTTCCAGGATTGAATCACTTTTAACCAGCAGAGGTTAAAAGTCTCCTACTGCTAATTTAAATACAATTAGCTTCTATGTAGATCTAACATTCATAGACATACAATAGTAGGTATCCCAACACTCAGCTTACAGCCGATGAAATTCTTAACTAAACACTAAAAAATGCATATATTCAACTCGCCGTGTTATTTCATTCAATATCTCCATAAAAACATAATGCATACCAAATAAAAGCTTATTTCATGAACTTTGTTTCTATCTTATTTATTTTTATATGTACTACAGTGTGCGATGAACATTACAGTTTGAAAATAGAGACATTTTGGTGATTTCGCAAAATTTTGGCCATTTTTTTTCTCTGGCGGCAGTTTAGACTTCCTCAAATTTTGTACTATGCGCACTCCGCAGGGTTTATTACAATTTTGGTAACACATTAATTTGAAAGTTAACATTCTAAGCTTCATTTTCATCTTTTTTATATTTTTTAATTTTAATAAGAAGTTTGTAAACAATTCAAACGAAAAGTTTGATCGTAAAATTCAAATGCTTCTTGTAAAAATAAAAACACAAAATTTATCATTAAAACGCTCATTTAATAATCTATGAAACTAAATCAAAAATGAAACGATAGCTCCCTTTTTGCGCGTGTGCGATTATGCGTAACCATGTGCGACTCGCTCGGCCATCATTTCAACTCCACGCGAGACTCAATACACAGCATCAACACGGACACAAAAGAATCGACCAGCATGTTTTCTATGGACGAAATTTTCAAGGAAATTGCTAAGAATTTGTTTTAAATATTAATTTTCTATGATATGTAAAATGTAAAATGGGATTTAAAAATCGTTTTCGTCATAAAAAATATGAAACAATAATTGATTTGTTTACTTTACGCTCAGATTCAAATCATGGAAAAAAAAAACATAGGACTTATTGATCGAAAAATGTTGATATTCAAAGAATGAGATAAAAAAAAAAATTCTACAAAAAATTCAAGAATGTCTTTTATGTTTTTGCAGTATTCTCACAATAATTATCAGTGTTTCAGTTACCAAGTAACATTTTGTTTAAAGTTACCCCTTCAAACAATTTTCTTACTTTTGAAATTATCTAATGAATGGATTTTAGTTACGATTTATTGCTATCTAGATACAAATTTATGATTTAATATTCATTTTCCTAATTTATTATTATTATTTAGTAATATTTATTTCATACGGATTTTAGTAATCATTAGTGGGTATTGCTTGGCGTGTGTTAAGCTTCTCTCTCTCTACAGTTCAGAAATTGTACATGTTGAGTCAGGACTGTACTTGTTCAGCATCTGCTCCATATACATTCTAATCTGTTGATTTTAGGTCATTTTAACCATGATAAATGGAAAGAGCACCCCCAGAAATGGCTAGATATGAAATTTGGTGTTTCTAGTGTAAGAAGTATTCATTCTATGACACAATTCAAGTCTAAAATCGGCCTTTCAAATACCTTGTGACAAAAGGATAAAAAACATTTTTTTTCAATTTTGAAGTGGAATAATCCAGAATATATCCATTCTATCATTCCCCCCAAAATTATGCATGTTACTGGTATAGTCATAATGTGATATTTGAAATTTGGGATGAATGTGGGTCTTATTTCCAGTTTTATGAAATGTCAAACCTCAGGTTATGAGTTGTTTGCACGTCTTTGCAGAAGTTTTGATTTATAAAATTTGCATATTCAGACTGAATTTATTTAAGAAATATGCAGTGATACTATCTGTAATTTTATTATTAATTTCTTTGTGATGTACCTAACAAGCTAGTATAATTTTAACTGCTGTTTTTAATTGCTTTTTAAAATATAGGAGTCCAAATATGTTGAGCACATGTGTAAAAATAAAAATAAATCTGCCAAAATTAAACGGTTTGAGATATTTTTGATGAAATAAAAACTGCTAAGTTTCTTTAATCATGTAGATGAAGAAGATGCAATCAGATAACACCTACTACCTGTTTTAAAATTTTCATCTGTGATACCTAATAATAGATCTATTCTGTTATAAATGCTCACATTACTTTATTAGCAGTAATAATATTTTTGTATTTGAATGGATCTATGCTAACAGAACTGCTGAAATAGATTAATACTCAAGGAGATTGAAAGACAGACCACATTTTATTATTATTCATGCCTCCATGATAGTTGCCTAATTGCTGCATGAGGAAAGCCACCAAACGGGCTACAGCAAATAAGGTGGTTCCTCACCCCAACTTCCAAAAGCCTGATGGTATTCACATGATTGTTTATAGTCATAGATTGTATAACACTATGAGAACTCTTAGCATCAGACAACCTTGATCCAATGACAAGAACCAGTCAACATAATTGGAAATTGTTCCACATATGATTTGAGTTGTCTGATTGTAAGACATTGACAGGTCATCAGTTCCTGATCATATCATGATATGACTGCTGCCAACATATATAACACAGAAATTGTATACTGATCCAGGACTGAGAATTGACACTTTCATCCTTGACAAAATGCACAGATTATCATTTTAGGCAGATCCCATCATTTTTTTTATATGAATACTGTCAGAGTATAAGAATAATTCATTAGTATAGTTTCAGTCAACAATTTCAAGTACTCTATAACAAGCTTGTTTAGTTGCTTTTGAAATACTTGAAATACTTCATCTAAAAGGCACAACAGAAAAGAAGTTCAGTTTTTTTACAACAAAATCAAAAAGAGAAAAAAGAAAAAAATGTTTTTCATTTCAGTTGAGTACACATGGACTGCTTTACTAAAAGGCCAGGTCATAGTGCAACCCATTCCCAGAACTGGAGGCCTATCTCAAATCTCATTGTTCCACTGGGGACAAAGATTTAGTTTTGGTTTAGGTTTGCAGTTGTTTGCTACTGTAGTCAGTTTAAGAAATTCAAAGAAAAAAGTAGATTATGAGCATAATTACTTTGGCTTGAAAAGTTAATCTTAATCTTGGTATGTTTTTTTCTTTACTAAAATCATAATTAACATAATTTGGTGGAGCTTCAGATCAATCACTTCCCATCCCGTTAACAAGGGTGTATAAAATGTCATATGCATTTTGATTTTGAATTATGCATGTTAAAACAGTTTTAATGAAGCAAAAACATTGGAACTATGAATTCCGAAACAAGTATATGACATGAAACAAAATAAAAATTAAAGTAATTTTTATTTTATTGTTTAGAAATAAAGTAGCTATTGTTTTGCTGACTTATTTTGAATCGAAGAAGAGAGTTTTTGGAAGAAAAAAGTCAGTTAAACATTAAAAATGTTACAAAACTCTCAAAGTTAATTTTAATGTTTTACATTGGTATTAAAAAAAAAAAATAGTTTCCACAAGATAACCACTGAAAGATTTTCAACTAATTTTAATCAACTTTATTGTTTACAGCAAATAAATAGTTATTAAAAACTTTTAAAACTTGGAACTAATAAACAAAAAGAAAATTATCATTTCGAGACATCTCTTTAAATGCCTCTTTAGAGCTAAAGAAAGATAATTCATAAACAAGAAAAAAATGGTTGCAATTATACCCTTAACATCAAAACTATAAAAACAAAATCATACTATGTCAAAATTAAGCACCTCACATCAACTGTATTACTAAAACTGCATTTTAAATTTTGTCATTTTTGTTGTGCATCTACATAAACCAAGTGTTGACCATTCGACAACCCAAAGTAGACTGTAAATTCATTTTCTGCACAAGAGTTTGTGGAATCGTCCACGTTACCTTTTTCACCCCTATTTGCAGAACAATCCATTATTACACCCACACACACCTGTTATCCAATTAAAATCCTAGTTTCATCAAATTCAACTTTTCATTGGTTAACAGCCTAAAAAACTGCGAACACAAGTGAAAAATCAATTTGGCGCTCAAACCTGTTTGAGCCTATTTTTTCTTCTCAGAAACTATATAAGAAAGAGATTCGAGTTGTTTAGTTAGTCAGATTGCAACACCCAGAGAGATGCCAACCAACTCCACGCCATTATAAACCTTAACTTTCCCGGGTGAAATCAACTTCTGACTCAGCAACACATTGGCATATTTATTCTCTCTGAACAAACTTTGTAAACTTCATTTATTTTTGCTTAAAAAAAAAAGTGATATATGTTCACTACAAATTAAGTAAAATAACTAGCAATATTCCATTCAACTAGCAATCAAAGGTACGCAACTTCGTACGACTCAAGAAAACATTTATACAAAACTACATACACATTAACGTTTGAACTGTAAGAAAAACAAACATTTTAGTACATAAAACAACAAACTGTTTAATTCTTCGAACAAATCTTATTAACACTCGCTAAAGCTTTCAAACATACTTTACAACAAACTACGCATTTTAATACATCAATACTCAACCATTCATCAAATCTTAACTCATCTGTATATTTTTAAATTGTATATAAAAACCACTGTATTGTTATGCATTCTACTTGCCTTGTTTTTATATTTTGTTTGCATGAAATCTCCTAATTTTTGTCTATTGTTGAGGATAAATGTTATCGTACATGCCACACAAAAAAATATCCTTCTGATTAAACCAAAATACATTCGCTAATCCCCAACAAGTTCAATGCATACATCCACTTTAACAAAGCAAAATTAATATATTATGACCAGTCAGAGCTCAAAAACAAAAAAATTAATTTCAAGCCGATTAAAAACTATATATACCCAAATTCAAACAGACCCTATACAGATCAGCGTTTGATGCAGATAGGCACCACTGACAACAACAATGCAGGAGGTACAGCCACCACCAAGTGTCTATTGGTGGTGGCTGTACCTATTCCTAAGATGTTGGTATTGAAATTATTTCCTTTTTCTGTATTAAATCATTTTGATATTGTTAATTTCCGTAGTAGAAGTGGCAGTGGTGGTGGTAGTTGTATTGTTAACTACTCATGTAAAGAAAAACTTTTAAACAATTATTTGTAGTTTTTTCTGTATTGGTTCATTAGTAATTTGTATTTCAAATATGCATTTAAAATGCATTTAAACTTTAAGAATATTTTGGTAGTCCCCCACCCCAAAAAGACTTTTTCATTAAAATTTCCTAAAAAATTGAATTTGTTTAAAAAACTAAAAATAAATTTGCAGACAGATATATAAATAAAATATAATTTGAATTCTAAAATAAATTTTCACGATTTGGGCATAATAATGAGATCTAAAATTTAATAATTAAATTAAACCAAATTTCAAAGAAGATGAGAAAAATGTCAGCATTAGGTTAAGTTTCTTTTTTTTAATACATGGTCAAATTCCTAATTCTTGTGGGTAGCATCTCATATCAACAGTCGAAGACATTTTAGTTATACTTTCATGCAATAATTCTGCTTTCACTGTACACTTCACACCCAGTATAATTTAATATAGATAAAAAATTTTAAAAAATTATTTTTAAATGAAGAATTTTATTCATGAAAAACTAAATTTTCACTATCAGTATGTTTTCAAAAGCAATACAAATTCACAAATGGAGGAGAAAAAAAAAGGCAAGTAAATGTTTAATATTTCCAATCTTTATTGAATACCAGAAGGTTACTTTTAGGAGATATATATATAAAAAAAAAAAAATGATATTTATCAATTTTTTATTATATATTTTATAAGGTGGGAGTGCCACTAGCACACAAGGGGTTACAATGAGTGGGAGCAAAAGTAAGGAGTCATGAAAGAGAAAAGGATGAAGAGAAGGACAGGGAATCAATGCATCTGGAGATGTTGATTGACATTGCATTTGAATAGCTGGAGATTATTGGTATCAGGGAAGCAAGTAAGAGGAACAGAATTCCACAAATGGGAAGTGTGAGACCTGAAGATATTGGAGTAGAAGAAACGGCTACATTTAACCATCATGCCGACCTACTGGCAAGTTTAAATTCGTGCAGTTTGGGAACTAGTGAAAATAGCTTGTCAGAGCAGTTACTGTGAAAGTATTTGTAGAAAAGACAGAGAGAGGCGACAGCACGTCTGTGAGAGAGCAACTGTAAATGAGATATCAGATCAGGGCCAACCACATTGCATATCCATCTCTGGATTTTGTCAAGGACCCTAAGATGAACAGCAGGAGTTCCAGACCATATACGACAGCAATATTCCATGCAAGGATGAATATTGATTTGAAGGATGAACTCGGGTGAGAAAAACTTTCTGGCATGACAAAGAACCAACTTTCCTTGTGATAGATGAAGCTATTGATTCAATGTAATTGTTCCATTTCAGGTCAGCAGATAGTGTGAGACCAAGCAGTCACAAAAAGGTACTCTTATGGAGTTGAGCATCAGACATTCTAATGGGAGGTAGAAAGGGTTCTCTGTGGTGGGTAATAGAGCAGTTTTGCTTTTGAGGCATGAAAGTTAACCAGCCATTTCCTGTCCCAGTCAACAACTGATTGGGGGTCCTTTTCAAGACCAATGGACAGGTTAGTTTTGTCAGTGATACTAGATTTGCTATTTAGACAGGAGTAAATAGTGGTGTCATCTGCTTAGATGCCTACTTGGGAACTGATGACATCGGGAAGATCATTAATGAAGATCTGGAACAGTGTAGGGCTCAGGATAGAACCTTGGGGAACACCTGAATTTGTGAAAAAGGAACTGGAGGAGAATCCATTAAGGATGACCTTCATTACACAGCTTGACAGGAATGATTATATTAAGTCAAATAATCGTCCTGAAATTCTGTATCCCTGAAGCTTGCAAAGGAGGCCAGCATGCCAAACCCTATCAAACACTTTAGAGATATCTAGAGCTACATCAAGAGCTTCTCCATTATTTTGAAGTGCTTGGTAAACAAATTCAGTTATGGCCATGAGCCCATTAACTGTAGATCGGGCAAAGCAGAAACCATATTGCTAGTCAGAAAGCAAATCATGGGATGTAAGGTGCTTAATCACTTCAGCATTGATTAAAGCTTCAAAGACTTTGCCGAAGAGTGGTAGGAAACTGATAGGACTGTAGTTAGATGGGTCAGAAGGGTTTCCAGAGCTCTTAAAGATGGGTACAGCAGATGAAGACTTCCAACAGGATGGAAAGCAAGAGTCATTGAAGTGGTAGTTGTATAAGTTTGGAGAGGACAGGAGCCAGTTCAGGAGCACATTTCTTCAGAGCAATGGCTGGTATCCCGTCCCCACCACTAGCCTTATGGGAGTCTAATTTAGAGATGATGCCCAATACCAATGATAGGATTATGTGCAACTCACTCAAAGGAGCCTCAGTTCTAGTGGGAAAATTGGGTGTGGGTACACCGGACGAGTCAAGCGTTGAATTGGATGAGAATTAACAAGCAAAATACTCGGCCTTATTGGCTGAGGAAATTGTTACCTAATTATATACAATAATGGATCATATGCTATATATTTGAAAAATTGAAAATGAATGCAATATATCTAAATACAAATTTTCATCCTTTAATAGTCAGTTGTATTTAGTTTGTAACATATATAAATATAGGTTGAAAAAAAGCAAATATTGATATGATACTGAGGGTCACAAAGCATTGACCAAGGCCCCCAATCAAGTCCCCCCTCCCCACAATCGAAGGGTAGTACATACCGGCCATGATATTTCTTATTGATATTAAGTAACCTTAGCACTAACCTTAGCACAACACAACACCAAATTTCTAAATGAGTTGAACCTATGGCATTCAGTTTACATTTTACAGAGACGGTTAAATATGTATATTTACACCTCTGCATATCTGTTGTAGACCTGATAAATGTTTATCTTCAACTCCCCACACTTAGCACTTCACAATACTAAATTTGATGAAATTAACCCGAAATTCTTTTTCTTAACTTGGGCTAAAAAAAAAAAACAACTATTGGGATGAAGTACAAGTGGAGAATATGCCATTAACACTGGAGTAGAATACATTAATTGGGGCATAGAATCATAAGAAACTTTCATGGAAGGAATACAAGAATATAGATAAAAATATTTTTTTCACCAATGATGATGCGAGGGAGAAAAAGGACTGTTATTGCTGGGTTTTTTGCTAATTTACACCTATTGTTGAAGTAAGATTATAAACATACATATTTTATTGTGACTGACAACCATTTATCTTAATTTTACTGTTATTATCAAACTTTCAGGAATAATAAAATAATAACTGAAACACACATACACTTACACACATACACTTACACACATTGGAAATATAAGAGAAAAATAATTGTGGAGTAAACACTAGAGGGTTTAAGTAATATGTATCAGAAACTTTGGAATAAACAAACAAAATCAAAAAGGTATAAACAAATAAAATATGTTTATTCAATTGACTTCAATTGCAGCAAGTCCTTTGTGAATCAGGTTGGTGAAAGTTTGTTTGGCTGGGTAGAGTGATAGTTTACAAGTCAGTCTTTGGTAGTAGTCATCATCTTGCTGGTGACTGTTGGAAGTGTGATTACTTTGGAAATATGTGCAACGCCAATCTGCTGTGTATTCTCAGCTCTCAAAAGGGCAAAAAATGTCTTCAGCAGAGGACTGCTAGTTCTTCGCATGACATGCAGATTTTTCTGGCTGTTTCCTTTATTATGCAAAATACATAATTGTGGCACATGGCCAAAAAGGGGAGGGGTTGAGGCTGGTCCACACTAACTATCCTATACCTAGCTAATCCAATTCACGACCCATTCACTCATTACAATTTCCACATTCACCATAAAAACTTGTCTTTCACCACTCAATCCTCCAAACACCACAATACCGCATCCACTCAAGAGGAACCTACAAAACGCGCCCCATGCCATAAAAATTTAATGATAATAAATTATAATATATAAAAATCTAATAATGAAGAATGAGAGGGGGGGGGAGATGAACCCAATAATAAACTAAAAATCAACACAAAGTGAACTAAACATAACTGATGTTAGTAGGGTCCGTCCAACCCTCAAAAAGGAGAGGCCGCTGTATTCTGCCCATGGGACAAAATCAAGAGGCTCTCTTGCTAGGGGAGTGGAAAAAGGATAAAAAAATCATACGGGCATGGGAAAATATAAAGCTGACCCAGTCGAGATAAAAAGGGGGCAAAACAAACTGGGGAGGTTGGGAATCTCAACCTGGATCATAACCAAAGATGTGGCCGGGAACAGGCCGAGAACAACACTTACTCACATTAACTAGGTACACAAAGCTTTGTCTAACCTAACCAGGGGAGGACTCCACAGGAAGTTAAGAGAAAATCAAGGTAATCCCCGTTCAAACGAACCAAGCTCGCCTCTTTCACCCACCTTTCGTTGAAGACTGTCGAATGCAATCATTTTCTATCAGTTCTAATCTTCATTTTGAGGTGATGCTCAAAGAATTGGATCAGATCCTGATGAGAAAGACGGTTGCCTCGCAAGACTTCCTCCGTTCGTGTCATCCAAATCACCATATGGGCCGTGGCCAGCAGTGTCAGAAACACCATTCGTTTCACCCCGGAATACGGGGGCGACACACTGTCACACACATATGCGCGATCAATGAGCACAAGCTTTTCAGGAGCGAGACAAGCCGTCAACTCACTGACATGGTCCCATAAGGGGCAGACTTGGGGACAATGGTAGAAGGCGTGCGAAGCCATTTCCTCTAAACAAAGGCAAATCTGCCAAGCCCCATATGAAGACCTTGTTATTGAGAGGCAGCCGATTCCGAGCCACTCGCCAGGTAAGCAAAAATTCAGGGTTACTGAGAATCCGCCACTGGTGCCCAAGACCAGTAAGAGCGAAACTCCTACTCTGACAATTCGAGCCACTCACATAGGGAATCCTTCGTGGCCCTCTCCACTAAATGACGATAGATGACCTTCCTAGGCATTTTTTCTGGCCGTTTCCTCTCTTGATGACTGTTGGCCATCTCTTTATATGCCATTAAGAAAGGCTCTAGACTACTTGGTGTGAAGCTTGGTTTCAACTAACATCAAAAGACTGTTCTTTTGATTGGCCAAAAAATTTTTTTTAATTTTTTTTTTTATATAGCAGCAGTTATGCATGGAACCTCTAGTTTTTTTGGTAAATTTTTAGTCACAATAACTAGACTCTGGACCAGAGAACTTCCATTTTGCAGTCTTTCAGTCTTTTCTTTTTATATGGGAGTTGTCTCATTAGTTGAAAGAGAAAAAGTAACAGATATAGATTTTTTAAATTTTATTTTTTGTTAAATATTTTATTTTTGCATTTGTGCATACTACTTTCATGAAAATCATTCGATTTCTCAAAAGTTATACCTTATAGTGTGTATGAATAGCTCTAAGTTGTAGTTGTAGTTACTGCCCCAGCAAAATAAAAAGTCACTTCTAGTTAATACATTTAAAAACAAAGTAAAATGTTTAAAATACTTCTTTTCTATTGTGGACCGCTGGGGTGAAGATGTGGAGAGATATCAGAAGGTTAAAATTTCCTGCTAGCTGGTCCAGCTACATAGGAATGTTGGACTTTAAGTCCAAAGAAGACAAAGAAAACAAACAAGACCGATACATATGTGTAAACAAATATATATTAATAACAAGTTAAACAAAGACATGGACAGTTACATAGTGTATGTGTGGAGAAATTATGTGTGTGTGTTGTGAGTGTTCGTACGTATGTGTATTGTTCTTAGCGCGTTCCCAGAATTTGGGAAATGCTGTATCTGTGAGAGGTCACATATTGGCCTAAGTGGAAAAAGAGATTTTACCTCACCTCTGCGCGAGGTGGCGGCCCAAGGCCTAAGTCAAAAAGTGGTCGAGGCGAAAGGTCAGCCAGTATTTATAGCCAGGGGAGAGAGACCCCTGTTGAAGGTTTAAGGAACTGAGGAGGAGCTAAATCCAACACTATCCTTGACAAATAATGGAATTTCTATCCTCTGTCAAGGCTTCAAAGTTACCAGCAAATTATATAATTATTCTAATCTTAGTTATAGTAAGGATGGGTTGTCTTCTAATGTAAAACTACTTTCAATTAACTTTTTGAAAGATTACAAAATTCATTTTTAAGAATGGTTTGAAAATTGACATCTAGTGCATATAGGAAGAACTAATCGATAAACACTAGTTTTGACGAAATGATACGAAACAATTTCAAATGTATTATAATATTAAGTAAAAAATATAGAAATGATTGCAATTAAAAAGCAATTGCAATTTCAACGCAATTTGTAATTTTGTTAGTTTTTTCTTTAAATACGAAACGACGGCATAACAGCCTCACTGTTGAAGGCCTTTCCGAAGCGAGTGTTGTAGCTGGGTCTGTGAAGGTCAAACAAACAAGTAAGTAGTTTCTATTTTTTTCGAAAATTATTTCTCTTTCTGCGAAATTCCAAACAAAATTATTAACTAAAACTAAACTTACTTTCCACACGTCCGGAAAGATTATACCACGACTCATTCATCTGGCTGGACTAACGATATGAATTTTTTGGCCAAAAATTCAGTTTCTTATTACTTTTTAAATCAATTTTACAAACAATATTTTTTAAATTCATTAACTTTAATTTAAATTTAAAAAGATCTCACTGCTTTATTTTTTTTTAATATCTACGTAAAATATTTTTTTTTTATTGTTGCCGCTTTAAAATAACGTCCAATTTTGTTTTTTTAAACCTGAAAACTTCAAGTCTAAGTTAATTAGATAAATTAGGCATTTTCTGTATTATTTTTTTATAATTCCTAAATTCAACTTATACTTTCTTCCATGACTCAGTGTCAGTGTTTGACATTGATTTTATTTTGTTCATGTTTGAGGAAATAACCCTGCTATGACTCTTGGTCGAATGCCTAAAATTTTAGCCACTTTACATTTCAATTATAAAAACTTGATAAAATTCTGATCTATTTCAAAGTTCTTTATTCTTGAAAAAAGAAGGTTCTGACAAGTTAAAATTCGTGTTAACTTCTGCAAAATTTCCTTGGCTACTTTTTCCTCTGTTTACATTACTGAACTGAACATAACCTACTTAGCACCGGAATTCTTTTGGAACATCGTATTCTAAAGTTGATATGAAAAGAAGAAACAGAAAAATGTGAAATATATTTTAATTTTGTACTATTATTTTTTATTTTCATTCGTCGTTCTTCTGTTTCCTTCTCGTAAGTTATTTATAAAGCGTAACTTTGTTTTGGTACAATACCAAAAATTGAATAACCAGTGAGGATTGAACTTTTAGTTACTTTACTAAAAAAAGTGTCTAAAAAAGTCTACTTAACTAATGTTAAGTAGACTTTTTAGAAGGAACTGGAAACTCAATTCTAAACAGAAAATCAGGCATCTACTCCTATTGAGGGGAAAAATAGTAAATAAAATTCAGTCAGAGACTATGCATATAAGAAAATAGAAAAATGAAACCTGATAAAGTTAATAAAAGTGTAGTGATGTTCCAGTTGTGGGATTGATATCAAATGTATTTTATTATGGAACTTAGTTATGAGCTGACAGATTCCTATTTTAACCATATATACTAGATTATAGTACAAGTTTTTATGATTTTTTTTTTTTTTTAACACAAAAAAATATACACAGGTTATTTTTTTCTAAGTTAAACTTTATGCACAAATTTCAGGTGTTATATATATGGTAAGTTCCAATAAGTCCTAGTGATTAAAAAAAAATTTTAATGGAAAATGAATTTACTCGTCAAAAATTTTTCTGGTACTTGGTTTAAGCTAGGTTTGTAAAAGACTAATAGATTTGTCACTCACTAAAATGACCAGTAAGATTGCAAAGACAAAGCACCTGAGGACATTAATTTTTTAAATCAATTAAAAAGTAAAAAATTGAGTACAATTGCAACAAGTACACTTGGATAGGAAGGGATAAAAAAAAAAAAAATTAGAAAATTCAGAGGTAGAATAAAAAATACAGCTAGAATATTTTAAGTTAGTGATTTCAAGAGTTAAGAAAAGGCCGAGCTTACATCGGAAGACATGTTCACAGCAAATCTACTATGGTCAAAAATTAATGCTTTTGGGAATTGTAGTCACTAAAGAGGGATGTAGGAGTCTTAGATTTTTTTATGGTTAGAATAAACATATTTTCTTGCCACAGTGGAGTTGGGAGGTGAGATAAGAAATGTTTATCAAGTTAAATTTATAGCCAGGTTGGAGAACAAACTTAAAGACAATTTTTCTCTCTCCCCCACCAAAATGACCAGTAATATTGCAAATACAATAAATGTAGCTGAGAACTTTTTTTTTTTTTTTTTTTATAAATTAATAAAAAAAAAAATTGTTTCAATAACTGAGAGGTTAATATGACTTTTTACCCCCTGCCACCTAGTTGCACTACCGATTGTAAAACTCCATCCAATTTCCATTTTAAATATTTGAGACTGAGAAATAAAGGGTGGTATAAGTTGTGAGAAAAACATGGGGCTTTTTGGATTAAAAATTTAAGCCATTATTTCTTAACTTGCTATTCAAATTTTATAAAACTTTCCATATTTCTTTATAGAGATGGGCAAGATGTTTGGAAACTTGGCCCATATCAGTGGCATAATTACCTACAGTTTATCTCCCTTTGAACAGAGAGCCTTTGCTGGAGCCATTAGCCATGGCATACCCAACATGTGGTTTCGATTTAGAAGCCAAGCATTGAGGGTTTTACCTCGTAAGTATAAAAAAAAAAACATTTCTACCTAAAAATCTATTTTTAAACAAGAGACAAAAAGAATTCAATAGTAACTCTTATCAGGTTTTGTGATAGAGAATCATTAAAAAAAAAAAGAAGTTATACCTTTATTGTAGGCCAAATTTTATATCTTTGATGTATACAAATGTAAATATTTAGTCTGGCCCAGAGGTACAATAGTGGTGCACTCTAAAACTTTATTGATCTTGGTGGGCAGTTGTCTATTGATAGATAATTCATGTCATAATCTTATTCATGGTTAATGTGTATCAAAGTTGAATGTAGCAATTTTTGTTTTTCTTCCTAATTCTAAAATTTTAAGCTATTGTGCACCCCTTTTTTTTCTTAAATAAGTAACCTGCATACACTCAAAAATGTAGCAGATTATATGAATAAATGTAAATCTCTTTAATTTATCATTCTGCTCTATCAATCTTTGATTTTTTCCAAAGTTCATTGAAAACCTTTGAATATAGAAAATGAGGGATATGTCTTTTTGAATGTTTTATTTTTGTTGAAACTACTTTACCTTGGATTTTATTTTTATTTTTTTCAGCACTTCTTCTGTCTTATATGATTTATGATTATGGTGAGAAGGTTCATGCAAAAAGCATCAGAAAGAACCCTAAAGATTTTGAGAATGATGAGTGAATAAAAAAAACAACATATAAAATGAAACTTCCTTGTAGAATTTGGTTACAATAAATTATGTTATGGCCTCCTGATTTCTGTAATGTTGTATTTTATTATTTAATGAAACTGAGCTTTATTTCATAGTCAATTATACCATATTAAAAAAATAAATAAACAGATTACAAAGAATTAAGAAACAGTGTTAGAAAAATGGTTTTTGTCACAGGTATTGATCTCATAAAAAATAGATTATAATTTAATTTCAATAAGCCTCATACCATTTGCAAATTATTTTTTTTATATAAAACTATATTTGATAAAATGGAATGAAGAACAAAATAGGAAACTAATCTCAATCCAACATGTTTTACTTTTATTAAGTCTGTCAGAGATTGAGAATAGAAATGAAAAAACAAAGACAGATGACTGGTAGGTTATGTTTAACCAAGATTTTCTAGTATTTACATTAGTCGGACTATTGTCCTCATCTTTGTCGCCATTTTTGTCACAACGTTTCGGCCATTGTACGCTCCGGCCTTCTTCAGGTGGTAGGAATTTTGAACCGAACCCTTTATTTCGATCACTGGGGTAGACTGTTCTAGTTCCACGAACCATGTTTGATGGATGTCAAGTGCAAAAATTAAATAAATTGAAAGATCAGAAGGTGACGCACAAGGTCCATCACCCACCAGTGAAAGCAGTAGTCAACACCAGCCAATATCAGCCGAGTGCCTCTGAAGAGTCAGTATTGAATAAGGGTCTCAACTTCGCCACAACCATCAGGCAGGTGCCATACTTGGACATCATTGCCAGAGTCGAGGAGGTGGCCTTGAGCATCCCTCAGGCTCAGGCGGATGAACCGAGATGGAAAGTGAGACAGACCTTGGAGAGAGCCAAGCTGCCCAGGTCTAACATACCGAGACTGGCGATTGGATCTCTACAGAGGAATGAAAACATCATCATACTACCGGCTGACAAAGGTAATGCGACTGTAGTGATGGACAAATCAGAGTATACAAGAAAACTGGAAGACCTCATTAGCAATGGCAGCTACAGCAAAGTGAAAAAGGATCCTACTATGAAAACGGAACGCAAACTGTCACAGATCCTAATCAGGAACAAGGATCACTTCGCACCCAAAATGTATAGGCAGTTATCGCAGCGTTACACCAAGCTACCTCACATATATGGTCTCCCTAAGATTCACAAAGACGGTATTCCACTCAGACCGATTGTTAGTTGCCAAGGCTCTGTGTGCCACCCTCTGAGTCACTTCCTTGTAGATATAATTGACCCATTGATCGGAAAGTCTCCTTCATATGTCCGAAACTCAGCCCACTTCGTGGACATAATCAAAGATGATCCCATCCTATCCAACCAGATGGTGAGCTTGGACGTGGTGAGTTTGTTCACCAAGGTACCCACGGAGGAGGCACTCTCGGTAGTCAGAGACAGATTGACCTCTGACTCTTCCCTTGAAGAACGGACCAGTATTCCGATAGATAATCTGATGGAGATGTTGACTTTCTGTACACAAACAACACACTTCGGAATGGGATCACACATATATCGGCAGGATGAGGGCTTAGCAATGGGCTCGCCATTATCACCAGCAATGGTGAATATATACATGGAATACTTTGAAGAAATGGCATTAGAATCCATATCTCTAAAGCCAACTATATGGTTAAGGTACGTAGATGACACCTTCATACTCTGGCCACACCAGGAAGATGTCCAGGTTCTACTGGACCATGTGAACTCAATAAGACCTTCGATACAGTTCACAATGGTGAAAGAGAGCAACAACACACTCCCATTCCTGGATGTACTAATATCTCGAACAGAGCATGGGTTCAAGACATCCGTATACCGTAAACCAACATTCACCGGACAGTACCTCAATTTCAACTCCCACCATCCATACAGCGTAAAGAAAGGGATCGTCCGTTGCTTACAACACCGAGCAAAAGTCATAAGTGGCGACCCAGAGACGTTAGATAAGGAATTGGTCAGTATAAGTAGTACCCTACAACGTAACAACTACCCTGGGTACATAGCAGCAGCCCCCCCAAAACTGGGATAGGCAGGTACAAGAGGAGGAGGACAACAACACTCAGGAAACAGTCTGCCTGCCTTATGTGAAGGGGTTATCAGAGAAAATACAAAGGATCTGTGGTCCATATAACATCAGGACAACCTTCAAAAGCGTGACAACACTTTGCAGATATCTCTCTCGAGTGAGACCCCCCATAGAGGAGAACAGGACTAAAGATGGGAACCAGTAATAAGGAGTGCCAGAAAAAGCAATGATAACAAAAAAGTTGCAATATGAGATCTGGTAAAAACATGCATTGATAACAGCAAAATTGCAATATGAGTACTGGTAAAAAATGATTGCTGAAAAATTAGGTTTATAATACTCAGAAATTCATACCCTCAAGGACACATGGCACAGTGGATAAAGGCGTCGGTTAGATCCAGTGACACCCAAAGAGTGTGAGTTCAATACCCGGTTCAGGCAGTGGAGAACTTTCAGAGGGAAAATTAGCAGGAGATAACTGATAACTGACATCCATCAAACATGGCTCGTGGAACTAGAACAGTCTACCCCAGAGATCGAAATAAAGGGTTTGGTTCAAAATTCCAACCACCTGAAGAAGGCCGGAGCGTACAACGGCCGAAACGTGACAAAAATGGCGACAAAGATGAGGACAATAGTCCGACTAATGTAAATACTGTACATAATACCTCATCTCAGAAATATAGACAGACCAAGATTTTCTAAAACAAAAATTTTAAAAATAATTTCATTCTTTTGTGAATAAGTCCTGAAAGATTCATTAAAATCTGACAAAAAAAAATCTGGTGAAAAACATTGATTTGGAAATTCTTGCAAAAATCAATTGTCAGATTTTAATTATATATATATATATATATATAAAAAATCTCAATCACTGATGTAAAAAAAAAAAAAAAATTTAACCCAAATTTTGAACATGCTAGAAAGGATTAAAAAATACTTTGGTCTTTGAGAGAAATATTTTGTCTTTGAAATTCTTAAATCCTCATGGTGAGGGGTTCAGTTTCAATACTTTATTCATTTTACAATTATACAGAATTTAAGCTAATTATAGAAATAGAATAAGACTTTCTGAACTTACTGCATTGATGGCATTAACTTTAAATAAGGTAGAGTACAAAATTATCTTAGAAAATCTCTGCTTTATCATAGGCCTTAAAACAAACAAAAAATCCTTACAGAATTTAAACTAAATTCCAAAAATAAAATTTTGCTTTGTCAAAAGTATAAGATGGTTAAACAAACATTGTCAAAAATTTGCAAAAGGAAAATTCCTAAGATCAAATTGTAAAGTGTTATACACACACACTTTAGATTAGACTTGATACGTTGAAAGATATTCACACTAACATGTTTTAACAATTTTCAAAAATTAACTTGATTTTTAATGTTTACTTATTACAGTATACTGCCAGTATGCAAAATCTATGCTGATGCCAATACATACTGCTGTTATTACAATATTGCAGGTTTCATTTTACTTTTCATGGAGACGACTAAAAGCAGATATACAGGAGTTAAAAAATGCCTCTACATATCCTGAGCAGTACCCTACCAGAGTAAATGTTTTATAGAGTTGTTAACTTTTCAGATATTTTGATTCAATTTTTGAGTTAACTTAAAACTAGAAAAAGGTTAAAGTATAAATTTAACATGTATATAAGAAACCTGATTTTGTCTTTGACAATTGACATATTGTTTATGAAGAACTTTGTCCTGGTGTAATGGTTAGCAAACTTGTCTTGCTAGATCAATTATGACTGAATAGTGAGTTTGACCCTCACTGGGTGCCCCCATACTTTCAGCCTTGTGCCACATCTAAGCTAAGCTTAGGGGGGAAAATCATTAATAAGGATGGCTTAAGATGTCTCTTCATTAGTTCAAGTTATTGTGGATGATTTTCAGGTAGAGATATCTGGATAGCTACTTAGGAAACATCAACTGCTGCTTTTATTTACCCAATACTTGCACAAAGTGATGATAAATTAATGTTCAGTTTGTTGAGTACTTTGTAATCTAACTTTTTAAATTTTAGGTTGGTTGTAAGCTTTACAAGATGTTATTTTTTCTATCACAAATAGAAGTTATAAATGTAATATTTCACTTGTCACTGTTGAGATTTAGAGACTTCAAAGATATAGAAAAAAATTCAAGTACTTAAATGTTTATATTTTATTAAATGCATAAATTTTATACTCTGTTATCTAAAAGAAAATTTAGTTTTAATTTATAGTAATAAAAAAAAAAAAACATTAAAAGTAATACTCTTGTTTAAACATTTGTTGATATGACATGAAGTCCTTTTTTTTATCCTGACAGCAGGTTGTTATAGTGATAACCAATAAGGCTCAAAATAGAACTTTTGTTCTCAGACTTTAAAATTACTTCATTTTTTTTTTCTAATCATAGCAACCAACATATTTGTGGTAAAGGTAAAGCTTTGCATTAATCCAGTTGTAAATAGATTATTAATAAAAAACAGTTTTTGTAAATGGCATTTCTACAGCAATAACTACTGACTAGAAACTTATCTACCCAAATGTTTTACAATATCCGATGCAAATTGGAAATATTTTTAAAGCTCCAATATATTGACGTCATGGCTTGTTACATAATTATTTACCTTTTTCTTTTTCCGGGCCATCACTTTTTCATAATTAAAACAGTTAATGTAGTTACTTACACATTGCAAGAGTTGTTTTTCTTTAAAAAGAGAAAAAAAAATCTGCTATAAATAGTTATGCTGTATGAAGACAACAAATTGATGAAGTTGGTTTAAATCAAGAAATTTATAAAATATCACCTGAACAATTTACTAAGCAAAAATAGCATCTCTTGATAAATACTACAGGGTCATTTTCTAATTTGTTGGTACGGACGAATCATTTGAAATGCTCTATTATTCAATCACAATCGCGTTATCAGAAGGTATTCAGAGAACACTGACAAAATTATTTTTGTTTAAAAGGAAAAAGTTTAATCAAGCTTTTACTGCAGAAGCTTGATAACAAATCCTTGTGTGTATATACAAGGTTGAGGTTCAACCACTTGCTACCATGTGTTTACCTCCAAAAAAGAAAACCAGTAAATTGGCTGTAGTGGAGGAAAATTTTGTTATATTTGTCCATTATTTTAAAAAAAAGAGAAAAATGGTGAATGTTTAAATTCTGAGATGAAGTATAATTATTCCGTAAATAATTTTAGCTATCATCCTTGCAGTTTTAACCCCTTCACCAGTGTAGACATGTATATACATTTTACCAAATGTGTCTTTTTCAGACATTTTCAAAACAGCGTGCAAAAACCAACTACAGACATGTTTATATGTCGATCTTGATTCTTTTTAAGCCCCAAGCTTGAAACGAATCCAGTTGTCAACTCGTACGTCTGGTATAGGTGATAGCTACCACTCGGGTGCTTCAAGATACCTCAGTTTCTTAGTTATTATATTAAAAACAAAAAATAATTTGAAAATAAAACTTTTTCCCAATAATAATAATTGGTGGGGAAAAAGTTAATCATGTTTATACATCGTCTCTCTTATCTCAACTGTTTGTCAAAAGATGATAAAGAAAGACTACTTTTTGGAAAGATTATTCAGAAGCAGTAAGAGACTAAATTCAATCATGAGAAAATCCAACAGATGACACCAAAGTCATCTTTCCATTGCCTGAAAATTCTGTTTAAAATGTTAGACAGACCTGAAGATGAAAAAATGCAGGCCCAATTAAACAAATATAGCTTATTCCCCCGTATAGATATCTAATATTTATTTTGAAACCATTAAAGTAATAAAGGTTAAATTTGTAATTAAATGGTGGTAGCTAAAGTAAAACTCATCGGTAGAAATAAACTTCACGTCATTCCCTCCCCTTTCGAAAAGGGAAGATAACTTTGATAAGAAAAATTACCGTTATGCTCCTTTGTTAAAGGCGCTTTTTAATGTATTTGTTAATTTTTATAATAGACTTTTAATTTTTTGAAAGGATTATATATTGATATTATCTAGACAATTACCCACTCCCCCCCATTAGTGAAAATACATGCTTTAATTACATTTTTAAATTTACATTCACCACCTAACAGCAGAGTTTCAAGGTGTACCTGCAAACGATGAATGAATGTTAGAAACTAATATTTGGGATTTCTCCATTACTTTGATATAAGTGAATTTTTCCGGAGATTCTGAGAGATTGATTTGGAAAAATTTGCAGAAAATTGAGTGATTTGATAGAGTATCATATATAAATGGGTTGTCAGGAGGGTCTTGGTTAGTCCTTCAATGTAGCCATTTTCATATTTGACTAGTAGAATTTTGAATTGCAGAATTACTTATTAGATATACCCCCACCTTTTTTTTTTTAATTTAGTAACAGTTAAGATCAATTATCAGTGATAGAGATAGCTAACAGTGTTCTTGTCAACCTCCTATTTCTTTTGGCCTTCCCCCAAATGAATGTTGCCATAAATTCTATGATTCCCCCAGAAACTCTGGTTGATTGGGATTTTTTTTTTTTTTTTTTTAATCAATACTATTCTAGTTTTAGTAACAAAACTTAATATTCTTCAATGTAAAGAATTATATAATGGTTGAGAGAACAAACCAAATCACAAGAAATTTGTTTAATAATCTGAATTTCAATTAAATTGACAACATCAGATCTTGAAGGGGAGAGTATATCAGCTACCCAAATTTCCTAATCATCCATCTTTGTAACACGAGGACAAAGAATTTGAATTTAAAATTTCAAGATTACAATATAAAAAACACTGGTGCAAAACATCTATGACTGAATTGATGGTGAGCGAGACAAGAGACCATTCAGGAGTACCCAATAGATTTAGATGAACATGACTTGATAATTCATACTTCTTACCAAAGCATCATATAAGTGTACCTTTGTGGGAGAGGTGTGTGTATGTAAACTAAAGTAAGGCCCAAATAGAGGAATGTGTACTCCTGTCCTTAAATAAGTGTACTCCTTGAAACAAGAAATTCTAAGCAGCAGCCACATTCTTTTTTATCCAAACATGCCCAATATAATCAATTCCTGTAGAGTTTTTGATAAAATTCAGTTTCTTTTGGTAAATTTCTAAATTGTAGGCTAAGTTATATTTTTGACAAACTATAAACTGAGAATTTTTTTTCTGTCTTGCTTAAGGCATCTAAAAGCCTTAAAGATGATTAGTTTAAAGTAAATTGAACGCCAAGATGCTTATGTTTTTCAGGACAATCATGATTTTTGGCTAACAAGTATTTCAGTTTTATTTAAGAACAAATTTAAATCTAAATAAATTAGGTATCCATTCACTTTGAAGATTTCAAATTGAAAAATATTCTTCTCTTGCTGATAGATTTTTTTTTTTACTCCTGTGGCAGTGGAGACTTCAGGGGTTATTGGCCCTCGTTCGATGGTGTTTCTTCGGAGGATTGGCGCAATTGCGTCTCGATTAAGGAACAAGCCTTGCGAAACGGAGTGGCTCTTGCAGCATGTCTCACTGGCAACGGTTCGAAGTAATGCTTTCTCCATCATAGCAGCTGGCAGAGGATAGAAAAAATTGTTTATAGTTACGTTGTTCTGAAATTGTCATCATTGGTCGACTGAACTTGCTTTGTTTCAATGACTTTTGTTTTGTTACTAATTACTTTATACCCATTATTATTAAAAAAAAAATTAAAAAAAAAAATCGGCTTCCAAAAAAATTTTGAAATCATTTTTGCATTACCTTAATTCAAAAATTTGAATAGGATCTACATTTTAGTTGATTTCTAATCTTAAATATCTCAGTGGTTATATTAGTCAACTTGCGTAAGTTGAACATATTTTTATTTTTTTTTTTTAAAAGGTAGCAGCAACTATCAGTTCCAATATGCTATGATAAAACAGATTGCACAATAGCAATTATAATCATTTATAGGCCACAAAACTAGGTTTTTATTAAACCATTTTGGGCAAGAGATCATAAATTTAAATCAGAATTGTTTCAAGGCATTCTCCATATAATCAAGTCAGCAAGACTTTGAAAAGAAGGAACATATTTAAAGGTTAATTGCCAAGTCAAGATTTGGTAAACTTTTGGCTTTCATTAGAGCTACCTTAACTTACCTTAGGAAAAATTAATTTAGAAATACTCTCCTGTAGATTATACACAGTCATTTAAGAGGTATCACAAAAATTAATACAAATCTAAAAGGACTGTGTTTGTTGGCATACCTTGCAAAAAGTTAAATTTAGCCAAATCATTTTTCAAAATGGATTCATCATTAAAGACACTGAAAAAATGGTTATTTCATTCTAACACTCCATAAGTACCTGACTTCTCTTGCTCAGATGATATTCCTTAATTCCACCATTTCTAACCCTCATGGTTAAGACATCCCATGCCACATACATTGTAGCAGTAAGTTCCACTCAAACAGCTTCTTCCTACAAATCACCGATTTGTGGAACCAACTCCAAAGAGGAGACATCCTCGATTACTACAATCTCAATCTGTTCAAATCTAGGGTTAACTATTATCATCTTCACATAAACTGGGTCTCTTATTCTGTAGCCCTCTACCCTTTTGGGCCGTGTCAAGAGTGAACATCATTGTAAAAAGACCACATATACTAATTCAACTATTTAAACCACAACTGTCATGAAAGTATTTTACTTCTTACAGTAATAGGTAAACTCAAAGCTAGAAAGGTGTCTCATCTCAGAGTAAGTATTAAAATAAAGTTTAATACAATATTAAAATTTGTAGTTTCTTCTAAGGTTTATGATCTCTATCCTAATTTATTTTTCCAGTTTACAATTGTCCTACAACATTTATCATTTGTATTATTTGTGTTCCATTATTTAAGATGTATCATTCTTATTAGGTATATTGAACTTTTTCTTTTTTATAAATGTCGAAAAAACATTTCAAATAATTTAAACATCTTCTTTGAAGTTAAATTTTGGTTTTATTTGATTGAAAGATAATAGCCTAAAGTTAATCAATAAGAAAAAATTAATTTGCATCTTTAAATAAAGACTTTAGACTTAAAGAAAACCCACTTCTGGTCAGATCAATGTGTGAAATCTTTAAAAAAATACCCAAGACATTCGTTTTGTAGAGAAATAGTAACTTCAGAGATTAAGTAGATTTTATTAAAATATTACTTGCATTTTGCAAAAAATGTAATGAAAAATACATTTTCCCCCACAAAGGTCAAACAATTGCTACCTTACAAAACCCGTCCTATTGTAGCAAAATTCCTGCTAAAAATCCACTAAAATATGGAAGACTATGTAGTAAGTGCAAAATAATAACTCCTTCACCCACTCCCTTCATATTCAGAGGATTGAGGAAGAAAAAGGAAAGGAATTTGTGAACCTATGTGAAGTTTTCTTTGGATCAAGAAAACCTTGCTTTTACAGAAATTAGCTGAGTTGAGGGAAAAAGTAGCAAGCCTAGGCAAGATTTTTTTTATATAAAATGAGGGGAAAAATTAATCAGAGAAGAGTGTCTGAAGTCATGTGAAAGATTTTGTTTCAGTTCCTTGCAACCAACATTGAAGTACTCTCCAGTGTAAAATTACTCACCAATTATGTTATTGGCCTCTAACCAGCACACAGGACTTCTAAAAATTTTCTCTTAATAATCAAAGAAAATTAAATATTTCAATTTCTCTTCATCTACTTTTGAATGTATACAAATCATATATTCCTTTGGTGAGCAACAAACTCTTACTTTTGCCTTAAACATTTTTGAATATAGGAATCCCTCGATTAGTGCAGCTAATATGTACATTGGTAACTTAACAAAAAAAATCAATTTTCAATTACTATGGTTAAACTGAAGAATGTTTTACCAAGTATTATGTATGCAATAATCAAAAAATGCATTAATCAAGAGATGCCTGTATTATTTTGTGTCACATCATTTATCTTGTATAAACATTTCCTCTTCATGACAATATGTTAAAACTACTGACTTTAAAAATTACCCATGTCTTTTTTGTCATTATCATCCTTCATTAATCTTCTTGGGTAAATCAATTATTCATTTTAACCCCAACACCAAAATATCTATTATTTGTACAATCAAGAACCTAACATTTGGAGCAAAACCTAACTCAGTATTTCATTTTGAGCTTCTATAAAATAAAAAATTAATGTCCACATTCGAAAATGGTATTAAACTTTACATTTTATTCTTCAAACACATCTTTATTATATATCAGTTTCATCAGAAATAGCCAATATCTTAAGGACTTAAAAATCATACTGTAAAAATAAGTCAATTTTCCACACAAATATAGACGCCCTCCACTTTGTTGCTGAAAAAACAGCATAGTATGACGAAAAAAAGGCCCCAAATTTAATAAATATTTTGACAATAAAACTGTTTTATTAAGAGGAAAGACCAAAGTATTTTTTCTATTATTTTACTAAATTTTTTTTTTAATCAGTTCTAACACATTTGAAATTTTGGCTAAAAATTGTTTTTATTTTCATGTCATCAGTCAACATAGTATTTATGATTAGGGTTTTAGTACCTTTTTTTTTCTTCAGGTGAAAAACAGATTTAGAAATTCTTGCAAAAATCAAGTAATAATTGAATTAACTGAAACTTTCAAGACTTATTCACAAATGAATGAAATTATTTTTTAAACTTTAGAAAATATGGTAAGTTTTTTTGGGTTTTTTTTTTAACATTCCCCCCCACCCTTATGAAATGTTGAGAAAATTAAATTTCAATCTCAAAATTGTTTTTATTAGTTAAAAGTAGGACTCCTTGAAGAATGTAAATCAACCAATTTTCTTTTTCAAACTATTACACATTTTCTGAAAATTTGCTCCAAACATAAAATAAAAAATGGAATAAAACTATGACATTATTTAATTAGAAAAGCTTTTAATTGCTTTTATAAATAAGATTTATTAAGGTCTTCAAAAAAAATTTTTTTTTCCAATGAATAATGAATTTTTACAAGAATTGTTTTCATTTTTTTTAAAATGCTGCATTACTTTAATCCGGTTAAGTGAAAACTATATTTATAAATCAAAAATTGAAAAGCTGAATAAAAGTTGTTTTGCACCAAGATTTAAAAAAATTGTTTTTTTTTTTAGTGTAGAACATTCCCATTTTTGTAAGTATAGGAGTCCATCAGGTGTTTTTAGAGTTGTCCTCCCTGAAAAATCTGGCCGTCTGCAATTCTTTCATTTTTCTTCCTGTGTTTTGTGTTTATGCCTGAACAGGCTTTGCAAATCATCCCTTTAAAATTAAAATAAAATTTTTACTTTTTTAATTCCTATTTCACTAAATATTTTTATTTTATGTAGTTATTTTAGTGTGGTCATACTTCAGGTAAGTATATATTTTTTTAGTTTCATTTGAGACGAAACCTGTAGTGGAAAGTTTGGTTACCATTTAATGGTGATGACAGCCTAAATCAATCCATACAATTTTTTTACTCTACGAATATGATGAGCAAAATGCAAAAACAAGAGAAAACTACAAGAAACATTTTTGATAAAAGGCAAATATTTGAATAAATCATTTTCAATATATTTTTGTAATGAAAATATTTTACAAAAATGTAGTGGATTTTTTTTTCTTCTTTAGGTTCTTGTTAGTTCATTTTATGTTTGGTGAAATATTAAATTTTGTTAAGGAGTTCTGATTTGAAAGGAGGTATGTTAGAATCTGTTATTGAAGATTCTGTAAATTAACTGCAAGAGAAAAATTTACATAAGAATTTACTGTTCATGTAAGTAGTAAATCTATGTAAAGTTGAATGCAATTTTGTGATCAAAGAAGTTATCTACCTTTTGATTGTTTTGTAATAATACGATGTTCTCGAATGTTGAGAAATAAAGATTTGTTTAACTTCTGTGTAAGGAATTTGGTGAGTGAGCGAAAGTTGTATAATGTTCGTATGAACGAAAAACTTAAAATTGTGTGACGTGAAGTTTAGTTGCAATTTGTTTGATGTCACTATGCTCACTGGCGAGTATGAATGAGTTTCTGTTTTTATTTGCTTCAGGTGGCTCACAGAGACGTGGCGCGAACTTGGATTTCAGTCACAAGCTGTAAAAATTAGTTAAGTGTGGGTGAATAGTCACGCCTACTTGTATATTTATTAACCAATGAGGGCTCGAGATTTTTTTTTTTTAAAGTGTATGAAGTTGAAAGTGTTCGGTGATTCACTTTTTGTGCACAGATTTGAGTTATTTTTGGTATAGGAATAATGCAGAATTTGGGTTCTACAAATCCAATATAATTCTACTAAAAAAATAATTTTTAATTTAACTTTAATTAAATTTCTTATTCAATTTCTATTTGAAGTTTTTTTTTTTTTTTTAAAGCCTCTTAATAGTGAAGGAAAAAGAATATAATCTGACATACTGTCAACTATCCAATTCTTAACAAGGTTAAAAAAAAATATAAAGTAGGGAGTAAGGAAAGAAAAAACAGTCTTTATGGTTTGTCATTTACTTTGCTACTAAAAGCAAATTGTAAAAAAAACAGACGATCCACCTAGGTGCGAAACGTAAGTTTACTTTTCAGCTTCGATTTCATTTATTTACGACTTATTCATTTATCTTTCAATGAGATTTTTGTTATAAAATTTTTCCAACATTTAACCATCACTTTCTTAAGCAGAAAGTGTTGTACATTCATTTTTAATTCAGTTAGTTTACATAAAGAATAAAGTAAAAAAGATCATTCAAAACAAAATTAAGATTTTCAATCATAAAATCGATTTTACGATCAACTTGCAATTATAAATAAAGAATAAAGAAACAACTTTTCTAATCATTCAAACCTTCAAAACAAATGTTTACGTTTTGTCTTTTTTTAATACATTGATATTTCAAATAATTTTTTTCTATTGAAAACAATTTTTTGATGTGTGTGTTTACCCAACTTAGCTTCGACAAAATTGCGTTAGAGGGCGCTCTTTAAATCATTAAAATGGCAAGCATATTCTCTCTAACTCTTGCTGCTTGATATAGTCGACGTCAAAAAAAATAAATAAATAAAATTAAAAAATAACGCTGCCGACTAGGCGCGTTCACTTCCGTGTTTCTCTGTTGGCTTTTGAGCTATCATACACGTAAACAAGCACATTCTTATAACTAATTTTAATGTCTTCATTACAGTTGTGTACTTATGAAAATACATGCCTTAATTGTCGGTTTTAAAATCATTGTTTTGTGTTAATTATTTTTACGCGGACTCACATGAGTCCGTTAATAATGTTTGCGTGATGAATGTTCCAGAAATCCATAAATAAAATGTTTATATACACATCAAGAGGTGATACCAGCAACATAATGATGACTTATTTTTATCCGAACAACATAAAATACCACTTAAATTCAATAATACAATTATATTTAGGCTCTGTCGACTTTGGTATTGATTTGTCTACATATGCACCACTGTATTTTATGATTAACAGGTGTTCGGTTTATTCAGTAAAAAAAAAAAAAAAAAATAATGCAAGTGTGTTGTAGAGGACTGGGGTGTGAAGATGAAAAGAAAACACCTGCGTTTATATTTCCTGCTAGAAGGTCCAGCTACAATAGAATGTTGGACTTGGATTAAGTCCAACTGAAGATAAAGAAGACAAACAAGACCGATATATATATATATATATAAACAAATATATGTATTAAATTACAAAGCACATAGACAGTTAACATTGTGTGTGTGTGTATGAACATTTGTATTTGATCTTTGGTGAATGTTCGTATTTTGGAGAAGTTCGTAAGAGTTCGTATTGTGGTGAATGTTCGTCCGTACGTGTGGTAATGTTCGTTAACGTCTGACCGCAAGGTCAAGACGATAATTCTCTGGGACTACAGTTTGCAGCAAGAATAAAGAAGAAAGAGAGAATGAGCGAACTCGTGTCTTATTTATAGCTAATGTAATCACGTGACAGGCTCACAGCGCCTTGTCGGGGAAACCTGACTTAGTCACGCGCTGAGAAAATGTATTGTGCGTGGGTGGATTGCAACGCCCACTTGTGTGTTTATTGACCGATTAGAAGCTGATATTTTCTAAAAATATTTACTAAGCTAAGAAGGCTCTTGGGATCCGATTCTCCCAAAAGTGCGCAAAATCGACTACATGAAAATATAGCGATAATAAAATTGTCGCATAGCTGCGATTTTATAAATTGTCTATTACAAAGTAGTGTTGATTTATTAGCCAATGAATGTTTGTTGTTGTATAATTTGAATGTGTGTGTGTGTGTGTGTGTGTGTGTGATGATGATCATTACAGTGTCAGGAACATTAGTGTAATCTCAAAATTAAAATGTTTAAATTTTGCTAATTTTTTTCTCAGTCATTCTAGATTTTGTTAATGATCTAATAAGTTTGCTAAAAGAAATAACGTCCGAGCTAAATAATGCTAAAAAATTGGGTTAAAAGGCGAATTTCAGCAATCAGAAAATCCAACAATTTGCAACATTGAAAATTGTGCTTCTCAACTGCAAGACATCGACTTTTCGCTCCATAAAAAAATAAGCGATATCTACAAAGTTAATTGATCCATTTTTGTAGAGTGGAACAACTTAACAAAAGAAAGATCATTCTATCTCTGTAAATACATAAACGTAAAAATCCATTAAGAATGTAATAAATGCAGATAATATCCATATCTTCCTTACCCCCCCCCCAAAAAAAAATACGGACACATTAAATCGAATCTAATTTGTAATTTATTTTATGAAGGCTTTAACTTCCGCTAACTCAAATATCCCACGATGTTATCGGTTAAGAATTTTGCTACTGCAGAATTAAACACAAAATTATAAACTATTCACGACTCCAATCGTCAAACGAAATGATAATATAAATTTGTCCTTATTGAATTCTGCACAAACTAAAAAGACTCAATATAGAAATATTTTAAAATCATTATTCTTTATGTATGGACACAAAAATTATCAAAATTCTGTATATTTGAGACTGTGCAAGAAATATCCCGTGAATTTTATCCCCCACCAACACACACATCTGCGCAAAACACAAAGCAAAATATTTTTCGCCATTCTGTGCTTCTTAGCGACAATTTTAAAAACAATCAGACATTTATGAAAACGAACTTTTTTCCGTTAGTTCTTTCGTTCGACCTCGCAACATAAACCTAATTCCATAATCAATGCATGAAGAATAATCGAATTAATTTTCAAGGGAAAAAATTAAATTCCTACCCAATTGCACATTGCCGCCTTCCTCCGCACGATCTTATCAAGACGTGCAACATTGCAGGTTATCTTTGCCATACCCCAGTTTTTGGAAAATAAATATGCAACAGAAGCTTAAGATGATAACGCTGCACAAGTCCCTGTCGCTAAAGTCCAATCATGGAGCAGACTGGCATAATACTTTAAAAAGATTGACAACACTCATCTTTTCCAGGGCGGTTCGTCTTTACAACTTCACATATTTACAGATATAGCACAGTAGCAATGATTGCCGAGAAAGATGCTTGATATAGTATTCGGTGCCGTCACAGAGACAATTGTTAATCTTGAGGGGGTAATAAAAATTACATTGCGCCAATATTGAAATAATAAATTATTTCAGATTAAGAAACAGTCGATTAGACTGGATTGAGCTTCCCGGTAAAAGATAATTTCGAGAAATCGCACCGAACGAATAGACTGGTCAAGCAGAGGAAAAGGAAGCAATAGCGCTTACCTTAAGTTGTCAAAAATATTGCCCTTTCTGCGACGTATAAATTTCCTCTCCTTTTATGCGACTTACGGTGACACGATCACGTGACCACTGCAACAATAAAAGGTTAATACAGAAGTTTATTTTATTTTATTAATAAGCATTTCTACAACTAAAGGTAAGTGAACAGCTCACTTTTACACCTGACCAAGTCAATCTCTCTACATATTCCCGGAAAAACAAAAAAAAATTAATATAACAAATATGGGCATCTGCAGTGTCTTATCGAGAACAGTTAAGAACATTAGTAAGAATTGTGTATAGATGTATAGATGGATAGATAGATGTATAGATGGATGGATAGATGGATGGATAGATGGATGCATCCACTTACTTCGGCAAGAAACTAGGACTACCACTCAGAGGAGACACAATCCGGACAGTACCATTTCTGCCTTGAAGGAGGGGGAGATTCGATCCTGACAGACCCGAAGTGACACCAATCATCACTAGATTGTCTACATAAAACCGATTCTCCATCATGCGTCTGCAAAGATCCGAGGAAAACTGAGATGCATGGTACCGGAGAATACAATTTAATATGAAGAGACTAGAGGTGAACAAAAAAATGATGATGTACCTGAAACAACGCAGGCGAGCTCTGTCCTTCAGAAAAAAAAAGCAGAATCTGTTCTTGTCCGCTTCCAGTGCCAAACAGATCATTAGGAAGACCACCTGATATCTGCCAACAAGACATGGTTATTTGCTCGAATGGAGAGCAGTAAAATTAACAGGCCGCTTTTGAGGTTCACTCCCTAGTAGGCAGCCTTGTTAAGGAAAGTGGGGTCACTAATTTTGAGGCTGCAATTTAATACCGGTTGAATTTTACTGGTAGAGGTAAGATCTGACTTCAGAATGATTTGAAAGTTCACAAGATATCTTGTCGGAATCCCAAGATAGTTTTAACATAATACTTATTATCCGAAATGAGATGGATTGTTGGAAGCTCTCCACCATCTGTTCGTTATGACATAACTGGGCAAATCTTCTCTTATCTCCAGCGACTCCACACTGAACATGTTTCCAACCCCTTTTTTACGTCACTGTCTGGCAAGAAGTCACTTAGAAGGTACTCATATGTGCTCCCAGACTCCAGCACAAAACAAGTGTGAAGGTTTAACCGGGGCAGTGGATTCCATCAGAGAATCAAATGCATGGTCCTCATCCTGAGAGTGCGCAGGTGAGAGAAATTGACCCACTTTTCCAAATGGAACAAGCACCGTTGTAGCCGAAAATGCCAACCCTTGAAGACAAGGCACCAGTTGAAGGGGGGTCACAGCTACTGAATCAAATCGAGTTCTATTATTCCCTTAATTGGAATGAAATTGGTGCCTCTGTCAAACCTGCCAGCAAGGGGGCACTCGATGCTCTGGAATTCATCAGAGTCCAGTTTCTTGATACGTACTGACAAATCTGTTCCCATTTACCAATGCTGGGACTGAAAGAGGACACTTAAACCCGTCGTCCGTTTACAGGACTATCTCCTGGAAGCGTTTGTCATTGTCTCTAAGCTGCCGAGAGGCTTTAACACTCCACTGAACATATAGGTCCGCCTACTACCAGTGTCTAACAAACAATTGGCAAAGACCTTTTTACTGTTCCTACCAAACCATACACATAAAACAGCGAGAAGGTTAGTGGAACTCCGAAGTGCGTGCGAAAGAAACAATCCTTACGGGTAGCATTAGACCGGGGCCTCGACCGCGTATCTCTAAGAGTTCCTCGTTCAACATTAGGGATATAGTCAAAGGAATCGCTCGCCTTAATAAGGAGGTGCTCGACAGCCTCCATAGTATCACATAAGATGGTAAACAAAGTGGGTAGAATTCTCTTAACAAACAGATGAATTATTTTACCCTTAATTTCTTTAGGGAATCTGGAAAATAAAAGTTTTGCCGTAAAGGCGGGCCCCAGAAGCTCGGTCATCGGAAAATATACAGCCGAAGGAGCTTTCCAACTGCGCCAGAAGAGAGGCCATCTTAGATATGAATTCAGTCAGGGTAGCAAAATGCTTTTCCTGTTTAATGGAGAAATCCAGTATGTCCTGAAAAATATTGTCAATTATTTCATCTTCCTCAATGTATTTATTCTTCAAGACAGTGAAGGACACGCGATAGTTTTTTGTTGGAGATGTTTAATCAGCAGTAAGGGTCTACCAGAGAGGAAACATTTTAAAGTTTTGCCTCTCCCTGCCATTGGCCACAGTTCTCAAAACGAGAAAGAAAGGTCAGAAAACTCATACGGTCGGAATCCATTTCTAGACCACTGAACATAGGACCAGTCATCTGGATCTGCGGTGGTTTCACCACAAATGAGGACGGACTTCGATCAACTTCCGGAAAACATGGAGACGACGAATTCAGGTAAGTTGCTTTGGTATGAAGGACTTAGCTCGAGATCGTAAAGTTCCCTTTGGAACTCCAGTGATTACCTCAGAGACCCCCCTCTCGATTTCCTCCCAGTCCTCAGACAGGAGCTGGATTTTATCAACACAGATCTCCACTTCTGTCAAGTACTTTAATATGTTCTTTTGCAGAGTAGAGAATGATTTCACGGAGAGATCCTCCTATGCGCAACGACCAGAGTAGTTTTAATTTTTGACCTTAAGAAATTCCTCCCTGCTATTATCCATATCAATTTAACGTTCAGGTTATTTTTCGCAAGATTTCGAGAATTCGCTCCGAACGAATAGAGACTGGTCAGGCAGAGAGAAAAAGGAAGCAATAGCACTTACCTTAAGTTGCGAAAAATATTGCCCTCTTCGCGACGTATAACCGTCTGATACGGAAGATAACTCATTGAAAAAGAAGGAAAAAATAGATTTCCTCTTTTATGCAATTTATATAGTAATACGGTCACGTGACCACTGCAACTATAAAAGGTTAATACAGAAGATAAAGTTTTTTTTTGTTAATAAGCATTTCTACAACTCAAGGTAAATAAACCAATCTCTTTCCCACCTGACCAAGTCAATTTCTTCACAATAAAACGTGAAGAAAGCACAGGAAGAACAAACAATGTTCAAATAAGGGGCCGTAACTTAAAATCAGTAATGGCGTAACCACTTTCTTTTACTTTTAAATTTTTATTTCGGATAAGAAAAAGAACAAACAAAAAGGTAGACCAGTTAGGATAGTCCTTAACTCCTTTCTCACCAATTGTTTTCGGAAAAACGCTTCATTTTCAGACCAATTTTTTAATTTGTTTTTAATATAGTAACTAAGAAACTGAGGCACCTTGAAGTACTCGAACGGTGGCTAACACCTCTACCAGACGTATGAGTTGACAACTGGACTAGTTTCAAGCTCGGAAGGGCATAAAAATAATCAAGATCGACGTATAAATACATCTGTAGTTGTTTTTTAATGTTATGTTTTAGACGTGTTTATTCGTCCGTGTCTGAAAACGACACTTTCGGTATATACATGTTTACGCCGGGGAAGGGGTTAAGATATATTGGGAATTGTTGGTTGCGCCTGGGATATCTGGTTGGACTTGTGTGGATAGCAACACTGGACTATTACCAGGTAGTTTTTCCTCAATGCAAACCGGGTTGTGACTTATAGTTGCGTGAGACTTAGAGGTTAAAATAAATAGTTGATTTCCTCATGCCAACATTAATGAAGGATGATAATGTCGAGAAAAGACACGAGTAATTTTAACAAAACAAGATAAGGAATTTATTCACGAATTTACCCGCTTAAAGTAGTGTCAGTAGCTAGTTTCAGGAAAATAAATCAGAATTCTTAACGTCCGTGGTTTTAACGTATTGTCACGAGAATGAAATGTTCATACAACAAATTCAATGATCCGACTCAAAATAATATTAAAAAATGTTTGAGGCAAAAGTAAGAGAGTTCGTTGCTCACCGAAGTGATATATGGTTCGCTTATGTTCAAAAGTAGACGAAGAGAGATAGTTTAAAATACTTAGCATTTTTGGATTGTTGAGAGAAAATTATTTGAAGTGCTGTGTGCTCGTTAAAGGCTGATAATATAATTGTAAAGTAATTTTACACTGATGAGAACTTCAACACTGGTCGCAATGAACAAAAACGAAACCGTTCGCATGACTTCAGACACTAATTTTTCTCCTTTTATATCAATAAAAGAACTTCGTGTACACTCGCTACTTTCTTTCCTTCTTGGCTCACCGGTTACTTTCTGTGAAGGCAAGGTTCTCCTTGGCCAAAAAAAAAAAAAAAAAAAAAAAAAAATCATAGGCTCGCGAATTTTTTTCCTTCTTCCTCAGTCCGAATTTGAAAGGAATTATTATTTCGCGCTCACTACATCACTTCTCTTCCCGGATTTGATGGAGATCTTTAGCATATCAATAGTAGTATGTATTGCCTCTTTTTCAACTAACTGATCTGCCAGACTTAGTTTTCGTTGTGTTTTACTGTCTTCTCTTCATAGCCCTATCGATATCTAGTGAAGGAGCTGTTTGTGTTGGAATTGCTTTATGAATATTATATATTTTCACCGTTTCTGAGGCAACTGCTGGTTTCAATGAGTAGGAAATCATTGCTATTCACATCTTCTGTGTAGTGCTTCTGGAGATTTCCGATCTATGTCAGTCCTAAGTCATACGAAATTAGTTATTTAGGTCCTTCGGGATATAGGGTCTTGGTGATTAATTTAAGTGTCCGAAATACTTGGTCCAAATGTTTAAAATGAGAATCTTCATTATCGGAGTATATTTGAATATCGTCGATCCACACAAAGTCCCGGAAAATATCATCCATCATCCTTTGGAGGGTACTCGCGGTGTTCCGCAGCCCAAAAGGCATGTTGTTATATTCAAATAAACCCTGTTCTGTCAAGATAGCAGTTTTACATACATCAGGATGAACTGGCATCTAGTGATATGCCGAGTACAGATGAATTTTTGAAAAGATTTTTTTCCATGCAATTTCGTCGCTAGCGAGTTGATACTGCGTAGCGGCCCGGCTTCGTAATGCTATTTAGATGTTTGTTGTCGCCCACTTCCCTGTACGTGCCATTCGATTTCAGCACCATGTGGAGTGCCGAACTTCACTGACTTGGAAGGGGAAATTATGCCAGCTTGTCGGAGCTTTTTAAGTTTTTCCTTGGCTATATCAAACTTCTGCTTTGACAGCTGTCGCACTTTCGTAAATACAGGTGGATTTCTTCCTTTTTTATTTTTTTTTTGCCTTATGGTCCTGATGTGGGAAGGATATCAGATTAGGGCAGCTTTCCATAATTTTTTGTATCAGCCTTTTTGCATTTTCATCGTCATAGATTTAAACGTGTAAAACGCAAGTTGACAGTTTAGCCTTACTTTGCCTATTGGTAATTGTGTCGATTAACTTATTTTTTACAATCGACTGTTAGTCCATAGTAACTTCAGAAGTCATATCCCAAAATTAATTTCGTAGTGTTAGCCACGATAAATGTCCACAAAGTTTCTTCTAAAGATTTTTATTGCCAAGGTTTGCACATTATGTCCGGAGCACTACTTTTACATTAGCGAAACCCAGCGAAATATTCAGATTTCGGACTGTTTTTCAGGTAATCCTTTGGAATAATTGATACATACCCTGTATTCACAACGAATGTAATTTCCCCGAGTCCCTAATTGTATGGTTACTTCCAAAAGTAGCGGGAAGGTGGAGGTCATCACCCCCATGGCACTAGTTTTCCGCTTTCTCGTCACGTATTGGTGAAGATGTTCGTGAGGACGGTTCTCGTTTAATGTTCCCTTTATTCGGCCACATACACCATGGTTTACAAGATCTTGCACAATATGCATAGTAGTGCGCCCTGCATATTTTTGGTTTCTGGTCATGATGATACGAATTTACAGTAAATTGAAATTTCTACTACGACAGTCTTTGTCTTTCTTTGATGGAACCTGTTGAAAGGGATTGGAGCCTACAGCAGTAGGGTTGTCCGCCATTTTCCTAAGTCTTTCAGTTTCTACGTCCATTTGTGCTGCCAGGACTGCTCTTATGTTAATCGACATTACTTGTATGAACTTGTGTCGTACGATGTCGCTGCTCACTCCAATTTTTTTTTGCCAGCACCATCAGTTCATTTCAATAAACGGATGGTCTGACTGTGAGAGTGGAAGAAGACATTAATTTGTCAAGCATCTCTGGCTTCGATTTCTCATGCAACGTTACGACTGCTTCTTTAAGTTTGCTATAATTTTCTGACTGTAAAATGGTAGATTGTAGCTCGCATACTATTTCCGGTGGTAATGCAGCCAACACGCGATAAAGCTATATCGGTGTCTTTATCCTGGGTGAAGGGAGTTATTTCACACTCACTACAGACCCTCTCTGAAAACTTCCTCCAACTCCGTCAAAACAATGTGATCTGGAACAAGATGGTCTTTGTTCCTCATCGAAACATAACCAAAGAGACTAGTGGTCTTAGGTGGTGAAATATCAGAACGTGATAGCATTCTCCTTCCCTTTATATGAACCTGCATAAATTTGTCTTCCAAAAAACGTCTTAATGTAGCACTATTCACCAGAAATTGATATAACTATGTAACGTCTTCGCGCCTTTGATGTGTCCCGATCGCTCTATTAGTAGTGCCTGTTCTGATGATTTTTGTTGCTCTTTCACATCGAGAAAGACCTGGCAGACTTAATGGATTTTCGGGATATGCCTACAGCTAGTGAAGGTTCAAATATCTTGACGTAATATCTTCAAGTTTAACGATGGCTTTCTCTGCTACTGAGTTTTCGTTAATTTTTTTTAACAATGATGTTCACCCTGGACAAGGCCCAACAGCCACTCGAGGTAGAGAATTGTAGAGTAAGAGGGAAAAACTTGTTCAAGTATAGTCAACTGTTAAGATTGAAACAATATGCCCCCCCCCCCCGTACGAGACATTATGCCAAATAATTGGCATAGTATTTCGTTGACCAAAGTAAAACGTGTGAAAATTGAAATAAAGGAATAAGAGAGGACAGAAAAGGAAAGAAAGAACTAAAATAAAATTAAATTTAAAGAACAAATCGTGTCCAATTGCTGTCTGTTACTATGCGTCTTCCAAACCAAAGTTATGCAAATTGTGCTTAATCTTCAACAAAGGTAAAAGTATGGAGAATTTGTGAAAAAGCAAGTTAATTTCTTTTCTTCTATCTAGTTTCTCGTAGTTTCGACCGTTGTTTCTTCACCCCACTTGTTTTTCTTTTCGTGTTTGAGGGTAAGGGATACTTTTCATTCTCGTTTTAACTTTTGTCCAACCCACTTGCATAACAGTTTTGAAAGAGAGATGTGTATAATTCACCAGTAACTCTGTAATTAACTGGATAGCGTTATTCATTTTTTAAATTTATTTATACATAGCCAACGATGAAAAATACAGTACGTGTGAACTTAGTTAGAAAAATTTCCTTTGACGTTGATTGTTTTTCCACGAGATGTAATCGTTGACAAATGAGGTGCATTTGTAATTTCATCGAACATGCAGAAAAAGGAAATAAATTTACTATCTCTTGGGTGGGAACGAAATACAGAAAGGCTAAGGTTAGATACTAAGATATGTACAGTGCTTTATATAACACTCCCTCTTTACCGAATGTCAAGTAGTACGTAACGATAGTAGGAGAGGGAAAAGAAAACAATGAACACAGAGCGAGAGGAAAAATAGATACACGTTCTTATTCTCCAATAACCTGGTATAGTTGTTGCTTGTTTGACGACATAGTGAAAGTTATTTCAATTAATAAGACCTTTTCAAACGGATATACAAATACACAGACGTACAGAGTAATTTGCCGAGAACGCGTCTGCTACTAACAAAAGTTGGAAGTTAGAATATGTTGTTTGTTGTTTCTTAATTTAAAATAATTTCCATCGTCAGTTCGTCGTTTGCAAATCGACGACAGTGCGTATCCGTAAACAAACAATTTTAGACGTAAAACAAAATCTTATTCCCACGCCTGTAAAAATCAACATTATTTACGACGAGTGATCCGAACTTTACGGAGTCTTGTAACTTCGAACGATGGTGTACTTTTTATCACTAAGGCAACAGCAACACACTATTCGACCACATCTACTGCAGCCACTTGTGTCAAAAATAAATAAATAAATAAATAAAAAAATAAAAATTCGCATAACGGGGCGATAGATTTTTCGCGAGACCTACTGCTTCCTAACATAAAAAAAGGCAATGGAGAATCAAGGACTTTCACAACAACTATCACCGAATAATGGAATAGACAACGGTTACTTTCCCACCTACAATCATTATAGGACGAGACGGACTTCCTTGGAAATTCCTCACGAGGAAGAAGAAATGTCATTTGATTCAACATTTTTTAACTATCACAATCGTGACAATTACAATAATACGAATATCACAGCAGAAACGATATACAAGTAAGTAGATCCTTTTTTTTTTATGAATGGAAACCTACATCGAAAAATAAAAGTAAATAGAATTGTTGATCTGGGTTACATGTATGTGTTTCTGCGGCACACCTAAAATTTATTAAACGTATGGGGTTATGGGTCATCTGATAGCAATAGGTATGCACATTGCTTACGATACAGTTGACTTCATGGTAGGAATTTCATAATATGAAAAGCACCTGGCTCACTCCAACAATCAGATGAGTTCTAAATAATATTAATTACATTGACAGTATTATTCACTATTTACAATTAAAAAGGAACAGAGATTTGAGCTTTTATTGTACATCTGTAAATATTGTTTGTGGAAACGAAGAAAAGAATATTAAAAAAATGAAAATATTGTCAAATTTTAATATCTTGGTCAAAGCATCAAAAGTAACAACACGAAAAATTTGCATGTCATCAAATTCATGTAGGGCAAATGTAGCTGACTATAGCAAAAATATTCTGAAATACATCCGTGTTCACACTTAGAAAATATGTAAATGCTCAGGTCGCTTAGTGTTGTCTGATATGCTTATGCAAGGAGAGGATGTGTATATATTCAGTTGAATCTGCTATTTACAAAATAGATAAACAAACAATATGGGGGGGGGGTTAAAGATCAGCCTATTCGTATTCTGTCGAGGTCGGTCTGAAAAGTATCCAGCTATTAATCAATGACAAATTAGGTAACCTAGGAAAAATGACACCTTAATCCTTTTGAAGTACTTCCTTTAGGACCTGAACCTTTATCCCGATACTCGTCCTATTAAAAACAGTTGGTAAAATCCGCTTTCAGGCTCCACGTCAGCGGAAAGGTCACGTTCGCTTTATTCTTGTTCATGGTGGTCATAAATCTTCCTTTCAACGACTATTTTAGCTTTGGGAAATAAAAGAAGTCACGGGGGAGCCAAAGTTGAAGTTTAGGGGTTGCTGAGAGCTTTTAGTAATGACATGCTTTACACGCACTCCCATTAAAAAAAATGCTCATGATTCGACTGAAAAATTCAGATAGATTCATAAAGTCTAGGTACAATAAAGGAAAGTTCATTAGAACAATTACCATTAAAGTATTTACAGAAAAGACACAGGGGAACGACATTGCGGTGGTGGGAAAGCGACTGAAGCGGAGATGTCAGGGCCGATAAAATTGCAGATTCGCTGAATTTAATGCTATTCCCTTAATATTTTTCTAAACTTGGCGATCATGAAGTCTATATTAAACCTGGCCTGTTTTTGCTATGATTTTCAATTCACAGCATAAAAAGTGAACACAAACTAACAAAAAAAAAAAAAAAAATGAATTTTTAGGTTAATATTATAAATTCCGATATTTAATCATTTACTACAAATATTTGATTTTTTTTTTAAGCATAAAATTACTATAGTTGCATAGAACATAGTTTGGAACAGCGGTAAAGAGTGTTGATAGCGATAAGAAAAGACTGAACTTTGCCTATATTTTTTTCTTTCTTCAGAACGTAAGCGATCACGGCTTTCCAGAGATTCCTTTCGTTATCTGTGAACTGCATCGAATTATTGAAAAGATGACATAAATTGTCTCTTTATACCAACTTCAAATGCAGTCTACGCTAAAATACATCCGTGTTTGTTTTTCATTTTATTTATCACGATGATTTACTGTATTAATATATACACGTATGTAATCATTAAATTACTTAGGCAAAGTTCTGACATATATATTTATTAAATGTTATCCGTGATATCACTGATTAAGTAGAAAAGAAAAATCACGATTATGTTTTGCTTAAAGGAATTTTTGTAATTAAAAACTTATGACATTTTTAAACCTCAAATATATATTCCCTCAAATGAAAAAAAAAAAAATGAATTCACTAACTTTTACCAACTATTTTTAATTTTAAAAACTACAAACTGAGGTCAATGTAGGAATCAATATGACAAAAACGCAAATCTGTGCAATTATATTACAAGCTAAAACAAGATTGGGCACGGCCATCCGAACCGTGGAGCAGACTGGGCCCGGCCATCCAGGTACCATTTCTATTAGATAAGAAAATGAAGGTATAGTTCGCTAATAATCACAACATAATTAGACAACAGAAGATTGGAAAAGTGCGTTGCTTGGTTTGATTTCAATTTCAGCTGCGACAATAGTTGCAGAGCCAAAATTTGGAGCAGACAACCTGAAAGTATGGATCCATCCTGTCTTGTATCAGTGGTTCATACGGCTGGTTGCAGTGTAATGCTATGATAAATATTTTCTTGGCATACATGGAGACACTATTTTTTTGTTGATGATGTCAACCTATGCATTTCAGTAAAGACACCAAGACACAAGAGTTTACCGAGTGTGAAAGAATAAGGAAAAAGAGAAACATTATTAAGGAGCGCGAACAGCAGAAGAATAATCAAGACAGTAAATAACGATTGAAATTGCATTTACATTTTTGAAGATCAAAGTTAGCTGGGAAGAGAGTTCTGCATGCAAGAAAAGAAACTGTTAGCATAGAACTTACGCTTACATCTAGCCAATTTATTTGTGAATTGATGAGACCTTGCCACTAATCTAGTACTGTGCTTAAATTCATAAAGTCTAGGTACCTTAACGAAGAATTCATCCGAACAATTACCACGAACGTGTTTATAGAAAAAAACACAGGGAAGCGACGTTACGGCGGTGGGAAAGTGACTGAAGTCGAGGCGCCAAGTTAGGAACAGTAATATTGCTGATTCTTTGGATTTTATGAGGAACCTCTAAATATACAGCAGGACCACCGACCTATGTGGCAGCAATATTCAAAGCCTGGACTAATGGGAGACTTAAAAATATCTAAGACAGATTCAGAAGAGAAACTTGTCTAGCACGACAGTGAATCATCTTTCTTAGCAACAGACCTAGCAATGGATTCAATATAATCTTTCCACTTCATGTCAGCCAAGAATGTTAATCCGAGAAGGCGTAACGAGTCACCCATATCGAGGTTAGCATCAGCCATGCTGATCGGAGGCAGAATGGGGTCTTTCAGGTGATTAATAGAGAAAAGTTTCGTTTTGGAGGCGTTAAAATTAGAAGCCATTCCTTGCCCCCAATAAAAGATCGTTTAAATACCACAGCTTACCTAAGTGTTGTAGCTGACCACGTGCCTAAATTTATTACTTCAGTGCGCCCATGTTTTGGTGGCCAATTTCAGTAGGACAACACACAGTGTTATAAATAATAATAAAAGAAAAGTATTGGTAGATTGGTTCATGAAACAGCAATAAATGTCCTGTGTTAATGTAGCATCCACAGATACCGGATCTCTATGCAGTAGAGCACTTTTAGCGTGTGGGAGAAAGATTTGAATTCAGGATGCGCAGCCAAACAATATAGAAGAATTACAGCATGTTTTAATAAGAGTATGAACTGAAATGTCGAAACTACTTCCATGCCAAGAAGAATCGAAGCAAAAAGGTGTCCCGCTCGTCACTAGAAGAGTGTAACTAATAAAAGAGACCTGTCTGTGTAAAATATTCAGATACAAATAAACATATCTGTAAAAAGATATGAAAAAAAAAAGAGGATGAAACGCGTTGGTAATGAATCTTCCTTTTGTCTCATATATATATATATATATATATATATAAAGTGAACATAGAAGTCAACACTTAGAGGCGACAGTGTTTCATGCTAGTGCAATCGTCAGGCAACTAGTTGCCTCTAAGTGTTGACTTCTATGTTCACTTTTATATTTACACACGCTCTCTGATATTGAGCACTTTATCCCATAAATATAGCACACTTTAAGACTATATTTATTCATATATATATATATATATATATATATATATATATATATATAGAGAGAGAGAGAGAGAGACAGAGAGAGCGCGCAAACTCGAGACATTTGAAACACGATTAAACAAATTTTAATTGTAAATAATTAACGACATAAAAACAGATATTAAAAGCTTCCAAACGAGTATAAAATAGAAAAGGCTTACTCGTAGTCCTCCAAATAAACACAAGGAACGAATAAAATTTTCCTTCTGTCTACAGGCTCAGCTGATAATTTAATATATACAGCTTCGAGAACTCGTAAATGGTGGGAAACGCGAGCTCTATGCACTATAGGAAAGAATGTTTCATCCTACTCGGCGGCACAATCAAGGTTGTCGACTAAGTGCTGTCCAATAGATGAACTGTGTAGGGACTGAGTGGTTCTTGACGAAAGACTCCGACATCTTAAATAGGCGGGAACGTTGCGCAATACGGTTTTCCAATCTTTGATTGGTCCGTCCTATGTATACAGCCTCGCACTGGCATTTGTATACTGCGAAACTATTTTGAAAATAGGACAACATGGAAGCACAGATCTTGGTCTGAAAGACAATACGCAACCTAACGGTGTTATAGCATGAAATAATGCAAGCTGAAACCCAATCAGCAAGCAACTGACACCTCTTGCCTAATCATGGTAATTTAAGGCAAATGAAACACCGACCGGGACCTAAAACTACTGGTTCCTTAAAACGCCTGACTTTGCGTTCGATAACACGCTTAATGGCATTAACAAGAAAACCAATTTCCACAAAAATGTGTTGAATCCTTACAAGTTCCTCGTTTAATGTACTAGGTGAACAAATCATTAAAGTGCGGTGGATCAAAGTAGATATCAGGCCAATCTTGCGGGTCTTAGGAACCAATGAGTTCCAACTTGTGTATAAACCTGTAAAAGTAGGTTTACGAAAAATACTTGTAACATAAGCATCATCCTTACGCTCAACGAGAACGTCTAAGAAGGGTAAAGTGCAATTATTCTCCACATCTATAGTGAATTGCAGAGGAGGATGGAGGGAACTGAATTGTGCAAAAACGGTCGTAGCGTCGTTAACAGAATCGAAAATGAAGAAGGTATCGTCAACATAACGCATGTAAACATGGGGTTTAAGGCAATTTTCGAACAAAAGACCCTCATGAAATCCCACAAAGATATTGGCAAGTATAGGACCCAAGGGACTGCCCATTGAGACCCCATCAATCTGGACGGAGATAATGTTGTCGAAACTGAACTCAACACCCTCAGTCGCCAGACGCATGCATTCTAAAAAGGAGGTTTCAGGAATATTAGCAGGTCCCAAATTACCTCTATAAAAGGGCATCAGAACATATGTATAGTGTCCTGAAGGGGCACATTTGTATATATACAAATGTGCTCCTTTAGGCAATGTCAAAAGACGCCAACAGTTTATTTTCTGAACTAATTTTCAAACTTCTAACAAAATTTTAAAGAATCAGAAATATTATGGGTGGAGAAAAGATCCGATACAGGTTGGAGCATTTCGGTTAGCCATTTCGCTAACTTGTGCCCTAACTTAAAACAAGTTTTTCATAGTCATTTCTTTAGTACTGAAAGGAGAGAAAAGCATGTCTTATCTACATAATTAATGATCGTTTATTTTAAACAGTGTTATCGAAAAATTCACACATTTTGACGCGTGTGTATGTATGTATAGCAAAATACACTTATATAATTTGCATACATAAAAGTATGCGTATCGTCTAACAATGATGAGTAAACGAGTGAAGTTTTGACTAAGACGTTTAAGCAATAATAAATAAATCGACAAAAGCTTGCATCAAGTCAAATGTTTTCCTGATAATTCTCACAGTATTATGTCCGGAGGAAATGCGTAGTCAAAATATTAGTCCAGCTTCAACAGTGCCAATAGAAAAAAAAAATTAAAAAAAATGGACGGTGTTATTGTCTTTCTCGTGCGGACCAATCAGGACTGTACGTTGCCAAAGAAGAATCTTTTTATTTAATTGTCAAGTATAATATCTAGAAACAATTCTCATCGCCAGTAAACTTTCATCTCTATATTTGGAAACTGTATAAATGTCAACAACCTGATTGCTATTTAATTGCTACTTGTCAGTGAAAGAAAGGCCTAGGATAGAAATATTCTTGTTGGATATTTCTTACAGTACACAAGCCGCATGGGAAATTTATTCAATCCTTTATTATATTTGGACGATGAAGCGGCATTAAAATGATTTATAATGAACTGAACAAAAGTAATATGATTGGATAAAAAAAGTCAGAAATTACTGAACGGGTTACTAAAATTAATCTATTGATCAACAGAATATTTTCTTTACCAAGTTTACTTCATAGACAACTGCTTCGCAACCTATGTGTATTCTCGTCTAGCTATTTAGGTGAAATATGTGCTCGCATAATGTAGGATCCGAGTTCAAGTGTTGTCTATAACTACTTGCTGTTTATTTAATGGTCTGAGTATATCTCATATAGACATTTATGATACAAAAGAACAATAAGACGAAAAATTACTCTTTAATGTCAGCTAATGTATCAATTTGAACATTCAAGCACATCATCGCAATTTACTTGAAATCTCATTGTTCAATTATTGTTTGTCGTAGATTTCCACGATGAAAATAATATACTTAATAAATTAAAAAATATCATCTTTCATGCTTAATAACATTGTATATTAGAGATTAAAATAACAGATTTAAAAAAAAATGATCTGGAATCTTCATAGCATTATGTTTATAATCTTTGCTTTTAGCAGTGAAGAGCTTGGTGTCATGGATGTAGGTAAATGCACCCACAGGAGCAGCAGATGATCCATGACAAGCAGGCATGAGAAACTTTACAGAAATATGAAAAATTGACTAAGATTTTTCCGATATCAGTTCTCTTTCACTAATAAATTGCAAGATCTATTTCTTTCTCTTGTACGAAATCTGATAAAAGGCGAGTTCGATGAGGTTTGCTTTATCTTTTTAGTGGGACCTCATGTATCGCTTTTAATGAATTATCAAGACTGAATTGGCTGACAGCTCAACAGCTGTAGTTACACTGCTATTATTCAAACAGGAAGATCTATGATAATCGTTTCCATAAATACAGTCATGCGTAAACTATGTTTGTTCTGCTGGCTACAGAGAAATGACACGGCCCCTAACGAACAGGGAGTGGAAGTGTTCTTGTTGAACAACTTTTGTCTAATATAATCTAACGAAATGTTGAGTAATACTGCTTTCCTTAAATCGTATTTGCATGTCTATTCAAACAATGTAGTTGGCATTTGTTTTCTGACGTTCGTCTTTCGACGAAATTTCATTCTGAAAATAGATATTTACTCAGTTTGGTATGAAAATAAATATAAGTGATGAGGCATACTGTACTAATCTTATGTATACTTTGAAAAATAAGTAAACGAAACTTGCTTTTACACTCGAATCGAACAAAAATATACAAATACTCTTAGATGCCTAATAAAAGTGGGAGATTTTGGGGAGAGTCATACCATCATCACGAGCATGATAAAACCACCCGGTTTATTAATTTAGCACTTTTCACCCTTTAACTGATTTCCCGACCCCCTTTATTGCACATTGAGAAAGATTTCAACCCCCGAATTATTACCACCTTGTATTAGGCACCCATGAATATCTGAACCACCAAACAAGTTAAGTTTTAACCCTGTGCGTTACTGCCACTTAGTTTCGATAATACGTCGTTAGTTGCCGCTGTTAAGCAGCAATAAAAACGGGACACTTCCCGTCTCCTCTCTCTTTTCCTTCAAAAATGCGATAGAAGTGACGCCACTAAACTTGTCCTTTGGCATAGAAATATTTTTATCTCCCTCACGCAATGGCCTCTTTCTTTTGCATGAATGCATGCACAAGAGTTATTTTCTTTTGTTACCCAATTATATAAAAACATTTTAAAATGTCGCCTTGTTGAAATATATTCCATTTCCTTTCACCTCTGCAAATAATGAGTCATTTACACATGTAAATTTTTGTTGCTACTGCTTTCAGTCTAACTAGAAGCAGTACTACTGCAGTAACCTCCACGTGGTCATCTAGTAAAGCAATAGTTATCAAACAAGTATAAACTCAGTAAAGTAATAAAAGATATTATGTATTCTAATAAACTGCAATGTAATATTTAATATGGCAATTAATGTCCACAGATAAAGAAGTTTAAAGCAACAGGGATGTGGCTCTACTGGCTTATGCTGAGAACACTGTAGATAAAACGAGGAAGTTCTTAAGGAAAAATAAAAAACTACAATTAAAATGATACTATAATTAAAATCAGAAAAAGGCAGCTGGAATTTCTGGGATACGATGAGGAAAGAAAACCTGGATTTCTCATCCGATCACAAAAATGGGATGGTAAAAAGTCGAAAGTTATTTTGAGCAAAAAAATTAGGAAATAGCGAAGAGACATGATCATCTACGTTCTGATGATACAAATTACAAGAAAGATGAAGATGGCTTAGTCTAGCATAGGGAAAAATCAACGCTCAGCTAAGTAAATGTCTAACTTAGATTCGCAATCTTTTTCTGTACATGTTTATATAAAGAGCGAGTAGGCTTCTCTAGTTGTAATCAAGAAAGCGAAACAAAAAGGTTATATTGTAGAAATATGTCATAATAGATAATAGTTTTCACAACAATCAACCTCAACCAGGTATATTGTTAGCATTGCAGATTTTACAAGTACACATTATCAGAAATGAGTATAGTATTTGAAACATTTGCACAAAACTTGGATATTTGCTAACAAATGTGCATTTGAAATAGTTATGACTAAACAATGTAGCCTATTGTTAGGCGACACCTATTTTATTTGGACGAAAAGAACCTATGGAATTTACATGGTATATATTTGCAATTTAGAGAATCCATACGTTTGAATAATATAAGAAATCATTTGCTTTTATGAATAGCTTCACTGTTAGGATTTATATATTTCTTATTGCTATAAACGTTATTTTTAGTGGGACACGTTTGAGTTGCTATCCCTGTTTTTTTTTTAAATTTTCTTAAACAGTGAAATTAATCTGTCTATATTTCTGAGATGAGGTATTATATACACTATTTACATTATTCGGACTATTGTCCTCATCTTTGTCGCCATATTTATTACGTTTCGGCCGTTGTACGCCCCGGCCTTCTTCAGGTGGTTGGAATGTCGATCCACTGGGTCATGTGTCCTTGAGGACATCTGTGTATGAATTTCTGGGTAATATAAACAATAATACCCAGAAATTCATATACAGATGGATAAAGGCGCTGGTTAGATCCAGTGACAGGACCCAAAAGGTTAAGGTAGTGGAGAACTTGGAGAGGGGAATTAACAGGAGATAACTGACATCCATTAAACATGACACATGGAACTAGAACAGTCTACCCCAGTGAGCGAAATAAAGGGTTCAGTTCGACATTCCAACCACCTGAAGGCGGCCGGAGCGTACAACGGACGAAACTGTCGCAGTTAGCTCCTCCTCATTTCCTTAATCCTTCAACAGGGGGGTCTCTCTCTCTCTCTCTCTCTCTCTCCCCCCCCACGAGTATAAATACAGGCTGACCTTTCGCCTCTTCCTCTTTTTACGGCTTACGCACACGTGCGGCCAGCTGCCTCGACCCGGGCCGCAACTTCGCGCGTGATGCGAGGTAAAAAAAAAAAACAACTCTTTTTCATTTACACCAATATGTGACCTCTCACACATTGAGCGTTTCCCATATTCTGGGAACACGCTAAAAACAATATACGCGTTCGTACGGACACTCAACACACTCATCATAACTTCTCCATACAACACTCTATAACATTTCATGTCTTCGTGTATTAATGTTGGTTATTAATATATATTTGTTTGCATACATGTATATCGGTCTTGTTTGTTTCTTTATCTTCTTTGGACTTCATTATAGTCCAACATCCCTATGTAGCTGGACCGGCCAGCGGAAAATTTTAGCCCAGAGATATCTCCTCATCTCTCACACATTCACACGTACGGTCCTCTGCAAAACGTAATAAATATAGCGACAAAGATGAGGACAGTAGTCCGAATAATGTAAATAGAGTGAAATTAATAATAACCGGTCTAGATCTAAAACTAATTGTGCCTCCAGACTCCTACTTTTCGATCTTGGTCAGTTATTAATTTCACTTTGTAAGAAAATAAATAAATACCCCCACCCCCCCAAAAAAACCCAGGTATAGCAAGACGGACAGACACTAAAAAATAACGTTTATAGTAGTAAGAAATGTCAGATTAAAAAATCCATTCAAAGGTATACAGTATATATTTCGTCTATCGGCCTGCATAGACTAGAAAACAAAGAAAATATGCCCTCCGAATCTGCGTCCACCTTTACAGGAGGAACCACCGCATGATTTAGCTTGTTTTTCTCGCTCGCCGGAGGGCACATTTTCTTTATTGCGTTTTTTTTTTTTCTAATACGCAGGACAATTCAGAGTTCAGGTAGAAGCCAAGATTGTTGAGAAGGGAGTTTTGACTACGTAGTCCAAACTTTAGTAAATATCTTTATTCACGGTAACATTTAACCGATTTTGAACTTGAAACTCTAGATTTGTCCAATTACGACTTGGACAATAAAATAATGGAACGGAGATATCTTTCAGCAAATTTACTTACGGTATTTATTATAAAAAGATAAGATTTGCCTTTCCTTTAAATTCCAATTTCTTTCCACTTTCCGTTCTTCTTTTATTTCCTATTTCATCTTTGCTTTTCATCGTTTTGCTAATTTTTTTTTTTTTTACCTATTACGATTATTTCATTTTATATCCTGCTTGTACGAACTGTTGAATCTTACAATTGACTGGGAATGTTTACCACTTAGACACTGCGGCTGGGTGGAGTTTCCAAATGTCTTTCCATCACCATAAATTATCAGGAATTCCTTGATATCAGCGATAACTATCATAAAAGTAATTTATCTTATGATAAATTACTTTTATGATAGTTATCGCTGATATCAAGGAATTCCTGATAATTAAGAACTTTCGTCAAATCTTCTAATCCTGCTTTTCCGTTTTCATATTTGGCGTATTTTTCTTAATTTTATTTTCATTTTAGTGCATATTGTGTAGAAATTTGCTTACTATATAAATCTTAATATATGCGTATATTAATCAACTTAATGAAAAGCTCCTCAGATAAGTTATTAACAAAATGAAATTTGTTGGTTCAGCATGTAAAAAGTTTAAAAATGAGTCGAGCGCGCTCCTTTAACAACCAAATAATACAGAATAACAAAAATATACACAGGCAATACGGAGTAAATACATTACAGCCTGGATGCATTGTTATGTGATGACTGGTTTATTTGAACAACATTATCTATCCTAACAGCCAATATCTCAATGGTACGCATTCATCTCTTTAGCACACAATATATCAATAGACGATATCTCAAACTAAAACCCACCCGAGGTAGAGCAAGAAAAACTTCAGAATGGAATGCGGGTGGTACGTAACATTTGTTGTCAGAATTTTTTTTTTTTTTTCTTAGAAACGTTCATATTGGTGCATATAAACAAAAATTATCAAGAGGAGTGATTTAATAGTTAATTTCTATTCGTCAGTACTGGTCGTTCTTTCCTAAGAATAAATGACGCCTACATAAATCGACATTTTTAGACAACACAAGTGAAATAATTTTTTGTTGGTGGCTCAAGCCCAAATATGTAGTAAGGCACTGATAGAGGATGTAACTCGCTAGCCATGACATGTGTGGCTGATCATACTTAAGTGTACAACATTAGGTTACATTAGTGATTCTCAACCGCCGTGCCGCAAAATATTGTCACGGAATACACACACAATATATATATATATATATATATATATATATATATATATATATGAGAGAGAGAATGTTATAGTTGTTCCAACGAGAGAAAAATGTACATTTTTTAAAAAGAGAAACTGCAAACGTTTTTGGATATAATATGGATTTGTTTTAGTATATATATATATATATAAATATATATTCTTCACATTTCTGCTACACGTGTTTCCAGTCTCGTGACTTTCTTCAGGCAAATAAAAGGAATAAATTTTCCTTATGTTCTTTTAATGTCTCATTGTTAGTTTTCTGTATTTGTTAGTGAGCCTTGAATACACTTCTGAACTTTCTGCCTAAGTGTTAATAAAACCATTAGGTTTGGTATGAGAGGTGGCGATGATAGATGTGTTGGTGAGAGATGCCTTCCTATCCCTGTGTGCGTGCGTGTGCCCGTGAGTAGTCTACCCGTTTTCCAGTGTCTGTATATATATTTTTGTTCTCCATGTATATCTGTTTGCGCGTGCGTACGTGTATGTATGTGTGCGGTCCGACCAGTGTATCTGGCTATCATGTGTGCATGCTGTGTGTTCATGTGTGTGGGGTTATAATCTGTTCAGTGCTGGTCTAAATTTGTCTATGTAGTTTTTTTCCATAAATTTGTAGGAAAGAGTAATAGTCTGGTATATTGGCATAATTTTTTTTAATTCGCCTTGATTACATTTGTAGATGTGTTGCGATACTATGAGTTTTCTGTTGTCAGGTAATTTGATGTTGCTTTTGTGAAGGGCAACTCTGTTGTTAAGTGCCTGGCTGATGCCTATATATAGTTTCTTGCATTTGAGTTCATTGATCACATTTTTGGAGTTGCAGTTTAAATTTGTATTTATTGTGAATGTAGTTGTGGGGTTTTTAAAAGTGTAGGATTTCTCTTAAAACGTAACGTCGAACAAACCCTATCATGTTTCAATATACAATAAAAACAATCCAAAACTATTTACAGAAATTACAAGAAATCTAAACTTACTTAACAAGAATGACAAAATGAAAAATATACTACAAACAACCAAAATAATTAAAACCAAACGCCAATCTAAAAACCTGAAACATTAACCCCATCCAAATTTAACCAACACAATAATATACAGGGGGTCAGAAAATGCAGCAAAAAAGAGGTGGGGTTTGTGATGTCATTATAGAAGGGAACAAACGATGGAAAGTATGACACAGAAATCCAAAAACACATTCGCATATTGAAAGATGCCTGCCACAAACTAAGCACAATATTAAGAAAGAGGAAATTTTCGTTAGAAACAAAAGTAAACATGCTAAACTACAATCCTCAAATATAGTTCTTTTCCAAGCGTAGTTTAGATGTGACAAGACCGAAAGTATGAGGCACCCAGTGAGGATCGAACTCACTACTCGGTCGTAATTGATCTAGTGAGGCAAGCTTGCTAACCATTGCGCCACGTCAAGGTGCCCAATCAATCCTCCTATATGACAGTGAATGTTGGACAATTATATCACAAATGAAGAGACTTGAGGCAACAGAAATGTTCCACAGAAGAATACGGACGGTAAATGCGAGCAAAAAGTTTTAAAGAAAAGGAAAAGGAAAAGCATACTTGCTTAGGACCAGAAAGAGGAATTTTAAATTTCTCGGACTCATAATTAGGAAAGATGGTCCTGGAGAATCTTACGCTCGCAGGATATATTGAAGGCAAAAGGAAGTAGCAAATAACATACCTAACGAACTTGTGTAAATGGGTGACAGAACATGAGGTAAGAATAGTAACGAGTCAAACATTACTTAAGACTATAAGGATAGGAATTCGTGAAGGGTCACGATCGTCTACGTCCTGAAGAGAGACAGCGCATAAAAGAATGTCCTATGTAAAGGACTAACAACTACGTACCTCGTTTCTGACTGGAGGTGACTGTTAGTCCCCTAAAGTACCATTAACCTATAATTATTGTGAAAAGTTTTAGCAAGAGACTTGTTAGTGATATTCAATGATTACCAAATCAACAACTATCCTGAATACTAACATCAGTCAGTCAGTTATGTGCCATGTGTGATACGCAATTAGGCGATCATGTATCTTTCGATACTGACTGACGAGGCAAATTTTTTTCCCCGCAGAAGGTTGCCATTTCTTTCTGCGGTAGACCAGTTACCATCCTACTATTTACCCATAGAGGGAAAGAAGAGGATTCATACCTTTCCCAAGGGTATTAGCACGTAAGTTAATGTAATGGATTCGACTGGAATTCGAACTCTGCTCTCAGATTTCTCAAACCGAGCCGCTATCCTCGAATACTAGCATACTGCTTAATAAAAAAATTCAAAAGATAAAAGCAGCACAGAATATTTTTTCTGTAGAAATAAATTAGATATTTAAGTTATGCAAAAAATGCTGGACGAATTAGATATAAAACCAATACAAAAATCATTATTATAATCTAAAATAGTCATTACATGCGATCATTGTTTTGTAATGGAAACCATGATCGTAACAAATCTTAAAGAAAAAAAAAAGAAAAGAAAAAAAAGAAAAAAAAAGAAAAAAAAGAAAAAAAAAAGGAAAAAAAAAAGGAAAAAAAAAAACAAAACCCCAAACAAACACTTATATTATCTCATTTATTTACACTATTTACATTGTTCGGACTGTTGTCATATTCAACTTAACTGAAACTGACATATCCAGAAAAGGCATGGCACGTGGGACTTGAACAATCTACCCCAGTGGACTAAGAGGATTCGGTTCAAAATTACAATCACCCGAAGAAGTCCGGAGCATACAATGGTCGAAACGTCGGGAATATGACAAAGATGAGGCAACAGTCCGAACAATGTAAATTGTGTAAATAGTAACAATACCTTATCTCAGAAATATAGACAGATACCTCATTTATTTTTAAAAGAATTTGTTTTAGCAAATTTTTATTACTGCTATTTTCTTTAATGTCTGATCATTCGTTTTTATTATCAAGCTACAATTCTGTTCGAGTTGGAAGTCTTCTCAAAGTTATCAACTAAACTTTTCTGTCCTTTGACAAATTGAAAACAAATTCATTTTCAGCGACGAATCTGGGTTTCATACAATTTATATAATTTACTTTCCAGAAAATGTTCACTTAATCATATCACAATCATTTATGCTTTCTTAGTAAATAGATAAGTCTTTAAAAAAAATTACATTTGTTGCTAGCAGTAGTGAAATGCATAAGAGCACTCCTTCATTTTATATATCTCGGCCGGATATTCTTGTTACAGGGACAAACTTTCTGTCAAGAAAACATCATTTTAGAGAATGTTTTTTCTATCATCAGATATCGGGAGCCAAAATGGTTCGTTATAATGTGTTTAAAAACATGTATTTTGTTTTTCGAATTACAATTCAAGACCTAAAACTCCAATTTTCCAAAATTAATGCCAATTTCATGACAAAATCTTACGAGTTGTAGCGTATAGATTTAGGCCGAATTATTTTAAAATTATTTTAGATGAAAATGAAACACCTAAAAACTAACGGACTACATTAACTAAGCCTATTTTTAAACACGTTTAATCAAGTTAAAACATTCTTAGTGTTTTAAAAACTTCTTTAGTACTTTTGTATACCGTTCAAAAACATTGTTGATTTTTGTAAAATGTAAAATTATAACAATTTATAAATAAAAAGAACAAAATTGCATTATTTAAGCATACTCTAACAATCAGATATTCAATCAATTGGAAAAAAATCTTGAAATAATTTGTCTATACAGTACCGTTCAAAAGACTTCAGACACTTTAAATTGTCAATTTTTAATTGGAAGCTTTTGTTCGGCATCGTGTTTTCTACAGATGCAATATTGACTACTGAAATTATTTCTATACTTAATTATCATATTTTAGAAGTAAGCGAGGAAAAATGCGAAACTGCCGCCCAAAATGTCTGTACAAAAGTTTTCAGCAATCTTACCAAGCCAGATACTATGACACAAAATTATTCATTTAAAATATATAATGTGAATTTTAGAAACTTACTGTACCCTGTCAATAGTTTGTGTGATTTCCATTCGCTTGAATAACCGCTTCAATGCACCTGAAAAGGATGAGTACACATATTTCAAATGCATGAGAGAACGTCTTCTGCGTGAACCCAAAACAACCTTCGCTTGAATTCTTTTAACGATCATTTTTTTCATTTTTGGTCCTGCCCACATATTTACTCGATGTCATTTAAGTCGAAGCTCTGAGCTTGGTAATATTTCAACACGTTGATACTCTCTGCATTCATGCTTTTAATCGAAGTATGGTATCGAAAGTATTGAAGTCTTGTCTCCTTCACCAAGTGGATTTATTTGATACTATTCGTGTATCGACAATTTTAATCAATTTTCTCGAGCCATCACATTTTATGTATCCCCAAATCACTATGCTGCTATCCACGAAACAGCATATTTTTTGTTTATCGTGTAATGTGGGTAGTTTAGTTCACCTGTCGGCTTTCTGATAATTCTAGCTTATATACAATGTAGCTACATCTTTCCTCGCTGAATGTGATTCTCATTCCAAGCACCTGCATCACAGTTCATATCTCTTTAGTTCCAAGCAGACATTACACTTTTGGAAAGACATTTGTTGTTTCCTTTTCATTTTTGTTTTGTATGCATCTGCATACACGAATTGATTCTGAGCTTGCAAGCATCTTGACTATCACCCACAAGTCAATTGCGAATGTACATTCAAGTAAGCTAAAAATTCTAAAAGTCCACGACACTTATCAGACAAGGTACTTGAAACTTTTATAATGCTGAGCATCGACAAAGATTTACTTTTTGAAATTTCTGCGAATTCCAGCATTCATTTTCTTGTGAGAAACTAGTTTTCAAGATTGCGAGAGAGGGTTTGTAAATAAATGAATGTGGATACATTTAAAAAAATAAAATTGAAACAATTGTAATTGTTTTACTTTCATAAGTCACTAGGAATTGTTCCGAGATTTTTATCTTACCCCTCACGATCTGCTCTCCGATAAATAATATGGCTTCCGTTTTGCCCAGTCTACAGCTGATGTGCTTACTGCCATCACTAAATATGTGTATCAAGCTCTTGATAATAATGGTGAAGCTCGAACTGTGGGTCTAGATATCTCAAAGGCGTTTGATAGGATTTGGCATGCTGATCTCCTACGTAAGCTTCAGGGCTATGGTATTACAGAACGATTGTTTGATTTAATCCAATCATTCTTATCAAATCGTAAAATGAAGGTCGTTCTGAACGGACTTTGACATGAACGCGGGTGTACCCCAAGGCTTTATCCTGGATGCTACACTGTTTCTGATCGTCATCAATGATCTTCCCGATGTCATCAGTTCACAAGTAGGCGTTTATGCTGATAACACTATCAAAGAACCTCCAATCAGTAGTTAACTGGGACAGGAAATGGCTTGTAAATTTTAGTGCCTACCAAACGAAACTGTTCTCATTTAACCACCATAGAGAAACTTCCTGCCCGCCATCAGCATGGCTGATGCTAGACTCCTGGAGAGCGTCACACGGCACCTTCTTGGTCTCACATTTTCAACTGACTTGAAGTGGAACAACTACATTGAATCAATAGCTACATCTACTTCAAGGAATGTTGGTTCACTGTGTCGTGCCAGAAAGTTTTTCTCGACAATCTTTCACATTTACAAATCTACCATTCGGCCGTGCATTGAATACTGCTGCCATATCTGGTCTGGTGCTCCTACTATTCATCTAGAGGTTCGACAAAATCAAAAGAAGGATCTGCAATGTAATCGATCTTGACTTGGCATCTCGACTTCAGTCACGTTCTCCCATCCTCTTGTCTTTTCCACAAATATTTTCATGGCAACTGTTCTACCGAGCTCCCCCGCTCCTGGTTCTCCGATTACATGATTTTAACCGTGCTACTAGATTAGCATTTGGGTTCCACGCTCTTACTGTTGAAACAGTTAAATGTAACCGCCACTTCTACTCCAATAGTTTCTTTTCTCGCACTTCCCGCCAGTGGAACTCACTTCCGTTTACTTGCTTCCCTGATAATTACAATCTTCAAACATTTAAATGCAACGTCAATCGCCATCTTCTATCGTCTTGAACCCCGTTCATATTTTATCCTTTCCTTAACCCCCACCCCTATACCCAGTCTTTTATCTCACTTTCACTCTCTGTACCCACCTGTGTGTTAGTAGAATTCCTGTCTTGCTTGTTGGGGGAAATGATAAAAAATAGTTAGATATTTTCTTATTTTTGTATTTTATTTATTTTTGATACTAAAGTTGATCCAACACAAAGCTAGAGACCTAGTCAAGATAGAGGGTTACGGTTAAGATGGTTTTGAGGAATGAACTGCAGGATATGAATGAAAGCGGAGAATATAAGGAAAGGACAAGGAAAATAGATAACGGTTGACCCTTGACCTGAAGAGGTTAAAATTACAGTGTTCAGAAAAGCAAAGGAGTCTGTTCCACAAAGTAGCAGTTCTGAAGAAAAAGCTGGTCTGAATGAAAGTTTCTCTTTACACTTGGAATACGGAGGAAATGAGGGTGATTCGGTTCCATGGAAGTAGCATGGAGTGTTCTAGCTGAGAGAACAAGTATTCCACTGATTTGTAGGAAATAAATGCGAAATTAATTCACAAAATCCGACTGCCTTAATTAAATTTCAATATCTTTCTTTGAGTTTTGTGAATTGAAACAGTCAAGTTGCTGTTTCAAATCGAGCTTGCATTGAACCCTGGAATACAACTCTTCCCATATAATTCCGACTTGGCTAAAAAAATAAAAATAAAAGTTTATTTTCATTCGATTGGCTAACAGTAAATAATGCTCAGCAGTACTCTAATCTGGAGAAACAGACAGAACAAGTTCAGAATCATGCATGCGTAAAATTTGTTCACCCATCGCTTCTTTAGTGAAGGTGCGCCAGTGAAAACAATTTATCAGTATAAAAAAAAAAAATGACTTATTTTGTTACAGTCAATAAACAAGAGAAATTTTGGTAATTTTTATATAAGATGAAAGGCAATAATGATTATCAACTTGGAAAAATAAAGTAGGTTATTAGTTTTCAGTTTTTACGTCAGGACCATTAAAATATCTTCAAATGCGTCATTGCCAGTCATTATTGGTAAACCCCAAGGTTCGCAATTTAAGTATTTCCCTAATATTTATGTTATGCAACCAAGTAATAGTTTATGATACTCGAGTTATTTAAATCGATCAGATGGATGTTGTATCTAGCTAGTGAAAAGTATGGACTTGGAAACTTAAAAATGTATTTCATGTTTGTAATAAATATTGAGTAAAAAAACATGCGCCAAATGAATTCTTGCTATTCATTTCGTTTGTTTTAGACGACACAGGAGTAATGTCTTAACAGGGAAAGATACGATGATCAGTTAAATCTGAATTGAAACTGTTTTCAGCTTCCTTTACTCAGACGTAATGGTTCATCAAAGCAGCTTTTTACTTATACCACAGCGAGGCGCTTCCAACTACTTTTAAATATTTGTTAGATAAGTCTTTCATAGAAACAAAAGGTTATCAATACCTCGAAATAGCCAGAGACTAATGGATCCCTAAGAAAATAAAATTTCGTTGTTTTAATCTCATTTTATAATAACTCATTAAAACGCTAATTTTTTTAATTATAAAGTGCAGCTCCCATAACATAGTATTAGCCAGAATTTGAACTTTTCATTTCTTACAGCCGTTTCTCCAAGAGTTACTTTCTTGTTGTATCTTTCAATCAGGGAGTTTTTGCTCACCTATCGCTCTTGTCTGTCTAGACAAAAAAGAAGACAGTCTCCCACCCAACACATTGCACTAGATTGTATGGTCAGTGGCACAACTCAATGCCTGCGGTAAAAGGCCGGTTGAACTGGTCAATTTGTACAAACAAGCTGTAGTTATCCCACTTTAAAAACAACATATCACATGAGTGGACAAACTAACATGGACATATTTCTGCCAGCGATCATTTTATACATAAAAAAGGTGCTGAAAAGTTATTGACTAGACCCACTTCTCAAAATTTTATTTTGAAGCGATTCCTTGTCTGTACGAGAAAATTTCACTAATCCTTCATATACTAAACGGTGATAATTGTCAAGAAAACTAAACTCCGAGAAAGATACTGCTAATACAGAAATCCGTGGGTAAACAGTTGAGGAGACAGTAACGAGAACATGTGCTACTTTTTTATTTTTTTTATTTTTAAATATAATTTAGAAGATAAAATAATTCGAATCGAACTCCTTAAAGAAATATAAATTAACAACGATGTTGTGTGTTTATCTTCTGTCTGACTTTGATCTTGTGATTACAGTTTGACTAATTATAACTTATGAAGAAAATGACAAAAATGCTTTTATAAAACTGTTCTTTTTAATTGTTTTTAAATTATTGTATTTTTTGATTGATTACAGATCTTTGCTTCAAAGGAAACCGGGCGGTTCGGTATACAGTTATTCAGCAGCATCGTCAGCCAGGGCAAAAATACAACGTTCTCAAAATGGTATGTGAAATTATCGTTGTTATATCATTGTTGCTGCGTTACTGTTATATTATTGCAAAGATTATCTTCTACACTATATAAAGGCGTGTAACACTTAAAAACATACGATTCTACAGTCACAAGTTATATTTGTCTATATTAAAAAAACTCAAAATTTATAAAAAATATGAAAAAAATAAACTATCCCATTTAATGACAATATTCAAATTTTCAATGAAACAAATATATACTTATAAACATTATTTAGCCACTGACAGTTTTTCAACATCCAACATTTCGTAAAATTTTTAACTAATATATAAATTTTTGGCGCAAAATATTGTCTTTTATGAAAGTCTTGAATATATCTTTAATTAATCAAACCTATTTAATTTCTGTCTAAATTTCTCGAATAAGGAGTTATTTACATGCAGAAAAGTTTCCTCGTCTTTGTTGATATCGTCACAGCCTTTCGCCTACTGTGACTCCGAGACAATAGCCTCGTGGACTAAAGCGTTGGTTCGTGTATTTGGTGACAAATCTGTGCTCAATCTTCGTATCGGACAGTGTGTATTTGGACTCCATAGAAATGGAGCGAGTAATAAACTGAGCTTATTTATAAGAACAAGACGAGATATCCCTAAACATGGTTAGCGGGACCAGAACAATCTACCTCCGTAAATAAATGGTTCAGTTCGAAATTCCCTAAAGGTTACCCGGATCGACAAGCACTTCATTAAGGCCGGATGGCACAACGGCTGAAACGTGATAAGACGAGAGCAATAGTCTGCATGTAAATAAGCCTCTAAACTATAAAAATAATTTTTCTGAATTACTAAATATATAATTTAGTGTTACATTTTGAAAATGCATGGCGAATTTTCCACAACTCCGATAAGTGAAATCTGAATACTAATTAAAGCAAAGAAAAGCATCTTTAAAATCCTTCACAGAAATCCTAAATAATTATAATTATTATGAATCTTTTTCATCTATGTACATTAAAAGATGGATGCTTTTATCTCACGGTTTTAAAATCCAGCACTTTATTTAATAGTACATTGTAAAATCTTACCAGTGTTCCAAAAAGTATGTAAAAGGCAAACGTGCAGCTATAATGAATATTTATCTGCATTTTGATAACATGCACGTTTTTTGTTTGTATTGCAGTTCGTAAACCAGACAGAGTTGCTGAAGTACCTAAAGACGGAAATCTGAGCGGGCTTTCCTGCAGAGACATTTGCTCTGTATTAAGTTGCATGAATTTTAATCCGTCGATAATAGCTCGAATCAAAAACCACAGAATAAACGGCAAAACATTTGCTAAACTCACAGACGATGACCTGAGAGACTTAGGAATCTATAATCCTGTTGTTCAACACTTTCGGAATAAGAGCAATCGAAAACATGGCATATTTATGTTATGAAAGAAATCTAAAGAGCCAGAAAACGTTCAAATCAAAACATATTCTTTGTTCTTTTTGTCTTTAATACGAGACCGTGGAAAGTGTTAAGCAAAATCAACTAAGTTTATATTCTGTAAAACATCAATGTTTACAAAATTACAGAAACCACACCACTTGAAGACTCTTCACAACAGCAACAAATAAAATGCATAGTATAGGTAACTCCATGAGATCGCTAAAAAAAAAAAAAAAAAAAAAAAAAAGAGCATAGCATGATGAAAAAGACACCAAACTTGACGAAAACAAAATTTTATCGTCTAAATGTTTATGTTATTATGAAGAGGAAAGACCAAAGTTTTTTTTAATTAGGTTTTAAAATTTTTCCTTCTTTTTAGAACATTCTAAATTTTGATTAAAAAAGCCTTGTTTCTCTTTGTATCACCGGAACTAGTAAAATAACATACAATTTTTAGCACGTTTTTTTTTTTTGTATGACGCACATTAATTTGGAAAATCTTGCAAAAATAAAAATAATTGGCAGATGTTAATGAAACTTTCAGAAACTAATTCACAGATGATCGAAATTATTATAAATGGGTTTTTTTTTTATTAAAGTCATGGCAGAAATATTTTTTATATTTATTACACCCCTCCATAAATAATTTTATGAAAATTCTAGAAATTCGATTGCATCCGGTTTAGTGATTACAATAGTTAAAAGCACAAGGCTTTGAGGAATGCAAATCATTTTTTTAATTGCCACCCCCCCTACCTGAAGATTAGCTCTGAATTATAACATACAAAACTCAATAAAACAAATATATTATTTAATTTGAAATGCTTTTATTTGCTTTTAGTTGTTTTTATGAATATGGACGATATTTTCTGAAAGCAAAAACTTTTTTCGATGAAATTTTTAACGGAAGACCAACCAGAAAACAATTAAGTTGCATTATTTGAATTAAGCATTGTTCTCCGCTGTTAAGGCCTTGACTTTTGCGAAACACGCGTGGAAAAGTTAATTTGATTTTTCAATTTCAACTGAGAAGGGTACCTACAAGTATCAGTATCATACTATGAAATTTATATGATCTTATTTTTATATTAATCTCAGTTATAATATTTTTCCATAAATTAAATAAAGTTAATAAAATGAATGGAAATACAAATAACACAGTAAAATGTAATAAATGTACATAAAATTATAATATTTATGTACACTTCTGATAAATTTTCATAAGAAAGGTACCTATAAATTAATTAGATACCGTCTCATGGAATTTAATATCACTCTTAACAGTCTTATTTTAATTTTTTTATAATATATTTTCCATAGAGCATCGTAAATGTAAAGGTGAAAGCTAAGTACAAAAAAAATAGAGCGCTGAAAGTTTCCCTTAAAAATAACGAGGTAAATAATTTGTTCACTTAAATGTAATTTCACTTTTCTCCTTCCGTAGAACAAATTATCCTCACGTAATCCGTCAATACTTCATTCATCACCTGTCAAATAAAATTTTGTTTTCGTCAAGTTTGGCGTCTTTTTCATCATGCTATGCTCTTTTTTAGCGATCTCATGGAGGTACCTATGCATAGTATATGTAACCAGAAGAGAGAATAATAATATAATAAAGATGTTGACATTCCACACTATTTCGAACAAAATTTTAAGGAAGCCTCCATCAATAATAAAAAGTAATAACAGTTGCTGGACTTGATAAAACTATTTTCCTGAAAAATAGTTTTAAAGATTTTATAAATTTCAATCGACGGTAGCACTTTTTGCTCAGTCAATTAATGCAGAATAATTATTTATAAAGAAACGGCTATTTTTGCCACTACCAATCTTTCACCTCAATTTTTAGATTTTCAAAGACAGAAATTTTTTCAGGATATAAAAAAGGAAAAAGTTTCAACTTCCTTTATTTTGAAAAATCGGGTACATGTTGTTCATGTTTCAAAACTTAGTTTCAGTCCTATAAATTCGTTTCTTGAGAATTTGTTACAAAAGAACCAAAATGTTACAGATATTAGTTCTTTCTACAGAACTTGAAAGAGAAAAATAATTCAGACTTTCATTTATGAAATTATAGTCTTTAATTCCAATATTGAAATTGCTAGAAAAATGTCATAAAATCTAAAAAGAAAAATATTTGGATACAACAACAGATCCAGATTTGGTGACGAGTTGAATTGAACTATGCTTTACTTAAGCAGAGACGTAGTTAAGTTTTACTAAATATTTGGATAAAGAATTTAAAAAAATTTTAACTCAAGTAGTCCCATAGTTATAAATTAACCTTAAAAGGAAAAAATGTTTTTTTTAAAATGTCTTAGTTTTAATAATTATCTTTATTGGTTCTGTGGTAATTTTTTTTAATTCTCTTTTTTTTTGTCAATTCTCCTGCTAAAAAGCAACGACTAAAATGTAAATGAAAAATGTTAACTCACATTGTTTTTCATGCTTACTAATAACAATTTCAACTTACAAAGGTGAACAGTCATCTCTTCGAGACAAGTGAATAATATTCACTTTTTACACAGAAAGAGAACCCAAACAAGTATTCGTTTTTGCAATATGTGTGTGTGTGTGAAAACTTGAAACGTTCAAAACTTGGGGTGGAAGGGGGATATTTTTCTCATTATCTTAAAATAAATCAATGACTTAAATGGCCTTCACATTGTTTCATTAACATCAACAACCGACTGAGACTGAATAATTTTTTCACGTTGCGATAAGAGAAAATTCTCCATGAAAATTGTAACTACTCCCATATTTACATATGGTAGAGGAGGTGCGGGTAAGAGAATTGATTTCTATATTACAATTAAAAATTTCCCACCATGAATAAATTAGATGAAATATAAATATAAAGAAAATAATAAATCATGCGAGAGGCACTTAGCTCCACTTAGATAAGTTAGGATAAATGTGCTTTACTCGGTGACAAAAATACAAAGTATGTTCAGGTAAAACGTTTGTAGTTATCCAGGGAATGTATGCTAATTGGCACCGTTTTTCAATCTCTTTGGCTTATTCACTCATCTCGCAGTTAGATAACAAGATCAAATTCTCCAGCGATGCAAGAATATTTTTAACGACTTTTCTTCCATTTTTCCACATCCTTTCTTCGGCTCCTTAACATTCTGCTATATCAAAATGTTGTATAAACACAACCTAACAGTTGTTTTAGATGGTTTCGTTTGATTGGCAGAAGTTCTTAATTGTAAATATAAAACCCCTAAACCGTTTTCTTCATTATCCTTAATACAAGATAAATACTTATCATTTTGAGATTTAGTTTATATCATTTAAACTTTATTTTGATGTCTTAAGAAAAAAAAAATCTAGAGCTAAAAGATAACCAGGTCGTTTTTGTCAATAGTTAGCCATCAAAGTAAGTTAGCATTCGCCTAGAGTGTTTTCTTTTGAATAAACCTTTGATAAATATACTTTCTTTGCCGGTCAACATTAAAGTGACTCATCCTTTTAAAATGCTTTTACTCATTTTTTATGAAAGCGAATATCAAATGACCTGATAAAAAAAAGTCATTACTCAAGGCCTATTAACAGATACATCAACCACTGTTTTGTGTTGCATATTATAACATCATTTTAAATATAGTTGTCACGTTCATAAAAATAAAAATTAATTATAGTTTCAACAATAATAAAATAATTATAACAATTATAGTTATCATTAATTCACTCTTTCTGAACCAATGAGAATCCACGGCACTTTTCTCCACTACACACAAACACGTGACATTCTCACTATCGAACAAACAATCAACACGGACAGGCCGTCAACATGTGCGTCAACGAAAATTTCGGCTTTTCCTTTTTTTCAGGCCATAATGGTGACATTTATCTTATTGTACGAGAAAGACTATAAACTTTACTTATTCTTTACCTTATTGTCGGACTCCGATCGATATTCGATTTACATTTGACCCCAAACTCACAATTTTACTCAGTATTACTTTCTTATACTTAATCTCCAGCAACATAAAAATCAGATAATAAATAATACTCGTTTTGTCGTTTCCATATCTTGCCGTTTTTCATTTTTACGAGTATTTATGTAAATATATAATGTATAAGGGGGTTTATAATTATTTACTCATAGTTATAACTCCCCTACAAAACTGTGTGTTAAAAGGACAGTTTTCCGTTAACACGGCTATTATTTTAACGACCTTCCAATCCTTGGCCATATTGTTTTAAAAAGTGATGATTAGAATTGTAATAAAACGTAAACGTGATGAAAATGAATTTATACAGGGTGCAATGGATAAATTGCATTCTAAATTACACAAAAATGAAAATAATATTGACGTCTCATTATAAACGTTATATTTACCAAGTTTACACAAAAATATCTTTAAATACCAAAGAGTAAATTTATTCAATAAAATCACTATTGGCTTTGGAATTACCTGCAACTCTTCTTGACGGTCTCGTTGGTTGGTGAATGCTGTCATAATCCTTGCCTTCAGTTCCTCTTTGATGTTACAAGAAGTATTGTTGGCCTCTCGCTCAACTGCGTCCCACACATAATAATCAAGGGCGTTGCAGTCTGGGGAGTTAGGCGGCCAGATGTAAGGTGGGGGTGATGTAGTCGCGGAAATTATCTGACAGCTATGACTAGGTTCTCCCGTTTGCGTGCATGGTGCAGAGACCTGTTGCCAAACATCAGGTCTTCCAGCAGTCACCCTCTTGACCCAGGGCAGCACTACCCCCTCAAGGCACTTGATGTAGGTCTCCATGTTGAGTCTAATGCCCTCTAGCAAGATGAATGGAGGCATAACATCGCCATAACTAGTGATCACTCCAAACACCCATGATGTTGACTGGATATATCTCTTTCCAAATACACTGCACTATCCTCAGATTGACAGCCAAACACTCTGAAATGTTCGTATTGGAGCTTCTGGTGCGAATGCCAAGCAGTAGAGCATGCCGTTTCCAAAGTTCTTATGGAGTGAATTACGTCATAGTGTTTTTTTTTTTTCTCGCAGACGATGCACAACTGAGCCTACTATACTGTGCAGTCAACAAAATCAAAAACAAACAACGCGCATGCGTGAAATTAACAATAGAAAATTCCGACAATTTACCCATCGCACACTATATATTTTTTGTTCTTCAGAATTTACAACAAGAATATTAAACGTTATTAGATCATTTACAAGAATAATTTTATATTTACATCATTCTAAAAACTAATGCAATTGCAGTACAATATTTATAATTTACCAATTTATAAAGAAATATGGAAACATTTTTATTCATAAACTTATAAACATTTACTAAATTAAAATGTGAAATCTTTATTTAGCATTTTATAAAGTTCGAATAAACTGGCAGTTATCCTGTTTTACAAATCATTCCAATAAGCAATATATTAAATTGTTTATTATTTTTGTTATCAATTCTCAAGAACAAAATGTATAAATTCACTTTCATATATTTAGGCTTTATTACACTTTTAATAATTGCTTTTTAAAACAAGCCTTGCCGAGGAGTGAAGGTAGTTAAAATAATAGCGGTGTCAATGGAAAAACCATCGTTTTAATACTGTTTTTGCGGTCTTGAAATTTCAAGTTTGCCAAATTATCTTATATGAGTTAAGTTAAGAGTGATCGATATCTGTATAGTAACAGTGTGTTTTATTTTATAGACTGATAAATAAACATTTACGAAGCTTTGCTTGGTCTGGCATATGATCATAATGAAGGAACACTCGGTAGAGATCAAATTCACTACACACTATGTTTACCGGACATATAACAATTTAAGTATTCTTCAAGTGGAGAGATGGGTAAACATGGAGTGAAAGGTGGTGAATGTTGCTGTAGATATGAGAGTAAAAAAGACTAGATTGCTCACAAGTGTGACAGATACAAAATAAGTATTCCTGAACTTGTTCAGCAGACAAGAATTTCCGACTACATCTGTCATACATAAATACGCATGACTGACATACTCTGGTACCTACATGCATATATCCTCTAAGACAAGGAAACCCGAACTGATAATATTACATGACAATGGTTTCTTGGTTAGTTACACAGTTTATTCAGCAGACAAATTCTTCGGAATACCAGTACAAATGAAAAGGAGGCTCTGTCAAACTAAAATGTAAACGTTACCGAAACTATAGGTGCAAAACAAGGCAAACACATCAAGATAGAGTTTATTTGCGAGACTGATCCTTTGTTTAGGACTAGCGAAATTTACAAAAAAAGACAAATGTAAAACTGAAGAGTCGTATGTATTTGCTGCCCACATTTTATATATCTTAATACTCACATGGTTTATGAAGGCAAGAGAAACACAAGAAAACGTCGATTAACGTACTTGAGTGAATAGATGACAAAATAACGCTCATAAATACAAAGAGGCGTGGTAAAGAGACAAGAGTTACTTAGAGCAAAAGAAACAGGAAACTATGGAAAACTATGGTAGCCCACATCCTGAAAAGGACATATAATCGGAAAGACGACAATTGCTATCGTGATTATCCCCTCCCCTGCTTGATCAAGTGACCAGCCCCCTCACCATCGCCAAGAATGAATAGCCTTTTTTTTTGTACCATTTCAATTTTCTTTTGTCTGATAGTTTGGGCTAATTTGCAGTCAGCCAATCAGAACGTTACATGCAAGCGCATTCGTTCTGGTCGCTTTCTACCAAACAGTCAAGCAGAGCCAGCCCTAATTAGCAAAACACTTTATTCTGCTACAAGTGTGGATAGGCACGCGCGCATACATGCACAACATTCAAGCTTGCATGTGATTCTTTTGATGGGTTTTAAAAAGATTAATTGTAATATATGAAAGAGAAATACATGGACCAAGACTGCTGACGACCGAGTGCAGAGATTTAGACAAACTAAAAGTACAAAGAATTACTGAATCTGTCCAGTTTTCGTAATACCAGAGGTGATCATATATACTGGGACAACTACCCCCCCCCCCGTTTCATCAGAATAGGGATGTGACACATTGTCAGTTTAATGTTGAGACCAACACGCATGAGTTTGGGCAAAGAATAAGCTGAAAATTCTTCACGATCAATGTTATAAAAAAAGCGCCAGAAAACTGACTCCGCCACTTTTAGAAAATCTAGTCAAATGTTAGACATAACCAAATATTCTTGCCAATGACAATTCCGTGTCATCCGATATCAGTACTATTATGTTCAACAAGATCTTTTCTGTCTATATTTCTGAGAAGGTATTGTAACTATTTACATTGTTCGAACTTCTGTCTTCGTCTTTATTGTCATATTCACGACCTTTCGGTCTTGTACGCTCCGGCCTTCTTCAGGTGATATACGTTGAATTTCGAACCGTTTATTTCGTCCAAGGACCCAGCGTTGTTTGAAGTTATCTGGTCACAGCAGAGGTGCGCAAAAACTTAGAGAGTTGATTTGCTAAAGAGAAATAACTGAAACTGTGATATCCAGAAAAGGCATAGAACGTGGAACTAGAACAATCGACCCCGGTGAACGAAATAAAGGGTTCGGTTCGAAATTCCAATGTGTATCACCTGAAGAAGCCGGAGCGTACAACGCCCGAAACATCGTGAATATGACAATGAAAATGAGGACAACAGTCCGAACAGTATAGTGGAAGAAATTGTCTGTGCACCTAAGATTTTATAGGCACTTGGCCAAAGAAGTAATGATGCAGAAAAACACGCAGAAATAAGGGGTTCATTAATCAGTATACGCGACAGATTTTCTTAAAGATATGAGTGCAGGGGGTCAATCTTAAATCTTATAGGAACGGTAACTTTGCAATTAGAACTGGCAGCATTTGTGTTTACACTGAGATAATATCTGTATATTGAATTTCACGGCAGAAATATAATTCAATTTTTTTGGTGTAAACTTTACTTAGTTTCCAAAATATACCTGTGGAGGAAAAAAATAACACCAAAATAAGTAAGTTCCGAGTTTTACGTGAAAAATAGGAAAGAAATACCGATTAATTCGGTCTGGGTGGGTTAATGGGACAAATCCAATTTTCCTTATGCCAACATAATTTTAGTATTATTGTTTTAAGAGCAAAGTAGATTCATTGTTTTATAAGTAGTAAGTCGATATCTACTAGTATAAACGAATAATCTAAGCGGATACTACTTTTTTTTTTACTAATAAATGTGTAATTGCATTATGTCTTCCTGAGCAACTAACTTTATAATCATTCCCTTGTACTTTCTATATTTTTCTCAAAATTTAAGCGGTTCAGCGACTATCATTGACAATTGAGGTGCCACAAACTTCAGTGGATTCAGAATTTGTTCTAATAAATCGTTAAAAAAAAAAAAAAATCTGCATGGATCATACGCCCATGAAGCGTAGTATTGAATTGTCATTACACAATGTTATTTCAAAAAATTAACTCGTAGCAAGAACAGTGTACCATTTGTAAGTTTAAGAGGATGAAAAATTTCGAAATAAATTCAACATGTACGTAGGTTTTTAAATATTTATAAACAGAATGGCATAATTCAAGGAAAGAGAAATATACTTGTGTGCTTCCACTAGATATTCATAGCTCAAAAAATTAAAGAAAAAACATTTATGATTAGCGTAAGTTAGCGACATAAAAACATGCACCACGTGGTTTGATAAAATTAAGGAATTGGTTTACCCTACTTGTCGCTACTGCATCTTGGAACAGAATGAAAAACTTAATCTGATGTGTTGATAGAAGAAACAAAAATAAAACAGTAAGGAGATATATAGGAAAGCTGTGGGTGGTGATTTCATTAATTATGAACCATTTATTTAGCAGTACCTATTGTCATTTCCCCAAATATAATGCAAAGTATATTGTTTTATAACAATACAAAGAGAAAAAAAAATCTACGAAGAAATCAAATCAATCATCAGAAAATAAAGTCATGTTATTAACATGAAAATCGATCATGATACGTAGAATTTAGCATCAACTGGATCTCTTGTTCAACCAGTTTCTTGAGTAGGAAGAAGTGATTTATCTGCATGGAACTCAATTCATCGCCGATTGATAAACATAATTAGGGATCGGTATTTATTGAATGAAGCATATTCTGGCACAAGGTTAAATTTGGGATTGATTAAGTTTATTCCGACTGGCTTCCCAAAAGGTAGAATTCTTTAAACAAGGATTTGTACCCAAAGAACTGATATATAGCTTTGAACAGAACAGACGTCATACCTAAGGTAACCATTCGGCCAACACTTTTTCAAAGATATTCGTTAGCACTATTAATTAAATACAAGGACACTATATGAAGCAAATGAGGAGGGAAAGGTGGAACTCGACTAAAAGAAAATTTTAAATATATTACAGTGTAACCCGGATACGAGACCCGAATATAAGAGAAACCCGGATATAAGATAGGTTTCTCTGGTCCAAAATTAGAGCCTGTTTTAATGTATATATAATAGACCAAACCCGGATATAAGAGACTTCTTCTCCGGTCCCGACAACTGGGTTACACTGTAATTAAAATTGAACAAAGGGGGATGTAAATAAATAGTTCCACAAGAGTTTTAAAATAGAAAAAGGGGGAACACACAGACCCTCCGACAGACGTAAGGAACGTAGAAAATGTTCTTTCTGTCGGCAAAGACTGAGTTGCTGACACTTAATGTGTGTATATATAAGTTTATAATGCATTTTTTAAATTGAAAGCTTTCTTAAAGCTTTAATTTTAGTTTTAATTCCAAATTAAGATTTAATGTTCCCAATAAGAAAAATACTGTGGAGTATTTCGAGCCGAATTTTAACTGATTGGAATAATTTTGTCTCCTTATCTGTAAATTCGTCTATATTGTCAACATCACATAATTCTCTTATAAAATATATAAAAAAAAGGTTCTGAAAATATTAGCTGATTTAAAAATTTTATGATCTGAACTGAAACATTAATTTTCGCTTAAAATATCACAGAAAAACATTTTTTTTTAATTTGATGTGTTGAAGGATTCACTGACATTCTGTTAGTTTAGGAAATATTAGGATATTTCAAGAATTCTAATATTTTATTGAATTTTAGGTTCTTTGGCTTTATAGCCTTGCTTACAAAGACGCTTGTTGAGGAAATGTTAGAAAATCGTCAATAAATTTTACATTTACTATAAGTACCTCTTATTTTCTGAATTTCGTGTATAGACGTCCGTATTCACAAAAATCGACACGTTTATACACAATTTCTTTAACACGGGGATTCGTTGAATTGCAGTGAGCTTTACCATTTATGGTTAGTAAATGCAATTTTAATTTAATATCACTTTACCGCTACAAATTAACACAGAACATTAAAAGTTCATAAGTTATTCTAACTGAAATATTAAAATGAAAACAATTGTTGGAAAAATTAATTATTCATCTAATAAAAAAGAAATTCTTAAGACATAATATATTTTATTCATAAAAGCAAAGAAGTTTTTTTTTTAATTAAATAACGTTTTAGTTTTATTACATTTTTTATTTTGTGATTCAGAGCAGAGCAGTCCTGTTTAGCCCAAGAACATTTTAGGATTTAAATTCTACGTGGACTTGTCCTTATAAACATTTAAGCTATACAAAAATTATCGAAATTTAATAAAAATTACATGACTGGGAGGGTAACAAATGTAAAGAAATGTAGTTTCAAAGATATATAAAAAAAAAAAAGAATTTTTAAAAATAGTTTAATCCACTTCTGAATAAGTTGTGAAAGTTTCATTAAAATCCGACAATTATCTGATTTTTGCAAGAATTTCTAAGTCAATGTTTTTAATCGCTCAGACACTCAAATTAAATTTCCTGTACAAATTTAAGATCCTACGCTGACGCCAGAAAAAGGTTTTTAACCAAAATTTCCAAGTTTCTAAAAAGGAAAAGAAAATATTTACATAAAAATGCTTTGATCTTTTCTCTTCACGATAAAAATTTGTTTTATATTTTGGGCATTTATTTATTTTCATGTATCTTATTTTGTAGCAAATATTTTGGAAGTACTTAGTGTTCTATCAACTAAAAAACTAAAACCAGAATTTTTAAGGTAATAAGTCAGAAAAAGCCTTCGAATTACCAGGTTAAAGTGTTTAGAGAAGAAAGAAAATAAATTGTGTTTAATATCATATTAGTTATTATTACTAATCGTAAAAATTCGGTTATGCTAAAATAAACATTTCTCTACGAAAATGTATTTTTTCAATGAAAAAAAAACAAACTTTGGAAACTGGTCACTTTCAAGAAAATCTGAGTAGAGAAGTCGGGATTAGAGCTACAATATCCGAATATGCCAAACAGGGCCTTAATTATGTGTTCGACATCGAATGTTATTTGTCTATACGGTAAAGCAGTAATTCACTCCACAGAGTCTATTATCAGGAACCAGTGAACGGTGTTTAAGCGAAACAAGAGCTTTCGAGTTATCTTTATGAAACTGTTTGACATTAAGACATTGTGATATTCGAGACGCTACGAGAGTCGCTAAGAATTGAATTTTTACATATCAAACAATCATATATCAAAGTAGGCTAGTTACTACAGATTTGTTTCCCAAGAAATTTTTGGAAAATAAAATAAGGCTATCTATATTTTGTTAACGACAGAAATACGTAAAAAGACGGACACAAAAATCAGGGTCCACATCAGCAGTACATTTACTTCATAGATGTAACTCTAAATTTAAAATTTTTCCTCGCTTCCACTTGGAAACTTTTTTCGGAAATAAACAGGTTACCAAAGAATTAAATGGTGATTTTCATAAAGAACAGAACAAATTACGTTAGGAAAAAACATTTTCATTAGGCTTGACAAGAACATTTTTTTATGCTGTAATCAAATTTTAGTCGCTGTACTATTTATTCTTTGTAACTATTCTTTGTAACTATTCTTTGTGACTATTCTTTGTAACTATTCTTTGTAACTATTCTTTGTAACTATTCTTTAATTACACAAGTAAACCAGTCTTTCCGATACTGCTAAATAAATATTCCAAATAAAAGCCATGCCGCATTATGTTTTAATCTCATATCGGGTTTTTGACAGAAGAAATTTTTTTTTTTTGGTAAAAATGAAAAGAAAATATGTCCACTCCCAAAAGTTAAACAAAATTAAATCAAAAAGTCCAAGAAACAGTTTCATGACATACTAGGTTATCAAAAATAAGACATGAATGAATTTCGATTATGCGAGCCAATTCAAGAAATTTTCATAAACAGAAATCGATAAATTAAACTTTAAAATTAATTATGAAACAGAAAGAATAAAAATTTACATTGCGGAAAAAAAAGGAGATTAGAATTGAGCTGTGATATTTTTTCAGATTCTTTGATTTAGCGTGAAGTCGTCGTTTCATTTTAGCTCCACTTTCTAAAAATTCTCCACCAAGAAAGAGAGTGAGTGAGTGAATGTCATTAAAATGCAAATACTTCATACTCAAATTATTAAACTGCACTTACCTTATAATGTTCCAGGTTCTTTACATATCGAGTATATGATTAATCCTAAAGAAAATTAAGCAAACCATTTTGTCTTTATTATTTTATTCCTTCTTGGTCGGGCCGATAATTTTCATCAACCCTCGTAAAATTTTAAGCGCGAATACCGTTTACTGTGTAAGTTTAAGAAAGCAGTAGCAATTTAAAATTTGAATAAAAATTCCTAAAAATGATAAAATTAACCACGCCGTAGGAAATTAATACAATTCATTCGTAAAAAAAAAAACAACTTCGTAAGCAGACAATATACCGCGACTACTCTTTTTAATCATGCCAGGTAAACGAGAGTAGAGCCAAGTATTAGTTTTAAAGGTGTTAAAAAAAGTTATACTTAGCTGGATGAGTAAATAAGTTTTAATGCGAGACCATTCGTTTTTATTTTTCAAAATATAATCAATAGACCTGAACTTGCATCTGATGCGGCCACAACTTTAAACACTAATATTTTTTTTTCTTTGCTATCACCATATCTATAATTTTATAAAATTAAAACATTACAGATTCTTTGATCCAGTACTAATATAATGAAGAAAATACAAATAATAAGACATTACAAAATATTAAATAAGTTGATTTAAATGATTCAGTTTAAAGGCATAATAAATTACGTTTATTAATCTTTAAGAACTAGAAAAGGAAGTAATATCTTGAAAATATTTCAAGAAAAATATTAGAACTTAATTTAAGTACTTATAAATCATTAAAATACAGACGAAACAACTAATTTAGAATATGATTAACCTGAAAAGCAACCACGGGTATAAAAAAAATCTTACCTTGAAAGTTGAAAACCTTCCTACAGAACAAGCACCAGACATTGGAAGTTCGTTCTTCACTCTATGAAAGTACCCACGTCCCAAAGTTATCTATTGGTTGGTTTCTTTTTTACGGCATATCAACCCATTGGTGGTTATTTAAATCCGAAACATTTTGGTTTATAAGAATATTTTTATGCGTGTGAATACTGCATTAACAATTTTTCAGAATAACAATGATTTTTCCAGATATAAGTCCTACTATTTAACCCATAGGTGGGAGAGGAAAGGGATTCATACATTTTCCAAGTAAAGAATATGACTGAAATTCGAACTTGGCTCTCCGATTTCTCATTCCGAGTTGCACATTCCCCACAGCTAGCCGAGTTTATAAAATGTCTGTAGTATTGGAGCGATAGACAAGACTGTTTAGGTTCAATTATGGAACTTTATAAAATAGAAGATAACAAAAAACGCGAAGGAACAACGTGAATTTCCAGTTTGGAGCCATATTAGAAAACTGAAAAAGAAAGTAATCTGAAGCAACAAAATTCACTAGTGGATTTTAATATCATTCTTCACAAGTATATTTGTTAGACAAAACTTTGTCATATGGCCCTATTTTAAAAAATATATTTCCCCACAAGCAAGGCAATAAACTGAAAAAAATGTTACTGAGAAGAAATGACAATAAAAACCTGATTCAAAAAGACAGAAGATGATGACTGACGTTAAATTTAAATTTTTGCAAAGTTATAGTTTACAGAAAAGAAGACGGGCCAATGTTCTATAAGCAAGAAGAAACTGTTAGCATGGAACTTATGCTTCACATCCAGCAATTTCAACATTAAAATGATAAGACCTAACTACCAATCAAGTACTATTCATAAAGTTGATGGACCAAAGCGGAAAGCTCATCAGAACAATTTCTAAATACTTAATGTGTCTTTCAATTTATGATCTGACATTTCAATTACTTTAAACGTTATTTCTAGTGAATATGCATATTTGAGTAGACGCTCTGTTTATTTTAAACAGTAAAAATTCCATTAATTCTTTGTTTACGTTTTGGATACGAAACTCTGCAGTTATGACTTTCGAGAAAATCTGAACGAGTAAAATCTGCTTCAAAGTCAAATAGAACCTTGCTTGATTATTTAGGTCCTTATTTCAAGTTTATAGGAAATTATTTTTCGTATATTTTGGCCAATGACAGACATGGTCTCAAGTCCTTGTAAAAACTTGTATGGAGTCTTCTGTGAGCCTCCTTTTTTGCATGAATAGAACTATCTACTAGATAGCGGCAGAAGGTTTTCGACATCAAAAAAGAGCAATAACAAGGAAACTGACATCAAAGAGAAGACATTTGACATCAAGTACAGAGCAACAAAAAGGCACAGTTACAAGCCATCTGCAGAGTCCAAAAGAATTTTGAAGTTCACCGGTGGAAATTCTCCTGCGATTGGACAACAAAGAACGAAAGAAGAATTCTAAGACATTTTCCCAAGCGCGAACAGTGTGAATATAAAAAAGATATTTCCAAAATTATTATATGTCCCAGTGACGCTCGTGGGACAAAATAAAAGTATGTTTTCGTTTTTACTGAAAAGTGGTTGCACTTCATGAATTGATTTCTCTTTTTGTCATTTTTGAAATCGGATTTTTTTTCATTTTCGATGGCTATCCTTTTGTTTTTACAATCTATCTGTAAATGCCTTAATTATTCATAACTCACACAAAAGGATTTTTTATGCAAAAGGCTTATGTAAGTTTTTTGAATTTGTATTTCCTTTTTTTGGAAAAAGGGTTTTCATTTTGAATTTTACATAGTGGTTTGAGTTTTGTTTGTTATTTGCGCCTTATACAATTTTCTATTCCTACTATTTTGTGTTTGGCACAAGAACTTTTGTAGAGACTTAAATTTTTATACATAAGCAATACGAAGAGTGAATTCAGTGGCGTCTATAACTTTTGGAGTAATAACTATTGTTACAATTACAAACAGTATCATAAGCTTATCGATGAATTTCAAGGTTAGAAAAATTATATTGTACTTTTATATTGTAATTTATTATATAAACTAGCAATAATAATTGGCATTGCGCAGACCAAACCCTTTTCGTTTGCTATACCTCACTATCTTGTGATCTAAATGCTAAGGTAGTGTCTACACGCGCTTTGTAGCGGTTATAATATAATTAATGCTTCGGCTACTTGCCGTGACGCCTGTATTAATTAGTCTGAAGACTGACTCCAAACAGCTTCTATATTTATTTTTGTCAAAATACAAAAAAATGTGGCACAAGGTCAAAAGTGGGGATGGGAAAGATTGGTCATCATCTGTCTCATGTCAAACTTACCTAGCCACAATCACTGACTGGTCGAAGACCAATTTCATCAATGATTTGACCAAGGTATTTAATTTTCGGTAAAGAACAATTCGCAGTTTTCTTCACTGAGCTTGAACCCGTACTCTTAGTTTTTCCAAAATTGTTTTCATATGCCCAACATGTCCTTTAGATACACCTTTGATTAAAATGTCGTCAAGATATGCCACTGCGAAATCGCAATCCGTAAGTATGGTGTCCATAGCTTGGTGATAAATAGCGGGCACCACTTTTATGCCAAAAGGAAGTCTATTAAATTTATATAATCCTCTGTGCGTATTTATGGTTGTTAACGCTGAACGTTAATTTTCAATCTGAATTTGAGTTATGGTCCAAGTTCCTTGTACCACGATGATGGTCCAAGGTAGAACCAATGAAGAATAACTCGAACACAGGTATGGAATAACACAGATATATTACAAACAGAAATATATACAAAGAAGTAGAAGTATTAGTAATGACTATCAGATTTGGTTAAAGTGAATTATGTTGTCTCGACAAGTATCACTATTCCAATGTTCTTACAATCCTCTCTGCTCCCTCTTGAGGCGCAGTATTTATAATGTCCGGAATAGTTCATTATTATTATTATGGGTAAGTTCCCGTAACACCCCCCCTTCCGAAGCTTTTGCGTAACAGGGGTTTTTAATATTTTTTTCTTTGGATCTATTTCCAAAGGTTCTGTGAACTTCCTTTTTCTGGACGATCTTCGTGGTTCTGGCATTGTTTGCGGCCTTTTTATATCAAATGTATCGAAAATCGTATCCATCACTTCTTCCTGAGGTGGACCGTTAGTATCCTGTAACAGTCTCTTCCTTATTTAGTTTACGTGTCTTCTATGTGAGAATTTGTGTCCCTGTACTATGTAAACCATATTCCCGATTCTCTTTTCAATTGTACCTTGCTCCCAGTAAGATGTATTATTTTTATATGCTTTAAAAAAAACTTTTTCTCCTGGGTGGAATTTTTCTTTTTGGTACGCACGACTGTGTTATTTGCTTCGTTTGACTTGGTAGCAATTTATCAAATACAGATCTGATTTTTCTAGCGAACATCACTTCTGCGGGTGATAATGTCGATGGCGTAGCATTATTTGGCGTAATTCTATATACCTGTAGGAATTGTTGTAATGCTTTTTCTGTAGGCACATCATATGCTTTTCTTAACGCTCTTTTGAGTGTATCAACAAATCTCTCCGCTTGCCCATTTGATCTTGGGTGATATGGCGGGGATTTTATATGTTTGAATTGATAAATTTCGCAAAACTCTTTTAAGTCCGCTGATGTGAATTGCGTTCCATTATCTGTGACTAGGCAATCCACTACTCCAAACCGAGCGAACAGCTCGTGGAGGCAATTTATGGTAGTTTTCGAAGTAGGATTTTTGCAACGAAACACCTCTGTCCATTTACTATAACTATCCACTATGATCAAATAGTAGAAACCATCAATTGGACCTGCATAATCTGCGTGTATTCTTGACCACGGACAACCTGTCTCTGGCCATGGCTTATGGATGATTGGCAGTGCTTTGGCTGCTAAGGAACAACCCTTGCACTTTTCCACCATCTGAGTAATATCCTGGTCCATGTTTTTCCAATATACATAGAATGAAATCGCTGATGCGAAGCTATTTTTTCCAGGATCGCCCCTGTGGAAATCCTTTAGGATTCGCTTTTGTAGTGTTTTGGGAATTACAACCCTTTCGTTATAAAGTAGCACATTATCGCATAAAGAAAAGCTGTCCGATACTTGCTTATTTTTGGGGGGTATTTTTGCTTTTGTTTCTTTTATGAATTAATCATTTATAGCTTCATTTTTTATCCCTTGTAGTGTGACGGGGAGGTTTCGAACTGTACAACATAGTACTGTCCTGATATCTTCTTCATGTCGTAGGGCTGCGATTACAGAATTTTCCAATGGCTCTGTTTTAGTTGGTATAAGTTTCGACAGACCATCCACATGTCCGATTTTTTTCGTTGGTAGATACTCCAATCTGAAATTGCAATTCACAAGAATTGTACCCCATCTTAGTAACCTATTGGCAGTGTAAACCGGTAGACCTTCTTTGAACCAAATATTGTTAGTAACGGTTTGTGATCCGTCTGTAGAGTAAAAAATCTACCATAGATATATCTATGAAATCTTGTGACTGCGAAAATAATTCCCAGAACTTCTTTCTCTATTTGTGAGTAATTTTTCTCTGCTGGTAGTGGGGTTCGAGAAGCATGCGCGATGGGTTTTATTGTCCCATCCGGCATTTTATGCAGTATACACGCCCCGACTCCATAGGCGCTCGCGTCACTTGCTACAATTATATCTAATTTAGGATCGTAGTGTGCCAAAAATAAATCCAAAGTTAACGTCTTAATTATTTTGTCAAACGTTTTCTGGCATTCATTTGTCCACTGCCAAACTTTTTCTTTCTTTAGCAGTTCGTTCAGTGGTGCGCGAAGTTTATGCATGTGAGGAATGAATTCCTGGTAGTAACTCACTAAACCTAGAAAACTTTGTAATTCTGTTATGTTCTTTGGAACTGGCATTTTTTTTATTGCCGTTGCCCTTTCAGGGTCTGGTCGTCTTCCTTCTTGATCGATGATATGGCCCAGGTATTTAATTTCCTTCATGAAAAAATCGCACTTGTTTTCTTTTACCTTGAATCCATAGCTTTGTATTCTCTTAAACACCTCTTGTACGTGTTCCCAGTGTACGTGTTTCGCTATTTATCAATACGTCATCCAGGTATGCAATCGTGTACTCTAGTCCGGCAAGTATAGTATCCATTGTCTGTTGGAATATAGCCGGCGCGACCTTAATCCCAAATGGTAATCTTTGGTATTTGTACAATCCTTTGTGTGTGTTTATGCACAGTAATTTTGAACTTTCCTCATCGACTGGAATTTACAGGTACGCCTCACTTAAATCTATTTTTGAAAAAATTTTTCCGCCGTTTAATTTAGTGAATACTTCTTCTGGACTGGGTAGAGGATAGTGGTAATCTTTTATCGCTACTTTCAAACCCGTTGAGAAATCAGCGCATACTCGAATCTCTCCTGATTTCTTTTTGACGTAAATCGTAGGTGCGGCCAATTGACTGTATTATAATTCTGTCAATATGCCAGTGTTTTCGAGTCTAGCCAATTTTTGATCTATTTTTTCTATTGACGCAAACGGTACGCTCCTTTTTTTTCTTGAAGATAGGTTGAACGTTTTCTTTTATTTCTATACTTGCTGCCATTTTTTTACAACTTCCGATACCTGCTGAAAATATTTCGGGGAAACTCGTTTTTAGTTTCTCTTTTAATTTATCTGCCTCGGTTGATAAGCTTTTTACATTTTGGCAGTACGTACTTATTGGTAAATCCCAAAGTTCGAATTTTTGCATCCAGTCCGTTCCGAATAAGTTTTCTGTATTTCTTAATACATACATTTTTAATTTTTTCGTCATCCCATTAAATGTCACGTTTGTAATTACTTCACCCTCAAATTTCATTTTTCCCCCCGTTACTGATCTAGCAATTTTATCCGTTTTTAACATGGCAGGTTTGTTCAGTTTTCTCTATGTTTGAACGTTAATAATAGTTAAGTCCGAGCCGGAATCCAACTATAGTCTGTCTTTTCTCTTTTGCATTTCTACTTGTACGTATTTTCTTATGTTAGTCTCATTCGCTTGGTCAGTCCTCGGGTTTCTTATTCTGCTTTTGCTTTCTCTTCTAGTCCAATAATGAGAACTTTTATGCCCTATTTTTTACATGATAGACAAGTTTTAAAACGGTATGGACAGTCTTTATACCAATGCCAAGTCCCACAGCGATAGCATGAACTGGGTGGTAGTTTTTTCTGATATAGACTTTTAGAAGTAGAAAATTTTGTTTTACCTGTTTTTGAGGAGGGAAAATTGGTTTGGTTTGTTTCTGAGGATGGAAAGTTGGTTTGTCTTCGTACTTTACGTATGTGCGCAATGCCAGCTTCTTCTATATCTTTTGTGTCTTTCTTCACACTGATGCATCTCTGGCAGTCTTCAGCTAGTTTTTGAAGTGTCAAATCTTGTTCACTCTCCAATTTTGTAAGGATTCTGCGTCTAATTTCCACATCTTTGGTTGAAATCAGGCTTTGGACGTATATTAAACACTTGCAATTTTCCGCGCTGAGTTCCGATAATTTAAAGTCATCACAATATTTGTTTACAATGGAAGCGAACGTTATGTAATCTTCGCTGTCCTTTTTTGTAAGGTTCAGACTTTTCCATCTTTTGTGGAATAGTGAGGTATCATGGCTGAAAAGTTCTATTAACAGTTTTATGGCTTCTTTGAAAGTTAACTCACTTGTTTTCCTCGGTATGATGTAATCTACGAATTTGGTATATTCGCATGTACCTAATTTTCTTACTAGTAGACGTACTTTTCTTGCGTCTGACCAATTTTTGCAGTCAAATTCATATAGATCTTCGTACCTTCGGAAGTAAGTTGCAAAGGTTTTGTCTTCGTCGGGTGCATACGTGAAATCTTCGATAGTGCTCCAAATAGCGTCTTGTGAGAGAACTGTTTCATTCTCGGAATTTTGCCCTTTATTTGACATTACAAGTAGCAATATTTCTTGTAATTCAAGATGTTTCTATTCGTTTTGTTGTTGTTGTTCAAATTGGGTTTTGATAAGTTCCACAATGGTCGACTTAAAATCTTCCATGTTAACGTAATTTTGTCTAAGTATTTTACCTTAGTGTAACCTGATATTCTGAAACCTGTGTAAACCAAAAAAATTCCTTTGTTGCCACAATAAAATTGATGTCCAAAAAGAATTTTTTTTTATGTGTTTGCGTAGAACTTGTTTTTTAGAAATCTCCACGTAGAACTTGTTTCTTACAGTTTAAAAAAGGTATGTCCTCCGCGTAGAGAGTTCGTTTTTCTTTTGGGTTTGGTCGTCGCCACTTGTTATGTGCGACGGATAGCAAAAAAGTATGTCCTCCGCGTAGAAAGTTCGTTTTTCTTCTTTTTTTTATGTGTTCGCGTAGAACTTGTTTTTTTTTTTTGTTTGTTTTTTTTTAGAAATCTCCACGTAGAACTTGTTTTGTTTAGAGTTTACTCGTCGACACTGTTATGTGCGACGGATAGCAGAAAAAGGTATGTCCTCCGCGTAGAGAGTTCGTTTTTTCTTGGGGTTTCCTCGTCGCCACTTGTTATTTAATAATAATTTTAAAGGAAGTTTTCATTCACACAGCTAATAAAATCGGCTACACAAACGCGCGCACATACACACACACTTCTGCAGTGTATAAGAATATTAATGAACATCATTGTTATTGAATAGTATTGTTTCTTTTTTCCCATTTCTGTATGCATCTCCTGTCGCTGGACCCACCTTTATGCAAGATAATACCCTTGTCATACTAGAAAAACGATTTTCCAAACTAAAAACATCGAGTTTAAAACATTGACCGATCATAGTAAAGATCTTAATCCATTTGAGAATCTGTAGAAGATCATTGGCGATAATGTTAGGCCAAAAAAGAAGACAACATTGAATACTTTGTAGCAGAAACTGCAGAAGAAATGCGTCAAAATCAAACCCTTAGAATGTGACAAATTAGTGGCGTCCTGTGGTCATAGAAGCAAAAATCAAGATCTGAACACATTTGATTTATGGTCTGTATCAATATTAAGTCTATAATTTTATTTATTTAATTTATGTGTATTTACAATTTTGTTCTCTAATTTTGGACGCTAAACTTCATGTAATAATTTTTAAATCACTTTTATCTTCTTTTATTCCCTGTCATGTAGAACAAGTTTTAAGAATATTTACTTTATTATTATTATCATCACCTAATCATTAGAATTGGAAATATTTTATTTTTAAATTTTCGTTCTTTAATTTTGGTCACTAGTATACCGTAAATTGTGACGTAAAGGTCAATCTGGCGTACAAGTCGACCTCGAGATTTTTAACTCAAAATTCTGAGTTAGGCCGATATTTACCATATAGGTCGACCACAAACATACGCTAGGCTATCAGTGACACAAAACGATTATTTTAGACTTGAAAACTCGACTTGTACGCCGCAATTTACGGTATGTATTACCAAAATTTTATTTCTGATTTCCACTCGCAACATTCCCGTTGCAGTTACAGAGTCACTTTGGTTATGTGACCAATGATCAATGCCACTTTATGTGTAGGCGATCGATTATTTGAGGGCAGCAAAAAGGATGTTTGGGTTTGGGTGCTCTGAAACTGATTTAATTGATCACATGGATTTTTATAGCAATGGGAATAAAACGTGTTTAAATCTATGCTTTATATCTGAAGTGAAATGACAAAAGAACAGACTGCCCAGAAAAAAACAAACACCCAGTGTCTTCCTTCGTCTTTATAGTCACCACTAGTGGAAAAGAAGAAAAATAGAGACAAAATTGGGATCAAGAAGATTTGCAGAATGCTCATATTTCTGTTCTTTACGATTAAAAAATATTAGTCACTAATTTTTTAAATTTTTTTAAAAATTTTTTAAATTTTAAATATTTTTTTAATAACACTAATAATTAGTGTTATTTAAAAAAGTTGAAAAGAAAAACGTTTTCACTTTATGGTCAGACAAAATAAACAGTTTTCTGTTAAAAAGGTTGAGAGAGAGACAGACAGACAGAGAGAGAGAGGTGTACAGCGCCACAAAACGTTCTCAGAAAGCTTCTGCTTTTAAAACTCTATAAATAGCGATGTTTTTTTTTCTTTTATTAATAAAAATGTAAAGGAAAGAGGATTTTAAACATGAGTTCGCGTTTGACAAAGCATTTAGTTAATTCAAGACGCCACAGAAATAAACCGTTTACAATCGCCCAAACATGAATTTCGACAATTGACAGGAACAATTGAACATGCCTTCTTCCACTGCGACGTTGTGCATCCTCTGTTCCAGCTGATTGAAGGCAACATGGTTCGCGTCTTGGACGGAAAGTTTTTTGTCCTGGAAGCCAGTTCCGTTTGTTCCAATGTGGTACCGTCAATGTCCAGGGATCAGCACTATGTGCTCTTGTGTCTGCTCGGCATTATGCGAATGGTGGTGTGGACGACTAGACAGAAGGAGTTCCACGCAGGTGAGAAATTTTCCTCTTTGCAACTGGTCTCATTCTTTAGGCATCAGCTTAAGGTTAAGATCAGGGCGGAGAGGGCGCGTCTCTCCTCGTGGAATTTCGGCAAAAGGTGGGTGAAAATTTCGCGCTTGGTGCGAGTGAGTGGTGCTGACCTAGAGTGGTTGTTGGACGCAACTTAAGCAAGAGGATTTTGGGCCTCGAACCGAAACATTAGTCATCCCAGCCTTTTAAGGTAAGATAGGACATTTTCATGTTCAGTTTTGGCCTCCTCAGGGCTAAATATTTTCCTTTCAACGTAGCTAGAGCATGCAAGTACATAAGTCCTGTTTTTTTGTCCTCCTTTTTAGTTTCTTGTCTCCACCCCTCCCCACGTTTTAGGTCTCTGTTCTCTGGAATTGTTCATCCCAGTTAATAGAGATTTCTGCCACATTTTTGGAAGGGTCCTACTACTAATATTGTTTTGTTTAGTTTCTTGTACATACATATTTTACATTGTATATAAACATTGGGCTTTTGATTTTTTTCCCCATCTCTCGATGATTTTGTAAATAAAAATTCATGTTAGGGTTTTTCATCGAGAAAATGTGGTATTTTGGTGATTGTGTTGTGAAAGTAAATGTATTGTTATGGTGAAAGGAAAATTGTAAGTACGAATGGGTCAACGAATGAGACTAGATAGTTTTCAGGTAGGACTAGAGAAGACCAGTCTTTTCCCCCCTCCCCATTTTTAGCCCTTGTGGCACATTTTGTATTTTAAAATGCAAATAAATAATAACATGAATTTCGACAACAGGTTTTTTTGCAAACGCAGGCAAATACCGTTAATTGTTCCGCTTTTGAAGTCATGAAGTATACTGCGATGTCTAAGAGACTGTTCTTCCTCCTCTCTTGGGAGGGTCTTTATCTATCGCCTGTATATATGTGTGTGTGTGTGTTTGTGTGTGCGTTACAAACATGAGGATGAGGGCTGCGTTCAGATGAGCCCTCGAGGTCACACACTCACATATTCACATTGACTGAGAGTAATTGCCACAGTAGAGAATAAAATATAATGTTAAATACGAGAGATTAAGTTTCATTCGATGGCACAGCGATGATTTAATTACATCTGTACTACACCTTTCTGAGGATTACATTTAGGAATCAATTAATTTTTTTGATATTATTTTCTATTACTCCAAACGTTGTTTTGTTGATACCCATGTTTATGTGGACGCCCTGTTTTCTTTTTTGTTATATAGGAATAAAGTGTCGCTGTCGACACTTAAGTTTGAACATAGATCGGCAGAGAGTAAACACAGGTGATCCCATTATTGAATTAAGTGGATCGTGTGACCATAAGGGAAACGCATATATTGGAGGTAGCGTGTGTGTAATTCATCGTTATTTTTATTCTATCCGCTATTACTATTCGGATCGCTATTTCTCCTCTATCCTCTATTACTATACGGACCCCTATTCTGTATACTATTTCCCTATTCGGATCACTATATAGATTACTATTCGAGCGAGTATTACCTAGCAAGTGCTATTAGTGCGAGTGATATTCGATGGTGTCTGAGACTAGTATTGTTCAACGGCGTTACTATAGTTGTAACTGCGATTATAAAGCCTCTACTACAATGAGCATTACGAAAGCGACAACGAGTATTCGTTGGCATCACAAAAGTGCCAACGAGTGTTCGTTGACATCACAAAATTTTTAAACAGTGTGAATTACGTCTACGAGTTTGCACACTCGAGACCGTCACAGCCCAGCTTTTTGAAGAATGCACATCATCTCGTTCAAATCTTGAAAGCCCATATATGTTCAGTAATTTCTTAGAAATCAATTGATTTTTATCCGACATTGTTTCCCACTACTCTAAGATATGAACGAGAGGGTGTACGTTCTTCAAAAGGTTAACTGAACTGAATATTGCTAGGTAGTGGCGCTCTCTGTGGCCCTTCTGTCTAAAGCAAGTTGGATCAGACGGTGGTTTCTCTTACACAGGGAGACGCAGTATAGAAATGACTCTCTCTCTCTCTGTTTACATGCAAACATCTTTGTGTTTGGTGATTTTAATGCTCGTCATATCAAGTAGATCAATCACTCTCATGTTACTGATATTCAGTCTTTCAACTTTTAATTAACTCACTCTCTCAATCAAATAGTAGATTTCTCGTTTCCCAATAATGTTCGACATGATTCTTATTCGATTTGTTCCTTAGTTCCTCTTCTGTTTTTTGTCGAGCGTCATAGCTCCGTGATCTTGGCAATTCGGATCACACTTCAGTTTTACAGTATATCAACCTGTTCCAGGTTATTTCTGTGGTTTTGATAAACAATAGACACTCTACCTATCCCTTTATTCCAATCTTAGCGAACAAAAATTCGCAACGCAGAAATAGCATAAAAGTATTAGAAACATCTTATTGTTTATGATTGAACATTTAATTTCTACATATAAATAGAGGCCCCGGGAAAAAACCCCTAAGAATATCATTATTTATATGCGAACTATTGTCCTCATCTTTTTTGTTGTTATCACAACGTCTTGGCCGTTGTACCCTCCGACCTTCATCAGGTGTGTGTCAAGACGAAGGTAGGAGGACACAACGACCGAAACGTTGTGATAATAACAACAAAGATAAGGATAATAGTCCATATGTTAAGCAATATAAATAATGATAAATTCTCATCATAGAAATTCAGACTAAAATTCAGATGGTCATTTATGTGAATTTTCATGGATGCAATTATATTTAGATAAAGAAATGAAACTTCTTGTACATACAGTCATGCATGTGAATTTGCATATCGTGTGCAAACATATTTGCGTGTATGTATGCAGTTATATGTATGTTCGATTGTTTGCATATGTATACACATAAGTGTGGGTTTGTACGTGCATGCAGTTTCGTTCATATGTGTGTATAGGTAAGCATATGCGCATATAACAGTGGGTTGTATATTAATTACCACTAGTTTGTTATAGAACTGTTAATTTCCTTTCAGCATTAAATTACCTGATTCATAAAATTATGGCAGAATCATTTCGTTTTTCACACAAATATTGATCGGTTATTATACCGGAAACAATTCGCTACTTTCAAACCCATTACCAAGATACCGATCGAAAGACGACTTCCGTTATGCGGCTACAGATTTTTGTCAAAAGCTGCGTGGTGCAAAAACATAATGGCCAATAACCTCAGACAATGAGCGTTCATTCATCATTTAATATCGATGTTAATTTTATCCTTAAATAGCAATTAATTGATATCAGTTTAAGCCTAAAAATTCATCAATTCTTGGTTTTATATTAAATAAGCTGTGAAACTTTTTGAATTTTATGTGCTTTGGATATGTGCGCAATCTCAGTTTATAATTTAGTAACGCACACACTACGCGAACGCGCGTTATATTTATAAGGAATAGAGTGCTCATTATCGAAGATAGAGCATTTATAGATATAGACATTGTGGGCATAAGAATCAATAAAGTATTGTGACTGTCCTTTTCACGATTTAGTGTGATCTTTAGACGCATGTAAGCTGAAGATTGTTTTGAAGCCTGAAGCTAACAATCCCCATGCAGTGTTGATCCCTGTGTCTACTCTCTCTCTCTCTCTCTATATATATATATCATTTCATCCCAAGAAAGACAATAAAACCACTAAGACGCAAGGGGTTACTAAGAGTGAAGGAAACTGAAAAGACTTTATTGAGGAGAAAAGCCAATAAAAGAACAAGATTCAAAGTGACAGAAAAGATTAACGTTGAATTTAATTTTTTGAAGATTATGATTGACAAGAAAGCAAAAACCTTGAAGAAAGTTCTATAGGCGAGAAGTGTGTGAAAAGAAGCTATTAGAATAAAACTTACGGCTACATAATGAGACATAGCTGCCAATCAAGTACTACGTTTAAATTCAGGAAGCCAAAGTACCAAAGAAAAAAACTCAACAGAACAATTGCCATGAAAATATTTACAGAAAAGTCACAGGGAAGCTACGTTATGGCGGTGGGAAAGTAATTGAAGCCGAGATGCCCGGTCAAGATCTATAACATTGCAGATTCTTCTTTGGATTTTGTGAAGATTACCGGTGTCATAAATCAGACAGTGAGCTAGCCATGTCAAATATATTTTCAAATGGGTGGAGAGATTTTCAGCGGTCGTCTCATAGAAAATAGTCAAATAGAACAGAAAATCAGCAGTTTTCAATAAGCACACGCGCAGACAAAGAGGCTTGCGGCCACATTATGTTGAAATACCGGTTCTCGTACGATCACTGAATTTAAGTAACGTTTAACCCGGTCAGTACTTAGATGGGTGACTGCTTATGAAAACCAGGTGCTGTAAGCATGTATGTGCGAGTGATGTAATGGATAATGGCTCGAAATTGTTAATCGGAGAGCCGAGTTCAAATTCCCGTTGGGTTCGTTATATTCACTTATGCGCAAATACCATTCGGTTAGCTAGGAATCCACCTTTTCCCCCCTAGCTATGGATTAATTAGTAAGACATGTTTCAGTAAATAACCTGCAATGAGTTGATACTTGGTAGAAAACGAATCAATCAGACAGACACAGATCAGAAGTTATAGACAAGCAGAAGGCGAGTGTCAGCTGATTGGTTTGATTTGTTTTACGGTATATCAACCTCAATGGGTTATTTAATGCCGACAAATTTTTTTATTGCTGGTAATATTTTTTTTTTCTTCAAAAATCTATTGCCGGTAATTTTTTTTTTTTACAAAAATGTATTTCTGATATTAAAACCTATTTTTACACTTTCATAATGTTTTGACCTCACTTTAGGGGTTAACTCTTTGCCCATAGCTGGTACCCTAACATGTGCTACCACCCCGGGTCAGGGTGGATCAGCAATTAAGAGGTGGTTCCACGCTCCTCAAAACCTGATCAGAGGCCTTGCTGTCGGACGTAGATTATCATCTTACCCAGGACGCGGATGTAGTTTATCGTCATACCCAGGACGGCGAGTGTCAGGTGAAGAACGAAACAGAAATGAACACTGAAATCGAAGTAATAAAAGAAAGCTTGTCACATACCAAATCGAAGGTGAGAGTGACAAACCTGCAAAAAGATACAATATGACGTGTGTCTAATTTCATGAGTAGTTACAAAATTTTGATTAGATTACTTCGACTAAAGCTTTATGATCAGTGACTACATTAAAAGATCTTCCCTCGAGAAAAAATGATGAAAATATCAGATGACGTTGTATATATCTCGTCATCTGTAGCTCGATACAGTACAGGACTCTCGTCCAGTACATATCGAGCTACAGCTTTCGACAATTCCTTGGAGAAAAATGAATAAGTAATTATTCATACGTCGTAGGCCGTTGTAAAACTGCGCGAATGGCAAAATTTGAAGCATCGGCTTGACCATCGTTTTTTTGTTTGTTTGTTGTTGTTTTTTAAGCAAATCACCCCAAACAAGGCAGGAGTGTCACTAGCACGCAAGGGGTTACAAAGAGTGAGAGTAAGAGTAAAGAGGAGTATTTGGGAAAAGGATAAAGAGAAGGACAGGGATCAAGGTCACGGCATTAGAAGATGTCGATTTACATTACATTTGAATATTTGAAGATTAGAGTTATCAGGGAAAGCAAGTGATAGGAAGAGAGTTCCACTGACGGGAGGTGCGAGATAAGCTATTGGAGTAGAAGAGATGAATACATTTAGCCGTTTCGACAGTGAGAGGGTGTGACCGAGATACCAACCTAGTAGTACGCATAAATTCATGCAGTTTGGGAACAAGTGAAAGTAGCTCGTCGGAGCAGTTGCCATGAAAGTACTTGTAGAAAAGACAGAGGGAAGCCACAGCACGTCTGTGAGATAGTGACATGTTGCCAGATCAGGACCAATCACGTTGCATAATCGTCTCTGAATTTTGTCGAGGACCTCGAGATGAACAGCGGGAACACCAGACCATATATGGCAGCAGTATTTCATGCAAGGACGAATGGTTGATTTGTAGATTTGAAGGATGGACTCAGACAAGAAAAACCTTCTGGCACGACACAGAGAAACAACTTTCCTTGCGGTAGATGAAGCTATAGATTCAATGTAGTTGTTCAAGTCAGTGGACAGCGTGAGACCAAGCAGGAGCAGAGAGGGGCTCTCGTGGAGTTGGGCATCAGCCATCCTGATGGGAGGCAGAGAGGGTTCTCTATGGTGGGTAAATGAGAAAAGTTTCGTTTTAGAGGCATGAATGTTTACAAGCCATATCCTGCTCCAGTCAACCACAGATTGGAGGTCTTCTCGAGGCCTACGGCCTGGTTAGTTTTGTCAACGATGCCAGATTTACTATTGAGGCAGAAGTAAATAGTAGTGTCGTCAGCGTAAATGTCAACTTGAGAGTTGATGACATCAGGAAGATCATTGATGAAGATTAGAAACAGTGTGGGACCCAGGATAAAGCCTTTGCGGACACCAGCGTTCGTGTGAAAGGAACTGGAGGAGAACCCCTTTAGGACGACCTTCATTTCACGATTTTGATAGGAATGATTTAATGACTTCAATAAAAGTTAATTAAGTGGAATAAGCTTAATTGATTAAAATAGTGAAGAAATCTCATCAATATTTTAATAAATATACGCCAGGCCTCATTAACAGTATGATCAGCACAATTAAGCTATCGTTATTACTTTACTAATAATTTTAATTTATAACACTATACCCCAGTCGATCCTGGGTCAATCTGGTAGCAGTGACCAGATGATATGAACCTTGCTATACGCCGCCTGTACCAGAAGATGACTTGGTCTTCAGGGTCGTAGGAAGACTAGCTGATTGCAGGGTCAATACCACATTTGTCGATACTGTCGCTGGTCAACAGGTCGTTGGTCAATGGGCGTCCTGGCTCAAACTTTCCTCCACCCACGTTGTGTTTTTGATCACAGAGCTGGTGGGGATCGAGTATTGTCAGTAATCGTAGCTCTTGTTCGAACCGTATCGAAGCTGTGTTATGAAAGAAAAAATAGAAATGTTCTTGCGGACGAAATAAAAACGAAAATTCTTCGGGTTAATTTTCGATTTGGTTTATGTAGTTCTTCGTATAACAAAATTAACCAATCCCACTACAATATCTCTTGTGACACTTTGCCTATCGGCGCTAATTCTTGGAACAGGGCTCAAATTCGGGAGTTCTCTTGGCAGAAAGTCACGTGGATCTCAGTAGCACTTTCATCTGCTCTTCGCCGCTATCTCTCGTGTCTCTCTCTCTTCTTTTAGATCGCCTAAACGCTCTGCTTATACTGACTTCGACTCAAAACCGGCGAAAAGCTTCTGGTTTCTGTATTGATTTGAGAAAGAGTTCTTTGTTGTCTGGTTCGCAATATTAATTACCTATCCAAATTTGGGAGAACCACCCAACCTACTAGTGGTGGTTGAAGTTATAACCCCGCCCACATAACTCATTCTTTCTCTTATTTATGCTTCGCACCATTATTTCCAAATGGGCAGAGGTAATTCCTCCTCTTTCCATCTACTCTCTTAGTATCTCATCTAAGCCCGCCACTTTGGCTGTCTATTGGACAACTCTGATTTATAAACTGAGTGGGCGAAAGGGCGGCTTTTACTTGTCTTCCTTCTTTCAGTTTATATCTTATTCCGTACTTTTAACCCTCTCTGTTCCAGTTCATATTCTAAATAATCCGTTTCCTTTACCAGTGTCATATAGTGCCAAAAATTAGGTTGAATATAATTGCTTATTGGAGGTTGATATAACCCAATAATAGGCGAATAACTTAGTTAAATTATTACTTGTGATTCTTAGGTTTCTTTGATTTTATTCTTCAGCTTTGTACGTGTGTTTATTAAATCCATTTAGTCAACTGTTTTCTTCAAGACATCTTCTTAGGATCGTGTACCCGTTAAAAGGTAGTCAAGCCGCTTCTATCACTAGGTCCTTAAGGTAACTTCTCTTTAGTCAAATTAAAGGCTGTTTCAGACAATTGTATGTCACAAATCTTCTTTTGTCCTTGAAGTACATTAGGAAAAATTCATGAACTGCTCAAATGTATGGGCAATATTTCTTAGTTTAAACGGCAAAATTCGAAGTTTTGTGATCGCTGTTTTTTTTAATATCCGTTTCCTCTACTAGAATTTAGTGGTAGGCACGAATTAAATCAATTTTTGAGAAAATAACATCGGAGAATTGGCTGGTAAAATCCTGGATGTTGGAGATTGGATAATACTAGGCGCAATTCAAGATTACCTTTTTTTGAAAGGTGTAGTGCATTTCAATCCTACTTTTTGACATTTCAGTGTTAAGCGGCATCTTCTATGTGACGTCTCCTTTCAGGGCGTTGGTGAATGGATCTCCATAACTTCCTGTCATTTGTAACTCTAATATGAATCTTGTCTTTTCAATATCTCTCCTAAACCCTGTTCCGCCATCCATTTACTCAAGCTCATCAGGCGTTGTTTTCCTCTGTCTCTCTTGCTTTCAATCTGCCCGGCGAGTGTCAAATTTTCCAAGCCCTCTTTCCTTATTATGTGCCCTAGAAATTTTAACTGTCTCTTCCTGGTGTTACGTATAAGTGTCCTTTTTGTTTCCATTGTCTCTAGAATTTTCTCGTTACTCAAATGTTCGATCCATGTTATTCTCAGCATTCTTCTGTAGAATCACATGGCTGTTGCATCAAGTGCCTTTTTCATCTTTCTGAAGATTGTCCAGCATTCACTGTCTCTAGGAAGAATAATATTACATAACAGTTCAGTACTCTATTTTTGTTGTTTTTAACGAACTTTTTCTATTTCTTAATAAAAACTGATGTGATGACCGCGTTCCCTATCTCCATATTTTTAATCCTTTTTGTTATAATTTAAAAGAATATGACACACAAAAATATTTGCGCTAAAATATTCCAAGCCACGAAGAAGAAAAAAACGTTAAACTTATTATTTCGTAATTAATCCACAGTTTTAAGAAACTGAACAAATTTTGGAGAAAAAGGGAAAAAAAGGAGAAATGTGAGAAAGGTATTATGTTAAATTGATAAACACGCTTTGGAGGAAAATTGTCGGTTAAAAGTTGCGTGTAATTGGGTAATAACCAATGTAATATTGCCCGAAGTGGAATGAGATCCGGGTCAGCGTGGGTTCCTGCAACAGGAAATTTCAACGACTATTGGACGCTAGAACTTTTTAAAAATTATTTACATTATTTACACGTATTTATTATCATCAGGTGTTTTCCGAGCCGAGTAAACTTTTGGGAACTTCGAACTGAACCATTTATTTCATCTATCTCCGTAGATTAAAATAAAGAGTTCAGTTCGAAATTTAATCTAAAGGTGTAGATTAAATAAAGGGCCCAGTTTAACATTTCCTGAAGGTTACTTGGATCGACAAGCACCCGATAAAGGCCGGAGAGCACAACAGCCCAAATGTTGTGATGCCAGCAACAAAGGTGAGAACAATATAATTTTTCAGCACCTCCTCGTAGTAACAACTAATCTCCTCTTAGCAAAAGAAAACATTGGTTTTATTCAATTTATTCCCATCCCAAATAAGAAACTAATTTATTAGAAAGATCATGTTACGGTCAATCTGTAGAGAGAAGCGCCATTTGATTAAACTTGACATCTTAATCGATGTAACAAGAAAGATTGCAATCAAGATTCTCACTGTATGATAAGCTTTGTCATCAGCGGCTCATTAACGACAGACTGGGACGGGAAGAGGAGATGGATAACTTTAAAAAAAAAAAACGTCAGAAAACAAAACAAAAGCACAGGAAAATGTGTCTAAATGAGAACATAGAAGGGAAAAGAGGTGAGGAAAGAACATGTTTATAGCCGGAGACTTAGCTGAAAAGAAAGAAAACGATAAAGAAGATGAGGATGTTATAGAGAGGCTGATCGAAAATGTTAAAAAAACAAACTTGTCATATGAAACTTGTGTGCAATCCTAGCCACTGGTGCATTGTGCATTACGCGTGGACAAACGCTACAAGTGATGAACCAACAACAGAAGCAGCAGCAACAATGCATGTTATTTGTCAATGGACATTACCGAAATATGATAAACAATCACGCTTGCTTTTGTTTTAATGGTCAGTCAGTACTCAAAACCTCATATTTTTTTTCTATAGTCGAATACGACGTTGGAACAATTCGACCTTAGAACAGATGATTAAATGAAAAGAAGAATGAATTCCATGCTGTAAGTACCTGTACTTCTTTGTTCTTAGATTCTTTATTGAATGGTATGTATGTACGTATGTATGTGCGTGTGTGTTTAATCTTATAGGTTAAAATACTTTTGTTTTGTTTACAATATTGCCAGCTGTCATATAAGTTGATATTAATATTGTTTTTGTTTTTTTGTGTTTGTGTTTTTTGGGGGGTTTTTTTTGCTATATTTTATATAATAAATTCAAATATCAGTGTGTCACTGTGTCACACTTTTCCAACTTTACTCCTACAGGCCGTAGGTCAACACATCATACCGTTCTGGAATTAGGCCGACCCCGTGAGCAAATTAAAAACATTCCGGGCCGGATCCAGAACCGTAATCCTGAAATTTTGGATCCCCCAGTTTTTTTTCGTAATTTTTCCGACGAAATTTTTTGTACGATAACAATTTTTATAACTTGGAAATAAATTTGGAAATAATCAAAATTAATTACGAAAGTCACCCATGAAATAAAAATAATTGTTTGTACGGAAAGTAAGGACCTACGTACATGAAAATGTCTTTAAATTAAGTGGCGGCAGAAGAGTTATCATTGAACTTTTAAAAACTTAAATATTAAAGCAATACTTAAATGCATCGATCAATTTTGAATTTATTGTTGTAGTTTCTGTAGTTTATTGTTCCCTATCGCATCTACTCCTCCCTACCTACAATCATATGCCCTCCGTCGGAGCTAGCTAAAATGCCGCCCAATAGGGTGGCTTTTAAGTTAGTTTACAATATTTTCCATCTCTCTATGTCTCTCTCTCTCTCTCTCTCTCTATATATATATATATATCAAAATATAAATAAATAATGAAAGATGCGATGATTAACGATTCGCATTGGTAAATCGATTATTTTAACGTATAATTGCTATTAGAAATCAGTTATTCGAAACGGAATCACGACCTCTTTCGTACTTTAGGGAACATAAAATGAAAGAAATGCAAACATGACAAAGAAAACTCTTCTGAATGATCAGTTAGCGATTGCAAATATAAAATACAAGCAGTTCTAGCAGTTTATTACTACTGAGTAGTGAGTTCGATCTTTTGAAGTCATGTAGATAGATAGGAACAGGCTGGAATAGATAGATAGATACATACATACATACATACATACATACATACATACATACATACATACAGGAATACCTAGATAGATAGACAAATACTTCGTGACTCTCAGTTTTCACATCTGAGGTGTAAAACTAACATTTACCATGCAGTCTTTATTCCTATGTTCACACCGTCTAGATCTTTAAATGCTCTATCTCCGACAATGAACACTCTTCCCCTATAAATTTTCAAACAATATGTGTGTATGTGTGTGTGTGTGTGTGTGTGAGTTTCCTGTCGTGGCAATGGCTGACAAGTTAAACGAGCAAACTATTATTACCGATCGTAACTATATCTCCTGTATATCTGGCCTTGTGCTAAAAGTTAGCTAAGTTTTAAACCAACCAACCACCAAGCAGGTATTCCCTACAAAATCTAATGTTTGTTCATTAGATCATTTGACCAGATTTTGTGAAGCGCGTCGGGTCGAGAACTTCTCAGCATCACTTCATCTGTGTGTACACACGCACACCCACGATGCGCGAGCAGTGTAATGAATATCGACGCAGAAAGTGAAATCGTTGAGATGAGTTCAAATTCCGGTCGATTCTGTTTCGTTCACTCTGTACTAACGTTCTTGGAAAAAGGCATGTATCCATCTTCCTTTTGATATAGATTAAATAGCAGTACAGATTGGTCTCTCCTGCCTTGGGTAACAGCCATTCTAGGAGAAGGAAAATGTTTAGAGACTTTTAAATTAATATTATTTTTTTTTAAATATATCTTTTGGATATATAGTCTAACCGATTTAATTTAATTTATTTTTATTTTTGTTTATGTTTTTATCACTTTTGTTATTAAATATCTCACATTGTGATAATACATCTGCTAAGAAAGGTGAAAGGTGAAATGTTAGAAGAACCTGGACGTAAATTTACTATGGATGATCTGTGGTGATTAAAGTAATTTCTAAGCATTTTCATCTTAGTAAATGGCTTTCTCTTTTAATGAGAGAAGCATTTTTTAAATCAAAATTATGGTCAAACTCATTACGATGAGCAATTAATGCATTTAGCGTGTTGTTTTGTAAAAGATCCGTTTTGTGTTCATACAATCTTTATTTAAATTCCTTGGGGTTTCTCCTATGTATTCCTTGTGACAATTATTACGGGTGATAAATTAAATTCCTCCTTCAAGTTTTAGCGTATTATTTTGTATTAATTAAGTCTTTTTTAAAATCATTTCATCTCAGGCAAGGCAATAACACCACTAAGATGCAAGGGGTTACTGAGTGTGAGAGAACATGAGAAAAAGAAAACATTATTAAGGAGAAAGAACTATAAAAAAACAAGAATAAAGAAGACAAAAGATATCGATTGACATTGCATATAAAAATTTGAAAATCAAAGTTGACAGGAAAGCAAAATCCGGAAGAGAGTTCAACAAGCGAAAAGTGCAAGAGAAGAAACTATTGGTATAGAACTTACTAGCCAATTCAACTGTAAGATGAGACATTACCGTCAATCTAGTGGTAGGCATAAATTCGTAATGTCTAGATACCGAAGAGAAAAGCTTCCCAGAACTAATGCCATGAAAATATTTATAAAAAATATAAAGTGTAGCTACGTTATTGCGGTGAGAAAATGACTGAAGCCGAGATGCCAGGTCAGGACCAATAAAATTGCAAATTCTTCTTGCAATCTCTAAATACATAGTAGAAGCGCCAGATCAGACGCGGCACCAATATTCAATACACGGAGGAATGGGAGATTTACAAAGTGTGTGCAGCAGACTTAGCAACTGAGTTAATAATTTCATTTAATGCCAATGAAAAAATTGAGACCAAGAAGGTACAGTGGCTTGCTCTCCTGTAGGTTAGCATCAGGCAACCTGAAAGAAGACCCTGTGCTGCGAGATGCTTAACCAATTCAGAGTTGATTAAAGCCTTTAGTAATTTTCCAAAAAGATGTAGAATACTAATAAGCCGATATTCTAAAGATCAGACGGTTCCACTGAGTTTCTATAGAACTATAGAAGAGGATTTTCAATGAGCAAGAAGCAGCAAGGCATTTATAGAGATAACACCAGCCACTTCAGGAGCACTTTTCTTAAAGACTATTGCAAGAATACCATCAAGTCTACATGCTTAGTGGGGATCAAGTTTAGAAATGATAGCAGAAACCATGGATGGGGTTATATGCATATCACGCAATGGAGACTCAGTTCTAAATGGAAAGTCAAACAAAGATACTTCAGATGAGTCAAGAGCAGAATTGAAGGAGAACGTACGAGTAAAACATTCTACTTTATTAGCAGATGTTTGCACCTCAAATTTTATTGTTTTAGAAGTAGTTGTAACAAATTTTATGTTGGGCTTAGATAAATTCTTTTCAATTGTAGTTGTGAGAGAGTTGGTGAGTAGAATAATATATTTCGATTCGCTGGATTTGTCAGGAAGGTTTGCATTTCTATCGTTAAATATATTCGAGCCTTTTGTTTCGCGTTGAAATAATTAGGCTATTGGAGGAGCTTAAAAGTATTTTTAACATATCTATCGTCTTGATGTAAATACCGAGAGCTACAAATTCTGAATGCTTTTAAATAGAATTCGATGATGATTCCGGGTTTTATTTTGTTGTTATGGTGAGAATAGAAATTTATTAAATCATTTTTATTAGTTGCTTTGCGATGGCCACTTAGTTTTGGGCTATTGTTAACGCGATGTAACATGATTTCTAGGAAAGGTAAAGTATTGTTTGATTCCATTTTATAAGTAAATTCTATCGTATGTACAACTTTATTTAGTTTATCAACAAGGTCAGGTAAGTTAGTTTCGCAGCGATATAATAATAGAGAGCGAGAAATATATTAGAAGTATGTTGTTTTGATAGAATATTTGGTAGGTTCAGATTCAAGAAATTCTAAGAAAATACATGCCATCACCGCGCTTAGAGGCGACCCCATTGGTAATCCAAATATTTATTTATAAAAATTATTGTTAAATGTGAAATGTGAGACAGCAGATTTTATTATTTTAGCTTTTGGTAGAGGGATGTTTATTTTTTATTGTGTCAGACGCTTTTTTTTTTTAAATTTAAACATTTGCTAACAGGGATGTTGGTACACTATTTACATTATTTGGACTATTGTCATCATCTTTGTCGCCATATTTATTACACTGTGCCATGCGTCCTTGAGGACACATGGCACAGTGGGAAAATGTCTTAGTTAGGTTCAGTGACAGGACCCAAAGAGTATGAATTCAATACCCGGTTAAGGCAGTGGAGAACTTGGAGAGGGGAATTAACAGGAGATAACTGATAACTGACATCCATTAAAACATGACACGTAGAACTAGAACAGTCTACCCGAGTGAGCGAAATAAAGGGTTCAGTTCGACATTCCAGCCACCTGAAGAAGGCTGGAGCGTACAACGACCGAAACGCAGTAATAAATATGGCGACAAAGATGAGGACAATGTTGGTGTAAAGGGATTTAATATCTAGACTAGCTATGAAGACTGCCTGAATATGTGATGGGCTGGCCGTTCCGAGGAAAATGGGTTAAAGTTTTCTATATAACTTTCACCAGTTTCTAGGAAGTGCTACCAATACCTGATATAATAGGACGCAATGTACTGCCTGTTTTGTGGGGTTTAAGTAGACCATAAAGTTCTAGTCAGTCACCTCACCTATCAACATCAACTAAAACTTTTACTAAAAATCCTAACTTAAAAATTTCTTCAACTGGAAATTAGAACAAATCAATGTCCAGACAGGATCAGATGATTTCAGAGTGCACTTTCTTTTAGAAGAATGTAAGAAAGCAAACCTTGATGTTGTTTGACGTGATGTTGCAAGAGGTGAGAAGACCTGCTTGTGAGTCCATTGCACATTTGGGATACAGCTTATTTTGGGTTGACAACAAGGAGAAAAGTCGATATGTAGTTGGAATTGCAATACGCAAATCATCAGATATTGTAGTAAACAATATAGTACACCAGTCAGAAACAACTCCAAGAAATTGCTTACCTCTCTAATAGGAAACGACCTGCTTTTTTCGACCACACATCACCATGTACCAATATCAATGGAGACTTCTTCAATTCTCGCCCATCATAAACCACCTTCTAAGCTCCGAATCCACTGAATACATCGAAATAATATAGGAACTGTATCGATCTACAGAATCGTACATGTCTGATGAGGACTCCAATATGGAAACATTTCAAACCTAATCAGGAGTACTATAAGTAGGAAATGAGAACATCAGTCTATTTAACCTCTTCCTAGACTATGCCCTGTACATTTACAAACATGTGATGAGATGGGCACTGACCATTTAAACACTCCATACCGCACCCCAAACGAGTCTAGCAATAGAAGATAACGATCCTGCCTTACACCGCGAAGCCAATGTACTGATGATGAAGAGGACTATGTTGTTGACAGATGTTCATAGTTAGAATAAGAATGATCTTGAACAGAAAATCAACTTCCTCTACCAAGAGTTGCAAGAAATAGGAATCAACATAAACCTTTCTAAAACAGAAACTATGATCTGGGATTGGAATGAAAGCACTGATGGCATCTACCCAGAATTCATCATAAAAATTCAGGATCTGGAATCAGTAAATACTAATCACTTCAGATACATCAGCGCATGGATCAATTATAACAAATTAATTATAGGATAAAAGAAAAATTGAACATAGACTAGGCTTCGCCTGAGGTAGTTTCATCAAACATCAGAAATTGCTCCGAAACCAAAACATCAACCTGAAAACTCTAGTCAGATCGGGACTTTCATATGGATGTCATAAAGTGCACCAGACCCATTCAGAAACTGTCTAGATGCATACATTCACTTCCTAAGATCAAGATTAAGATAAAAAAGGCTCACTCTCTCAATGAAGCCTAAGTGTCTTGCCAAAGATCACTTCACTGAACATTGCAGACTGGTGCTACAGATTCACAAACAAAAAAGTGTACCAAATAATAGAAACCACGTCACTTGAGGGCTTTCAACAGCAGCAGCAGCAGCAGCAACTAAAATGGATAGCACATGTAACTCTAAGAGAAAAGAATAGCATAATCAATATGCTGACACTCCACACCGATTCAAATAAAAGGTTAGGAGAGAAAATCCCATCAACAGTGGAAAGAGTGATGACTGCTACTGGACTTCAGGAAATTTGTTTTCTGGGAAAAAAAGTGTTTTAAAAGAAAGATTTTATAAATTTTAAATGAAAGTAGTACCGGCTGCTCGGCTAATGATGCTAAATGTTTCCTTGTGGGGAAACAGTTAATATTACAAGTACCATTAGCATAACCATAAAGTTTGGGGATTCTAGAGTGATATTCTATTGGTTTATATCATTATATGTTTTCATTATTAATTAGCTTTCTAATTGCTCAATTAAATTTTTGTTTTTCAGTAATTATCTTGTATTCACTTATTTTTTCATATGTGTCTATCGTTGAGTAGTAAATTAATTTTATTATTGTATGTGTTCCTATTCATAATAACAATCCCGCCTCCATTATCTGAGGAGTTAATGTGGATTTCCTTATCTTTTACTAGGTTGCTTGGCACATTTAAGAGTCTCTGTGTAAAGCTCTTCCATTGTTCGTTGCTAGAGAGGTAGACATTATCCGTCGAATTAAGCTTTATTCCTTGAATTAAGCTATTGGTGAATCCTTTGTTTTGTCTATGAGTTTTAATTATTCTATCAACCAAGTCTCCTTTATGAATCCCGGTAATGAATTTTAAACCAAAGCTATAGGCTTCCAGTTCGGTATGGGATATATTTGTATCTGATAGATTTTCTATTAGAATTGGTCTTCCAACGTATTTCCATTTGCTATTGGTACAGGGTGTTGAGTTTACGCTGTAATTTTATGATTTGATTGTTGCATTTTATCGTCTGTTTTCTGTTGCCATTTCCGATTTTGATATAACGTTATTTATGGGCAGTTTCTACTTCAGCATTTTTATCTTTTTTAAAAATGAATTTCTTCCAGTTCTTCATTATATGATTTTAATAATTAGTCTTTATTAGATGATTTTAATAATTTATGATAATAATTTATTGTGCGTGTGTGCTTTAAAAATACAACTTTTGACAAAAAGTAATATTTGCCAAAGAACAGCTTAAATGAATAAAAAAAAGGTCAATATATTTTCAAGAAAAAGAAAGTGTAGAGTAATTTAAGGCATAAAATAATTGGAATAACATTCTTTCTGCTACCGTGGTTTCTACTAATCAGGTATTGACAGGGAGTAAATATTACAGCACAAAACAATCCAATATTCACAATTATGCTGGAAAAAAGGAGAAAGAAAGAAAGAAAAAGGGAAGAAAAAATTTCATTTATATAAATACTCCAACATTTCTTTCAAATTTACTACTTTTCTCTCTCTATGAAAAGTCTCTCTCTCTATATATACATATATATATATGAAAAGTATATATATATATATATATATATGAAAAGTATATATATATATATATATGAAAAGTATATATATATATATATATGAAAAGTATATATATATATATGAAAAGTATATATATATATATATATGAAAAGTATATATATATATATATATGTGAAAAGTATATATATATATATATATATATGAAAAGTATATATATATATATATATGAAAAGTATATATATATATATATGAAAAGTATATATATATATATATATATATGAAAAGTATATATATATATATATATATATGAAAAGTATATATATATATATATATGAAAAGTATATATATATATATATATATATGAAAAGTATATATATATATATATATGAAAAGTATATATATATATATATGAAAAGTATATATATATATATATATATATGAAAAGTATATATATATATATATATATGAAAAGTATATATATATATGAAAAGTATATATATATATATATATATATATATATATGAAAAGTATATATATATATGAAAAGTATATATATATATATATATATATATATGAAAAGTATATATATATATATGTATACATATATGAAAAGTATATATATATATATATATATATGAAAAGTATATATATATATATATATATGAAAAGTATATATATATATATGAAAAGTATATATATATATATATATATGAAAAGTATATATATATATATATATATGAAAAGTATATATATATATATATATATATGAAAAGTATATATATATATATATATATGAAAAGTATATATATATATATATATATGAAAAGTATATATATATATATATATATATGAAAAGTATATATATATATATATATATATGAAAAGTATATATATATATATATATATGAAAAGTATATATATATATATATATATGAAAAGTATATATATATATATATGAAAAGTTTATATATATATATATATATATATATGAAAAGTATATATATATATATATATATATATATGAAAAGTATATATATATATATATATATATATATATATATATATGAAAAGTATATATATATATATATGAAAAGTATATATATATATATATATATATATATGAAAAGTATATATATATATATATATATATATATATGAAAAGTATATATATATATATATATATATATATATATGAAAAGTATATATATATATATATATATATATATATATGAAAAGTATATATATATATATATATATATATATATATATATATATGAAAAGTATATATATATATATATATATATATATATGAAAAGTATATATATAAAAAGTATATATATATATATATATATATATATATATATGAAAAGTATATATATATATATATATATATATATATGAAAAGTATATATATATATATATATATATATATGAAAAGTATATATATATATATATATATATGAAAAGTATATATATATATATATATATATATATATATGAAAAGTATATATATATATATATATATATATATGAAAAGTATATATATATATATATATATATATATATGAAAAGTATATATATATATATATATATATATATATGAAAAGTATATATATATATATATATGAAAAGTATATATATATATATATATATATATATATATATATATATATATATATATATATATGTGCAAATTATTATATATACAATATATTATATATGCGCGGTACTTTTTGGAAAGCGCTCAATATCAGAGATAGTGCTAACATATTTAGTTGGATTGATGTGAGTTTGTGATCCTGGGTTTCACGCTTTTGCGATCGTCAGACAAACTGATTAATTTTAGTGGATGCTTGTATTTGAGTAAGCATTCGTTTATTTATCAAACAATATATTTGGATACGAACTGTACAGATATGAAAAACTGATGTTACTAAGTTGGGTGTCTCTTGCAGTAATTGTGACATTAATATTGTAATAATCAGGCAATTAACATCAAAACCCTTACGAATATCTCTCTTGAGGTTTTCATGCTCAACTCAATTCTATCCAAAGTCTCTCCTGTCATTATACCCTGCTTTCCTTCAGGATGAACGATCTAGAGTTAGTTTTTCTCAGTCATTTTGCATGATATTGGCTTTCTGTAGTGTGTTTTTCATGTAACACAATTTCGGTTTGTGCGCTGTTTTTTTACCTTCGGCCAACTCACCGTACAGAGACTGTTTGGGGTTCCTATCATCCTTCATACTGACCAAATGACCACTACATCGTAACCGGTGCTGAAGTACCAGAGACCCTATACTGATAAACTGGTACATATACATACTAATTTATTAATTTCATTTTATTAATAGAAGTATTTTGATGTATTTTTAAAATCCAAAGCACTAATAATTAACTCTAAGGAAAATGCCCCTGATCTGGCATTTCGTCTACAGTCGCTTTCTTACAGACGTGCCGTTGCCCCCCTCTGTCTTTTCTACAAATACTTTCACGGTAACTGCTCCGACGAGCTACTTTCGCTAGTTCCCAGACTGCATGAATTTAAACGTGCTACACGGTCCCACCCTTTTACTGTCGAAACCTTTGAATGTAGCCGTCTCTTCTACTCCAATAACTTCAAGTCTCGCACTTCCCGTCTGTGGAATTCCCTTCCTATTACTTGTTTTCTTGATAGCTATAGTCTCCAACTATTCAAATGTAATGTCAATCGACATCTCCAGATACCTTGTTCTATTCACTGTCTTTCTGTTCATCCTTTCCTCTATCACGCCTCTTAACTCTTGTTCCCACTCTCTGTAACCCCCTGCGTGCTAGTGACATCCCGCCTTGCTTTGGGTGAAATGCTTAAAAAAAAAAAGCATGGAAATTCTCTGGCACTATTCATAGTTATAATTGCTAAGCCCGCCATATATAATCCATGTGGCCTAAATGTTATTA
>OZ038476.1:66801324-66831324 GCA_964036315.1 Acanthosepion esculentum | reverse complement strand
TAACCCATTAATGCCCACCAAAAGATTTGGTAATAATTATAGATTTATAAGTCATTAATGTCTACTGTCCCATACTTGGGATGGTAGGCATCATAATATGTTCATATCCTTGTTTAAAAACATTTTGCTGGGTGAAAGTTAGAATATTATCGTCATATAATTATGGTCGTGCAGAATAGCGAATATTTTTACAGTTCAATAGAGACAACAAAGTAAAAGATAAAAATTGCTTGCATTTTTTTTTTCTTCTTTTGTTTCATTAAAAAAATAGAAGTCGCTAGGGTGAAAACCACTAGCTTTTGTCTCTTAAGCTGCTTTTACATGTATTTTTAAGCTGGGACCCTGGTATTTTCTCAAACAGAAAAACATTTTCTGACTATTACTGTCCCAAACAAAATTCTTCCTTCTACTTTTCTATTACCGTTCGCTCTGCTCTACTGGCGTCAGATGAGATGAAGCACTTATTTTTTTAAAGACTTTATAACCATTATTTTCATTTTTCACTTTACAAAAATAGTGATTTATTAAGAAAATGACTACTGGAAGAATGTCAGTGTTATAAAACCTCATAATAATACGCAATGTGAGCAAATAGTGTAACTGTTATCGGCGTGAAAACTGGAATCGGGATGGAGATTTCAAGCTCTGAACTAGTCTGCTGTGTTCACTTCGCACATATGATAAGGAACGCATATAAAATTGATTCATGCCTTTTCCAATGGCATTAGTGCAAAGTCTTTCTCGTCTCGGAGAAGGAAAACTCTGAATTCAAAAATGTGGAGAAGGCAATTGGAAACCGCCCCACTATCCTTTCCAAGAAATCATGATAATTGACAGATAATAAATAAAATTAATCTGTGGATAGTCATGATCGCCTACGTCCCAAAAGGGCATGACATTAAGAATATTACAAATTTTTCTAAATAGTTTATTAAATTACAAATTGTTTTCGATTTTCTTTTCACTATTCAGAGGAAAAAATTACTGCCTTTTCAATTGGATTTGTTTGGGGACCTGTGTCTTATCGTCCTCCATGATGTCTGCCTCTACGAAAAGTCCACTCAGTAAGTATATTTTTTAACAGTTTAACATTGTTAGGTTACTGCATTTAAAGGATGGTTAAATACTATAAATTTAAACATGCTATGCAAATTTAAAATTTGAACTTGCTATGGAAAAAATAATACAAAACTACTTTGTAAAATGAAAATTACAATATATAAAGAAATTTTAAAAACCGTTTAAAAAAAAAAAAGGAATCGCCAAAATTGAAGAAAGGCTTGTTTGTATTTCATTCTACACACTTTCAGTTGAACAAAAAAATATATATTAAACACATGCGTTTGTACACCTACTGCATACTGAACAGAACTCTCAAATCGATAACAAACATTAACAAATGAATCGCAAATATATCTAGGATATTTTGGTAATCATATTATTTATTTGTATTATAAACAAAAAAAGACGAAGAATCATAACGATAAATAACAGATAACGAGTGTCTGTGTAACTAGATACTCCGCGACATGCATATATTTATTTGTTTAATCACTTCTTAATTTGATAAACACATATATCGTTTTAACCTCATACCCGAGAAAAATATTCCCATTACGTTGATTGGATATTATTTCTTTTTACTAATATTCACCTAATACAAATCTCAAGATTGTTTGATGGATTACTTTATTTTTTACGTCTTATCAACTTTTTACAGGTTATTTAAAGCCAAAAAATATTTTTAGATTTGTAAAACTTTTGGGGGATAGTAATGATTTACTGATACAAGTCCTACTAATTAACTCATGGCTAGGGGAGAAGAGGCCATTTCATACCTTTCTCAAAGGTATTTGCCCGTAAGTAAATATAACGAGCCCGACTGAAATTGGAACTCGGCTCTCCAATTTTCATTTCTGAGCCATTATCCATTATACCACTCGCACATCCAAGCTTGCGTCACCAGATATTACCAAGCGGTCACTCATCTAGGTACTGACCAGGATTAACAGTGTTTAACTTCGGTAATCGGACGAGAACCGGTGTTTCAACGGGATATGGTCGTAAGTATACAAGGCTTAAGAATCACTCACGATAGAGGGTTAATGAATAACGTGTGATATAAATGCAAGAGTAGGAATTGAGAATTATGTGGATATGGAGAAGTTAACGCTTGATACTTGACTTGATGTTAAGTTTGTAGCGTTAGGAAAAGCATCCACGCAGCAGTCTGTTCCATAGAGCAGCGATTCTACAGAAAAAGCCGTCTAGGTGGAATTTCCGCCTTACAAGTAAAATATGGAGAGAGTGAGAGAAGTATTAAAGCTGAACGGCGTAGCTTCTTAATATTTTGCACTTAAGTGAATTTTATTACCCATCGCTGATAATAAAAAAAGCCTGATCAAAAAGACTCGGGTATACCAAGCACGTGCATCAGAGTCAAATGTGGAGGATATGGTGACAGGTTTAAATAAAAGCAGCACATAACCTTGCAGGTAAGGCCTAGTTAAAAATACCTTCAGGTCAGATAAACCACTATGCTCAAATGGTCTCCAATTGAGGTTGTTCTCAAGCATCTAGATATGATTCCCAAGTCGCCTTGCCTACTTCATCCGTCAATCTTAAATAATAAAAGAACCTCTCGACACTCGGCCATGGCACTCCTTCACTACTGCTCGACTGGTTACGGTCAAGGAACTGACAAGCAAATCTGTAGTACTAAATAGGATATTTACTCATTTTAATTCACCAAGAAATATTTTTTTACACATCTTAATTCATCAAGATAAAATATTATACTTGTATTATTTCGAACTATTGTACCCATCTTGGTTGATATAATTGTTATCATAGACACAACGTTTCGATCAAGTACCTCCTCAGATGTCCATTGATCATGCGTGTCATAACATTTTATTGTTGTTGTTGTTATTATTAAAATAATTCCTGGTACTTAAATAAATGTATAGCTATCAGAAAAGCTTGGCCTTTGACATTCAAACTGGGATGTATTTATGGCCTGGTTACTATTTCCTTTTCCTGGGATCCGAGGAATTATATACTAATCCAATTCAATCTCTGGTATTGGTAAACACAAGCCAATTGGATAATGTTGCTACAATAAATAAATAAATAAATAAATAATAACAAGAAAACTTAATATAAATGACACCAAGACCAATAGACATATTAGGACATAACAACAGTGTTTAAAGTGCTGATCCCACAAATCATTCAGAGTGAACCGTATCTTCATTGACCGTTTTACAAATATGACCTATACCAAAGTTAGTTATGTTTAAGTCACTGTTTTCTATTTAAGACATTTGACAGCATATTAAGAATGAAAATGAAATTTGAATGCAGAGAGTTATAATTATTCGGTAACTGGGCACATTTTTTCTTATATGGTTTCTTAAAAGAAATACGTTTTGTGATCGCTTGGGATAAGTGTCTCTTTTCTTTGCTTTTAACAGTCAAATTCAACACAAGTAATGAACTGAAATCAGAGCAACCCAATACAACAGACCAAGGAATGCATTCTGGAGAATCGGGAACAAAATCGGGAAGTCGATTTGATTCGAATTGGATGCTTACGTCTCAAACAGTGGATCTATTGGTAACAAGAAGCGATGATTCATCCAGCAAGATTAATATCGAGATACAAAACAGGGATAAAAATGCGATGGTGCACTCTATGGAGGACTGCCACTCGATTAATAGTTGGCACCAGGATTGGAGCTTCGATTACAGATATACCCGAGACGAAGTGAACAGTCTGCTTTGCAGGTGTTTCAAAATCTGTCACACTGTAATGCCTGAAGTTCGTGATGTTCTTAAACTGAGAGAATATTTCCACAACCCTTTATCAGATATCAACCTAACGCGCTTCATCATTGTGATGAGCATTTATTCGACAATTTTCCTGGTTGGAGTCATTGGTGAGTTTAATTTCTTCTAGTCTGGTTTATATTCATATTTTTTTTAAATCAACTGGCATTGTCCAGAATTAGGTACACCTCCACCATCAATAATAATACTAATGATATACAGAATCATCAATGCAGTTAGTTGTGTACTCGTTCAAAATGACAAGCTATTTATGTGTAGATTGACACTTCCGTCTAAATTCAAAATATATGTGTATTTTTCCTAGAATCAAAGTGGTGCGTTGATCTGAGACAAAATGCACAGATGGATGTGATCAATCCACACATGAACAATAATAATAATAAATACATACAATAATAATTATATATATATATATATATATATATTATATTGATAATATTATCGGGCAATATATATATATATATATATATATATATATATATATATATATATATATTTCCAAGAGGATAGAATCCCGGTAGAGCTCAATGTCCAGGACAGAGCAAGAATATAATATAAAAGGCTCAAACACTAATATTCCATGGTTATAATTTATTCCAATGTAATAAATTATAACCATGTAATATTAGTGTTTGAACCTTTTATATAAGTTCTGTCTACTAATTGTTTTAATAAATCTTTCAAATTTCCGAATTTCAGTTTGAACGTTTATATCGCCTTGAATGACTTGAAATTGATTCCATCGAATGTATGAACGCCGGAATTAAAATCTAGTTGCGTAACTACACACAGAACAATCCTTGAAACTAATGTAGTAACATCCTAAAGTACTCGGGAAAAATAATATAAAAGTTAATATGAATTTTGGCAAAGTTACTGATAACACAAAACAACTTATTCGGAAATCTGAAAAATTTAATAAAATTATTGATGCATAGAACTTGCACATATTATTTAACAAAACATATTTGAGAAAATTCTTGCCTCGGAAATACGCACACTCTCTCTCTCTCTCTCTATATATATATATATATATATATATATATATATATATATATATATATATATATAGTCATCATTTTCCTATCTGCTTATTTTCACACAATAACAAAATTAGAAAAAGCAAGAGAGAAGGCGAAGGAAAAGAGAAAGAAAGAATGCGTGAAGGAGGAAAAAATAAAGGGTAAGTAAGAAAACTGAAGAAAAACGAGAGCGGCGGTTGAAAGGAAATTATAAAAGTTTATATGATACGATGATGACGACGAAAAGAAAGAAGCTGAAAGAAAAAGAAAAGGAAGTAACAAAAGAAAAATAATAGGAAGAAAGAAAAGGAAAAGAAAACGGAAAGTTTCTACTAATATAGACTAGAGCGATATACGATTAACTTCCTATAGTTGTTTGTGAAAGTTTTCACAAAATTAGAGGTATTAACACTTGAACTTTTAGGAAAATACGAGATTTATCTCATATTTGAATCTCAGTTTATAAAACTGAACTATTGTCTAAAAGAAACACAGCGATGATTGCGAATTTGCCAACATGCTAAACTCCTTTTGACAGTCGAATGAATCAAAGTGGCCATTTTGTTGATAATAATTAAAATTGTTTATATGAGCCCAACAATTTTTTTTTTAATCATTGTCACCGGAAACAACCACTAACGCTCAAGGGGTTACAGAGTGTGGAAGAATTAAGAACATAAACATTAATAATAAGTAGAAAGAGAAACGAGCATTTAGGAGGACAGTAGTTGGCGATTGGCATGGCATTTAAATTCTTGCAGATTAAAGTTTGGCTGAAAAGCATGGCGCCGAAAGCGAGTTTCACAAGCGAGGAAAGAAACTGTTCGCTTAGAAGTTACGACTACATCTAGCTAACTCAACTGTAAATTGATGAGACCTCGCCGCCAGTCTAGTATTGCGCTCAAATTCGTACAATCTAGGTACCATAGCAAAGAGCCGCCAGATGAGGACCAGTAATATTGCTGATTCTTCTTTGGGTCTTATCAAGGAGACCCAGGTAAATCGCAGAGGCACTGGACCATTTATAGCAGCAATATTCTAAGAATGGACGAAGGATAGACTTATAGATATGCAAGATAGATTCAGGAGAGAAGAATTGTCTCGCCCGACACAGTGATGCCACTTTCTTAGTAACTGACCTAGCAATGGATTCGCTATAGTCTTTCCATTTCATATCAGCTGAGAACGTTAAGCGAGAAGGCGCAACGAGTCACTTTCTTTGAGGGTAGCATCAGCCATGCTGATGGAAAGCAGAGAGAGGTTCCTCAGATGATTAATAGAGAGAAGTTTAGTTTTGAAGGCGTTAAAATTGACAAGCCATCTTCTGTTCCAGTTAACGACCATCTTGAGTTCGTTTGACCTCGTCGGACAGATCAGCCTTAGTATTGAGGAAGGAGTAAATGGTTGTGTCGTCAGCGTAGATGTCAAGTTGAGAGCTGATGTCATTGGGAAAGTCGTTATTGAAGATTAAAAACAACGTAGGACCAATGATGGAGTCCTGGGGGGACACTCGCGTTAATACGAAAGGATGTAGACGAGTGGCCATTCAGGACATCTTTCATTTCACGATTTGATAGGAACGACTGGATCAGCTCAAAAATGTACTCGGTGATACCCTAATTTATAAGCTTGTGAAGAAGACCTGAATGCCAGACCCTGTCAAAGGCTTTCAAGATGTTCAAAGCTACAGCCCGGGTTTCACCGTTTATATCTAGAGCACGAAAACCTCCTTCCTTAATTATTGTTAGTACATCAGCAGTTGACCTGGAGAAACGAAAACCGTATTGCTTGTCTGAGAAAAGGCACTCGGATCGAGGATTTTTCAGCAACCCTTTGCATATCAGTATCAAAGGCTGTTAGGAAAATACTGAGCTATTTTGAATATTTCCAAAACAAGCTACCCAACTTTGATGTATCTTGGAAACCAATCAAACCTTACAGCGCATGGATGAACAGACACACTCCCAGGGCTTATTCTGTACGCAATACAAAGGAATCGGCAATTCATCGTGTGGAAATTTGGGCAATCCAAGGCCTGTCCATTTTGAGCATCTCAACTGCCCATTCTTCACACCTCGTATAAGACCTTTTGGCACAACGTTGCATCACCCTGATCTATCAAACCTCTCGGCTACAGTTCAGCTCACTGTAAGTTCTAGCTTTTCTCAAAGCTAAAATACCCGTTGAAAAGGAGATTTCAGACCATAGACAAAATTAAGACAAGGACGTTATGGCGGTTAATGGCCCTGTAGAAAGAGACCTTTGATTAATGGCTTTCTAGAAAGAGAAATTTGCAGCATGTTTTGAAAAACAAACGCTATGATAAATGTGCTAGGTTCCAAGCGGGATATGTTAAAGAAGATTAAGTCAGGTTACATTTTATGTTATTATTAAATGGATGGATCATTTCCAAACTGACCTTGTATTGATTGTCATTGAAGACAAATATGAATTGGTAATTATTCACGATATAAATTCACTATTTTTTCTTTTTTTTATTTATTATGTTTTAAAAATTCACTTTGTATATAAAATGCATTATATACAGAATCTCTGTCCCTCTCTGAAACGACTCTCGCGCCCGGTTATTGTAGTGTGTTATTGTCAAAGGGGCTTGTAAATGCGACATGGCGCAGGAAGATATGAATTCTTGCCTTTCTGAATAGTTTCAGGGAGAATCTGACATCAGCGGTCGGAAAGTACATTTAAAATCGATTTGCCTATTTTATTCTCTGTGACATCATTACACGTACGAATTTACGTCTCTGTAAACAATGAAAACAATAGACGTAGAAGATAAAAAGAAAAATGGTATTTGCTTTATGAAGTTCTGTTAACAACGCAATGGTAGATTACGAAATGTAATCAATAAAAGAATGAAAGTTTTCTTTTAAAGAATATACATTAAACTAATCAATATGTGATTGAGAAATAAAAAAAGACGAATTTTATTAATATTTTGATGTTTAGTTGTCATAATCATCAGAATATTTGGGCTTCCGGTGATTATGAAAAGCAATTCTTTTAAATATTAAGAAAGCAGTTATTTTTTTGATGATAGTCCAAAATGAATACCGTCATTGTGCCTGTCTTGTATGCATCTCTTTGAATTTCATTCTTTAAACATTTTATTTACCTATTCCTTTATTTACTCGGTACTAATTATATTTTTATTAATTTTTTAATTGAAGTGAATTTATTCTACCCCCTCTTTGAAAACTTTGAATATTAAATCTTTGATTTTCTTTCTGGCTCATGCCAATATTGGACGTTATTTTTATTCCTGGCTCACAGACGTGAACTGTCGTTTTCAACGGGAAGAGCATGTTAGGACTTAAACTAAGTTGAAACTTCATATTTCAGTTTCAGCTCAAGATGCCATACACGTTGTTGATCGAATGTTTGCTTGTGTGTGTGTGTGTGTGTGTGTGTGTGTGTGTGTGTGTGTGTGTGTGTGTGTGTGTTTTGTAATAGGAGTAGATAGGCTATCCTATTGCCCGGTCAATATCCCTCCCACTTCTCTTGTACGGGAATAGAGGCTCATCCCTTGTTTCCTGTTTAGGAAGGTTTTCAGGGTTCCTTTTCCTTTTCTCTGGTCTCGTTGTCGTTAAACTCTTGTGATATGTGCGGTTTGTGGCATGTGGCAACGTCACTTCATACTGAGGGTACCAGGTTGGCAGTTTTGTTTTCTGGGTCTACATTATGTTGCAGTCTGCGTCAGTTCCTTTCTGCCCATGTCACATACGATGACCGTCTGCTACAATTACATTAAGCCTTTTCCTTACCAACATAACTCAACATGACTGTAGACAACCAAAAATATAAACCTAAACCATCACAAAAAATCACCTAAACCCTTTAACATTTCCTTCTCCAATATCCATGGTATTCGTACCAACTTCTGCAGTGTGGAATCGTTCCTCTTTGAAAAGTTTCCTGATATACTAGCACTCTGTGAGACTAACCTTAATTCGTCAATCCCCTCCTCTGATTTCTCGATTCCCGGCTACCTTCCTCTCCATACAAAGGACTCTAAAATCCACATGCATGGCCTGGAAGTTTATGTCCGCGATCATCTTCCGCTGGCTAGGGAACTCTCTTTGGAATCTCCAGACCATTCATATATGTGTTTCCGTCTATCTCTCCTCAATTCAGTAAGCTATCGCTTCTTTCTCTATAGTCCCCCTTCTTCTCAAGGCTGTGGTGTACTCAATAGCATTTCCGATAACATAGACAAGGCCATCTCTCTACATCCGTTTGAACACATATTTATGTTCGGTGACTTTAACGCCCACCATACCATGTGGCTTAAACACTCTGTAACTGACCTTGCTGGCATCCAAATCCTTAACTTTTCAATCGCTCAATCCCTCACGCAAGTGGTTGACTCTCCTACACGTTTCCGCAGTAACCCTGGCAGTAACGCTTCCCTTCTCGATCTCTGTTTTACCGCCACCCCTGACTCTTGTCGCGCTACGCAACTCTGCCCTCTGCCGTATTATCTATCAACATCTTCTCCCCCCCACACACACACACACACCTCATCCAAGAACCTCCTACTAACAGAATATCTTTCTGTTGTCAACGCGCAGACTGGGACTCGTTCCGTGATTTCCTTCGTGACGTCCCTTGGAAAGTGGTTTTTAATCACCCCATTCAAAAATGTACGTCTGAGGTCTCCTGGGTAAAAGCCGGTATCGAGGCTTTCATCCCAACAAGAAAATACAAATTTAAATCGCGCTCATCTCCTTGGTTCTCAGTTGCTTGCTCAGCTGTTATAGCCCATAGGAATCACTTCTTCTGTCTGTACTGGAGCGAAATGTCTGATTGCAACAGACATCTCTTTGCTCGCAATGAGTGCAAGCTTGTCCTCAATAAAGCAAAGCTACCATATGCTGATAGAATGAAACAACGTATTGCATCTCGCAAGTTTGGTTCTAGAGATTATTGGCGACTCTGCAAGAGTATGCTGAACAACAGAAAATCCACAATACCTCCTCTATTCAATCAATTCGAAGTCCTAACTTCCACAACTGATAAGGCTGAATGCTTTGCTCGGAAATTCTCATCCAACTCAACACTCGACTCGTCCGGAGTACCCACATCTGATTTTCCCCCTAGAACTGAGGCTCTATTGAGGAAGATGAGCGTAACCCCTTCGATGGTATTGGACATCATCTCTAAATTAGATTCTCATAAAGCAAATGGTAGTCCAAAATAAATGTGCTCCTAAGCTTCTCTCCAAACTATATAACTATTGTCTCACTGACTCTTGCTTGTTGGCAGTCCTCATCTGTTGTCTCTGTTTTTAAGAACTCCGGAGACCCTTCTGATCCATCCAACTACCGTCCTATCAGTCTCTTACCACTCTTCGGGAAAGTCTTTGTGGCTTTAATCAATGTCAAAGTGGTTAAGCACTTTACCTCCCATGATCTTCTCTCTCTAACAAACAATATGGTTTCCGCTATGCCCGGTCTACCGCTGACGTACTTACGGCCATAACTGAATTTGTATACCAAGATCTTGATAATAAAGGCGAAGCTTGAGTTGTGGTTTTAGATATCTCAAAGGCGTTTGATAGGGTTTGACATGCCGGCCTTCTACGTAAGCTTCAGGGATACGGCATTACAGGACGATTATTTGATTTAATCCAATCATTCGTGTCAAACCATGAAATGAAGGTCGTCCTAAACGGGTTATCCTCCAGTTCCTTTCATACGGACGCTGGTGTTCCCTAAGGCTCTATCCTGTTTCTGATCGTCATCAATGATCTTCCTGATATCATCAGTTCCCAAGTAGGCATCTACGCAGACGACACTATCATTTACTCCTGTCTCAATAGTAAATCTGGTATTACTGACAAAGTTAACCTGGCCGTTGGTCTCGAAAACCACCTCCAATCTCTGGTTGACTGGGGCAGGAAATGGCTTCTAAACTTTAATGCCTCCAAAACGAGACTGCTCCCATTTACCCGCCATAGAGAACCCTCCCTGTCTCCTATCAGCATGGTTGATGCTCAACTTCACGAGAGCGTCTCTCTTCACCTTTTCGGTCTCACGTTTTCCACTGACCTAAAGTGGAACAACAACACTGAATCAATAGCTACATCCACCGCAAAAAAGTTGTTTCTCTGTATCGCTTCAGAAGGTTTTACTCGTCTGAGTCCATCCTTCAAATGTACAACTTTACCATTCACCCTTACATTGAATACTGTTGTCATATATGGACTGGTGCCCCCGCTGTTCTTCTCGAGGTTCTCAACAAAATCCAAAGACGGATATGCAATGTGTAGGTCCTGACATCTCGACCAGTGACTTTCTGGCAGGCGTGATGCGGTTTCTCTCTGTCTTTTCTGCAGATATTTTCATTGCAACTGCTCTGACAAGCTATTTTCACTGGTGCACCAACTGCACGAATTTAAGCGCGCTACTAGGTTGGCATCTCAGTCCCACCCTTTTACTGTCGAAACAGTTAAATGTAACCGCTTCCTCTACTCCAACGGCTTCTTCTCTCGCACTTCCCGACAGTGGAACTCCCTTCCTCTTACTTGTTTTACTGATAAATATAATCTTCAAAAATTTAAATGTAATGTCAATCGACATCTTCTGATGCCTTGAACTTGATCTTCTTTCTTCTCTTTATCCTTTCCTCAAACACCCCTCTTTATTCTTACTTTCACTCTCTGGAACCCCTTGCGTACTAGTGGCACTCCCGCCTTGCTTGGGGTGAAATACTTAAAAAATATCTCGTTTGTAAATCAAATATTGTTTCACAACAAACTTGTTCCAAATAATATCCTGCAATTCACCAGCAGTTCATAATCATCTACTTTCGCAAGATATTGCTTATCCTCAATATTTGTCTCATTGTTGTATCGGTGTGCCAGAATTAACCACAAATTCTTTACAAATGCCCATACGAAAAACATTAGAGAAATACATAAAATAATTTAATATGTAAGGTTCAATTAAAAGAACTTTCGTAACATCTCATGAATTCAGTCGTATATCACTTTCAACTACACTGTCAAATTTGATTAAGTAAATGTTTTCGCAATAAAATTAGTATTAACAAACAAATGTTGGTAAAACATTTAATATATACTTATGTTTACATGATCAACATATATAATATCTATACTTATCAAATATATCCCCACCCAAGAGGAAGAATTTTAGAAATCGGAATCTTCATTCTTCAATATGGTTTACACTATCAAGCTATTTGACATAAAACCTCAAAGCTAGATGTTAATTCTCTGTTTCATATTTAAATCATAAGTAATGCTGGGTCCCTCATGGAACAAATTGCAAGACGAATTTTCCCTACCACGTTCAATATTCTCTGCTCATGCTTGCAAAATCAACGTGAATCTTCACAATGTAATAATAAACTGTATAAGAAGATTTAGGCTTATACTTAATCTTTCTTGAAGCACATTCACCTAACACTGATAGTCATTCAATCAACACTATACCACCCTTCTATTCTTGCATGATTTCATTTATTATTTAAAAAATGTTTCTCGCTCTTACCTAACAATAAAAAATGTTGATAAATTAAATGTAAAAATATTTAAAGGCAAATAAAAAGCAAATTTTGTGATCAGTGTAACTAGATCGTCCATGTTAGTCGCTTCAGGAAAATGTTACAGACAAACGTATCGCTTTACTCTGGGAAAATAATTAGATTACCGGGGAAATAAAAAATGCTTGAAGAGAACTTAAAACCGGAAAACAATCAGTGATTTAATATTCGTGCGTATGCTCAACTAACGCTGGCTGGTTTAAATTCCCGTGTTTATCCCAGATGACATGTGCTGAAGTCAAATAGTCACGCTTAGGATACTGAAGAAAATGGCTGCCACGAAGTTGTCAGTTTGTCGCCTGCTTCATACATTTTTTTTCTTTCTTAGATTGCCCGTCATATGATGGTGATGAGAATATTATTTACAGTTATGTATAATATCAGGTTTTGTTTTGGTCATTCAGACATTAATTGTCCGATGAGACTTTCAGAAATTTAAATGGGCGATCAGGAATGAAGAACGATGACTGAACACCCACTTGAGCCGACAAGTAAAAGACGCCCGTTGTAAATAAATGCGTTTTTTTTTTAATATTTTAAGTGAAAAGTAATTTATTTGTCAAAACCCAGTTAAGTAAACATTAGCTAATTTTCTTCAAATCCTATATCTTTAACAATTTATCTTCCGAATATGTTTTATTACAGAATTTAAATCTCTTTACTGGTAGACATCGATTATGATGTAATCGAAGTTCATTTTTGATGACAAACATTAACGTTTAAAAAGTACTCTTTTAATCACTCCGAAGTATTTATAACGAATAAGTGTAGACTATCTTCTTGCAATTAAAACCAAGAATATATTTTAGTTATTGTTGTATTTTTAAGACTCAATAAAAAAAAAATACAGATTTTTATTTAATAACAATAGGGAATCGATAGCATATTTGTTCGAAGGTTCATTTCATGTACTGAAAATCCCCAAACTGTGTAAAACGCTTTCATTAAGTATTCTTTTCTTTTCTTGTGTCCACTTAATTTTGGAATTATGTAAGCAAAAGTTAACGGGAATAGCTGGTCTACTTTCTTAGATATGAACAAAAGCGTAGTGTTACATCTTTTGTGCGTTACAAAACAACAGAAATTGGCGTGTATATATATATATATATATATATATATATATATATATATATATATAATGACCGGCTACACTTTTCCGAGTGTATTCGTCCCCGTCTGCTAGTGTGGCTAACAAATCCATGTTGCAGATACCTACTCAGGTACATTTGTGCCTGCTCAACATCCACAGAGTCCATCTGTGGTTTATACTACAACTATACTGAACGAAAATTATTTACAGTTCCCAGAAGAGGCCGCATACTCTGGTGTGGTTACCAGTTTGAACAAAGTCTGTAATGATTTCAAACTAGCCGAGCTGACGGCCGACGATTTTAAGTACTTAATATTCGCACAAGGTCTAGTATCAGTAGAAGACGCCGAGGTCAGACGTCGGGTACTTACCAAACTCGGAAACGAACAGGGATTGACTCTCCAAAAAATAGCAGAGGATTGTCAAAGAGTAATTTCTGTCAAGTGTGACTCAAAAACGATCGAGGAATCAGGTGTGGGTCAGATTAGAAAAATCAGAAGCAACACAACCTCTTATTCCCCGCAAAAAGACAAAAGGCAAATCTCATGTTCTAAATCCAGCAATAAACAAAATACGAATAGGCTAAAGAAACCTCCCGCACCATGTTACCATTGTGGAAAATGGCATTGGATGAAATTCTGTCCATTCAAGAAGAAAACATATTGCAAAAATTGCAATAAAAATGGTCATAACTTAACTCCAACAAGACGAGGAAACACAAAAGTAAAATTAGGCAAGCCCAATCAGACAATATAGGCGATAGGAATTTAAGAAAATACGTGACTGTTGATATTTTCAATAACTCTATAAAATTCCAGCTTGATTCGGGTTCTGACCTCTCGATTATCAACTGGCGTACTTGGCGAAAGTTAAACAAGTCGACCCTATTAAAGACGGATAAAACAGCAAAATCCGTAACTGGCGAGAATATTAACATCTTAGGCCAGGTGATCCTTACAGTAACACTAAATGAAGTTACCAAAAAGCTGAAAGCCTACGTACTAGAAAATTCAGATAACCTATTTGGAACAGATTGAATTTTTCTATTCAATCTATGGGATTGCCCAATGAGCACTTTTTGCCGAAAAATAAAAAGTAAAACGTCGGCAGAGCACCGGAACAATATAATAAACGTATTCAAGAAGTTACAAGAATACGGGCTTAAGATTAAGGAAGCAAAGTGTGATTTTTTTCTTACCAGAGATCAAATACCTAGGTCACATTATAAATAGAGACGGTCTTCGGCCGGATCCAGAAAGAGCCAATGCAATCAGAAACATGCCGGTCCCAGTTAACGTTCAATCGTTACAAAGCTTCCTCGTCCTTGCTAACTTCTACCAAGGTTTCATTAAGAACATGCAGAATTTGAGAGGACCTCTCAACGAACTTTTAAAAAAGGATAAAGCATGGGTATGGACCCCTGAATGCCAAGACGCATTCGAGAAGATCAAGAAAACACTTACTTCGGATCTTTCTCTCACCCACTACGACCCTAATCTCGACATCATAGTCGCAAGTGATGCAAGCCCATACGGCATCGGTGCTTGCATTCTCCACAAACTGCCAGATGGTTCGCGAAAAGCCATAGCACACGCATCTAGATCTTTACTACCATCAGAGAAACAATATTCCCAAATAGAGAAAGAGGATCTAGGGATAATATTCGCCGTCACTAAGTTCCATAAATACCGACATGGAAGACGGTTCATACTGCAAAAGGACCATAAACCTCTAATAACAATTTTTGGTTCCAAGAAAGGCCTACCGGTCTATACGGCGAATAGATTACTTCGTTGGGGAAGATTCTTTTGAATTACAATTTTAAGATCGAATTCCTAAAATCTAAAAGTATTTGTCATGCGGACAGTTTATCGCGACTCATTCCTAAAAATACGGAAGTTTTTGAAGACTCCATCATTGCTACACTAAGGACGAATTATGAAATCAAAAATATGATTGCGAATACAATTAGAGAACTCCCAGTTACTTTGGCCGACATGAAAAGGGAGTCTCGAGAGGATGAATTCATTCAAAGTATAAAAAAAAAATTCGCAACAAAGACCTAAATGTGCCTAAAGTTTTCTCCCTCTGTGAGGATGTCCTACTGTATAATGACCGAGTAGTGATTCCAAATAGCCTACAAAGAAAAATGCTTAAGGATTTTCATATGGGACATCCGGGGAAGAACCGTACGAAAAGCCTCATGCGCTGCTACGTATATTGGCCAAATATGGACAAAGACATAGCAGACATGATAGAATTTTGTAAGGGATGCGTGCTTGCAATAAAATCTCCGACCACGACGTGCAAACCATGCCCAAACACAGACCATCCATGGCAGAGAATTCATGTGGATTTTGCAGGGCCCCTAGACAACATGTACTACCTTATTGTTGTGGATAGCCACTCAAAATGGCCTGAGGTCCTGCAATGTAAAAAAACAACCACCAACTGCACGATCGGATTTTTACATGAGCTATTCGCGCGTTTTGGCATGGTAGATTGTGTAGTGACTGATAACGGCACTCAATTCACATCAAGTGAATTCAGAGACTTTTGCAAGTCGTATCAAGTGGACCACATTACGACGCATCAGTATCACCCCAGGTCGAACGGTCAGGCCGAAAGGTTCGTGGACACTCTAAAAAGAGCTTTAAAAAAGGCACTAGGCACACCGACGGATAGAACATTACAACAGTTTCTGCAGGTGTATAGCATAACCCCTAACCCTAACACACCTATGGAACGCTAACCTACAGAAACAATGTTCGCAAGAAAAATCAAGTCCGTCTTTGATAAACTCATTCCACGGCAAGCGAAGTTCAAGAAAACCGTCTCGCTCCCTAAGAAATATTTTAATCCTGGCGACAAAGTCCTTTTTAAGGCTTACAAAAGCAACATAACATTTTGGGAAGTAGGCAACATCAAACAGAGAATTGGCGAACTGGTCTATATTGTCCAGGGACCGAAAAATACCCACAAACGCCATATGAACCAGCTCAGGAAATGCCGTTTGAAGGAATCTGAGGAATCACCACAAAATATCTGCGAAGAGCCGATCGACGTAATATTCGAACATTTCGATCTTAACACGCCTCAAGTCTCTCCGGAAATACGACGCTCGGGGAGAAAGAGAAAATTTACTCAACCACTTGACGTGAATCACAAGAGGAAGAGGTATTAACAGTTTTACTTTTTTTTTCCCTTCAAGGAAAAAAAGAGAGAAAAAAGAGGAAAACTCTTGGAAGGGGGGTGTTGTGAGACCGATACTTCCCTACATCATGGACTCTCCCAGTACTATATTATTATGTGAATGGTAGTATCATGAGAAGTAGCACCAGTAATGCGCAGCCGCGTACGATACCAATACCGGACACCACTGGATAGTAAGCTCTGCTTACACTATTCTTTGTAACTTTTCTGTTTAATATATCTTTCTTACCTCTAACCAGTGTTCCGTGTTTTCCTTCCGTGGCCCCTAATTCGGGTCCACATCAGTTATAATAACTATTAAATGCTTTAAAGTTGGGGTTATACTAAAATAGAATTTATTCTAACTAGTAAGTTTTAAATTATACGAAAAAATTTGAAATTAAAATTTACCCATTTTAAAATCTAAATTTAATCTCTATTAAGTCTAAAATTATAAAATTACTGAGGAAAAAAGTACATACGTGTTGTGGTGGGACCCACTTAATCTGCATAGGTGACTACCAACTATATAAATAGTGGTTGGTACCGGAAGACGAGGAAGAGGAATCACGAGATCCAACTAGAGACTCTGATCGACTGCGACTAGTCAACACATTCTCCAGGAACATCTTCCCAGAAATATACAGAAATACTATATGTACTTACTGTGTACACTTTCTTGTGATAATACATTCTTGTTCTAAGTACATTTTGTGTTGCATTATTATTCCATGCAATAGGCGAGATTCAACAATGAGTCAAGACTCAACAATACGTTATTCTATTTATTTTGTTTTTATTGAAATTAAGTTGGAATATACGTTAAGATCGACTGCTCTTAACTTCATGACAACATGGATACATTTGAATTCTATGCATAGACAGGGGATGATGACATCTTGCAAAAGACAATACATACACAATCAGATTATAATACATAAGCACGCAGACATATTTAGATATATACACACACAAAAAAGTGACGAAACAGGAAATATCACCACGGGCCTTTACAAAAAAGCAAAACAACATACATACATACACAATGGAATGTGCATGCAAGTTACCATACACATAGGCACCGATAAAGACACGTACATACACCCACATACATTGACATATACATTTCTATATAACAACCAATAAATATTAAGGATTGAAAGTGTTATTAAACAAGTTCTAACCATTTATAAAATATAACTTATACAGGCAAATATACATAGATAAAAATGGTCTAATATAACAGAGAAACAAACAGTATTGAAAGAAAGGACATTAAAACAGATATATACGTATAAAAATAACACCATGTAATATATAAAAAAGAAAATTCTAAATACACAAATATATATAAAAATATATATTTCATATATGTCCATATACGCCTTCAGTACATTTGGTGAAAGAAAATAAGTACTACCTACAGATATATGTGTACACTACAGTTTACACATCTTCTTCACTACAGACAGAAGCACAGTAAAGCCTACCTATAGACAAACATATATACAAATATATACATATACACGCATACACACACATACATATACGCATACGCATATATACACATACAGAAGCAAGCATAAATATATCAACCCACACAGCAACGTAAAAAAGTAAACAAACCAAATATAAATATATATACATACATACATAGACATACAGCCATACATCCACATACATACATATATATATATGTGTGTGTGTGTGTGTTTATTCATATATATATAAACTTAAACATACATATATACAAACACATATACAAACACGCGCATATAAAAAACACATACAAACGAAGACTTAAACATATATATATATATATATATATATATATAAATACACACACACATAAATAGGTATATACATACATAAACCTACACATATTATAACAATATAATCTTATTGACGATAAAGTACAGTAGAGTTCATAATAATTTTAAAATGTAACAAGACACAATTGTTGATTAAGTCTATAAGCAATTAAAAAAGCCATTATCAAACAAAAGTAGATTCTAGTTAGTATTGATGATACATTCCAAGACGCTAAGATATACATACATATACAAAGACATACGAACATACATCCATATATACATATATATAATCATGTTTAAATACCTATATCAACAAAACCCATCGCACATGCTTCTAGAACTCTACTACCAGCAGAGAAAAATTAATTACAAATAGAGAAAGAAACTCCGGGAATTATTTTCGCAGTCACAAGATTTCATAGATATATCTATGGTAGATTTTTTAATCTACAGACGGATCACAAGCCGTTACTAACAATATTTGGTTCGAAAAAAAGGTCTGCCGGTTTACACTGCAAATAGGTTACTAAGATGGGGTACAATTCTTGTGAATTACAATTTCAGATTGGAGTATCTACCAACGAAAAAAATCGGGCATGCGGATGGTCTGTCGAGACTTATACCAACGAAAACAGAGCCATGGGAAGATTCTGTAATCGCAGCCCTACGACATGAAGAAGATATCAGGACAGTACTATGTTGTACAGTTCGAAATCTCCCCGGCACACTACAAGGGATAAAAAATGAAGCTATAAATGATGAATTCATAAAAGAAACAAAAGCAAAAATAGCAGAAAAAAATAAGCAAATATCGGACAGCTTTTCATTATGCGATAATGTGCTACTTTATAACGAAAGGGTAGTAATTCCTGAAACACTACAAAAGCGAATCCTAAAGGATTTCCACAGGGGAGCTCCAGGAAAAAATAGAATGAAATCGCTGATGCGAAGCTATGTATATTGGAAAAACATGGACCAGAATATTACTCAGATGGTGGAAAAATGCAAGGGTTGTTCCTTAACAGCCAAAGCACCGCCAATCATCCATAAGCCATGGCCAGAGACAGATCGCCGTGGTCAAGAATACACGCAGATTATGCAGGTCCAATTGATGGTATCTACTATTTGATCATAGTGTATAGTTATAGTAAATGGCCGGAGGTGTTTCGTTGCAAAAATCCTACTTCGGAACCTACCATAAATTGCCTCCACGGGCTGTTCGCTCGGTTTGGAGTAGTGAATTGCCTAGTCACAGATAATGGAACGTAATTCACATCAGCGGACTTCCAAGAGTTTTGCGAAAATTTTCAAATCAAACATATAAAATCCCCGCCATATCACCCAATATCAAATGGGCAAGCGGAGAGATTTGTTGATACACTCAAAAGAGCGTTAAGGAAAGCATATGATGTGCCTACGGAAAAAGCATTACAACAATTTCTACAGGTATATAGAATTACGCCAAATAATGCTACGCCCTCGGCATTAACACCCGCAGAAGTGATGTTCGCTAGAAAAATCATATCTGATAAATTGCTACCAAGTCAAACAAAGCAAATAACACAGTTGTGCGTACCAAAAAGAAAATTCCATCCAGGAGAAAAAGTTTTTTTAAAGCATATAAAACAATTCATCTTACTGGGAGCAAGGTACAATTGAAAAAAGAATTGGGAATACGGTTTACATAGTACAGGGACACAAATTCTCACATAAAAGACACGTAAACCAAATAAGGAAGCGACTGTTACAGGATGCTAACGGTCCACCTCAAGAAGAAGTGATGGATACGATTTTCGATACATTTGATAAAAAGGCCGCAAACAATGCCAGAACCGCGAAGATCGTCCAGAAAAAGGAAGTTCACAGAACCTTTGGAAATAGAGTCAAAGAAAAAAAATATTAAAACCCCCTGCTACGCAAAAGCTTAGGAAGGGGGTGTTACGGGAACTTACGCATAATAATAAGGGACTATTCCGGACATTATAAATACTGCGCCTCAAGAGGGAGCAGGGAGGATTATTGTAAGAACATTGGAATAGTGATACTTGATGAGACAACTTAGTTCACTCTAACCAAATCTGATAGTCATTACTAATACTTATACTTCTCTGTATATATTTCTGTTTGTAGTATATCTGTGTTATTCCATACCTGTGTTCGAGTTATTCTTCATTGGTTTTACCTTGGACCATCACCGTAGACAAGGAACTTGAATCATAACACAAATGCAAATATTTAAATATCTAGGTAGTTTTTAAACATAATATGTAAAATGCGACACCGAAATCCGAAGGCGCGATGGGATAGTGAAATATGACTTCCAAAAGTTAAGCAAAATATTAATAAACAAGAAAATTTAATTAAAAAAAAATGTAATATCTGTACCCCTAATGACAGTGACTGCCGGGCCACCTCATCACAGACCTGAAGGGACTTGAAACAACAGAAATGTGGCTCTACGGACGGATGCTGAGAATGCCATGGATTGAACCCGTAAGCAACGATGAAGTTTTAGAGCAAATGGAAACAAAAAGATACTTATACGTAGCATTAGAAAGTGACAGTTGAAATTTATAGGGCACACAATGAGGAAAGAGAACTTGGCAAATTTGACACTCATAGAACATACTAAAGGCAAGAGGAACAGAGGTAAGCAGCGCATAATCTACCTAACCAGCTTGTGTAAAGTACAGGGATTAGGAAATATAGCAAAAAGACAAACTTTACTAAGGGCTACAAAGGATAGGAAGTTGTAGAGAGCCATAATAGGGACACCGCACAGAAAAAAGAACTTAAAATTCTAACACACCGTTTCTAAACAGGGACAGCCGTTCCTCTTAGAAAATAGAAATGTTTTTTTTTATTGACATCATCTCGAATCCTTATATAATGAACTAAAAATGTTTTAATGCTGTAAGCGATCATGACACTCCACAGATTTCTCTTATTGTCTTTGAATTAGCACACATTTTGGGGAAATATACTGGAGTGGTTTTCTGTTGCCTTCGCCACAGTTTTGAATTCAGATTCTCCTTCTCTTAGACTGGTTGTCAACGAAGGTTAGAGAACCAATATAATATTAAATCACGCCTTTACCAAGGGGATTAGAGCGTAAGTGAACGCTACAAACTAACTCGGATTTCGAACTCGGCACGCCGGTTTCACTTTCCGTGACGACATCCGTTATACTACCCGTACATCCGAACTAAATTTGAGTTTAGCATTTCTTTGCTAATCAATGAAAATTAATGCTACCATTGAGTTACAGATATAATCACTGAATTCTTAGATTCTTATTGCTGACCATTAAAAACCTGTTCATTCAGTACATGTGTAAATTTTTGGAAAAAACGTTACATTAAAAATGAAAAGGTTTTGTGGGTGTTTCTCGCAAATATTCAAATGTCCATTTAAGTAAAGAGTTAATTTCTATCTCACTACATTCTTGAACATATAAATAAATACAAAATATGCATAAAAGATTAAAATAAAACTTTTTTATTGTAATAATTTAATAAATAAACTATATTCTACATTATATTTTGCCGTACTTGATCGGATAAGTATGTTTCTATCTCTTTTATAACGTAAGATTTTTGACAAGATATTGACATAAAAATTTATTAGAAAGTTCGTTTTATACTTGTACTAAGCTGAATCATTTCCAACGTTGAAATCTACCATATTTGTTTCAGCTGAAATTTAAATAGTAACAGTTATTAAAAACCTAAAGTAAAAGTACAGTGTTGGATTACAATAACCTGTGTCATCTTTTTACATCCATCTTTTCTGTTTTTCTATATTACATTTTTACCGGACAATATGTCAGATCTTGTTATTCAAATGAATGCTTTCACAATAAGACAAATGTTGATAAAATTTATAGTATATATGTGGACAGTTTCTCTACACTTTTAACAACAATACAGGTGCGATGGATAAATTGTCGTATAAATTACGCAAAAATGAAAATAACACTGACATCTCATTTTACGAAAATTGCACAAAAATATCTTCGAATACTGAAGAGTAAATTTATTCAATAAAATCGCCATTGGCTTCAACCAGAGCCTCCAGACGACTTCGGAATCACGTGCATCTCTTCTGGACGGTCTCCTTGTTTAAGTTAGTGAATTCTGTTATTACCTTTGCTTTCAGTTCATCTTTGGTGTTGCAAGAAGTTTTGTTGGTCACCCGTTCAACTGCGCCCCACACGTAATAATCGAGGGGGTTGAAGTATGGGGAGTTAGGTCGTCAGATGTAAGGGGTGATGTGGTGGCAAAAATTGTCTGACAGCCATGACTGGGTTCCACGGTTTGTGTGGTATGGTGCAGAGTCCTGTTGCCAGACATAGGGTCTTCCAGCAGCCATCCTTTTGACCCAGTTCAGCACTACCTCCTCAAGGCACTCGATGTAGGCCTTCGTATTGAGTCTGAGGCCCTCAACAACAATTTCGGAAGTTCTTTTCTCATCAGAACAATCAGAGTGAATTTTCCGAGCTGCCATACTTCCGTAATCACCATTAGACTCATCGAACTCTTTCCGAATCGTCTGCACTGTCCTCACATTGACACCCGAACACTCTCAAATGTTTGTACTGAAGCTTTCGATGCGAATGCCGAGCAGTACAGCATGCCGTTTCCAAATTTCTGGCAGAGTGAATTGCGTCATGGTGCTCTTTTTCTCACAACTGACCCTACTATACTGTGCAGTCGACAAGATCAAAAACAAACAATGTGCATGCGAGAAATTAAAAATATAAAATGGTGACAATTTACCCATCGCACCCTGTATATGCTCCAGAGATTTGTGCGAGAGATTATCAACTTTTATCATAGCGTAATGGCCGGTGTACGTAACGGCGATAATGTTAAAAAAAAAGAAACAAAATAATGAGGTTGTTAATCCAAAAGAAAAGATTATATAATAAAAACTCTTCGTCTCAGAAATTCAATCAGAAAAAAATAATTGTGATTCCATTTCTTTCAGGAAATGTGCTGACAATTTTTGGATTATTGAAATGGGTCCGATCCAAAACACCGACACTTTCTTTTATCTTAAATATGGCCATTATTGATCTCGTGCTGCTTCTAATCTGTGTACCTTTGAAGGTAAGTGAATTTTATCATTTTTATCTTCTAACCGGTATGCTGGATGTGCAGGTGGTATAATGGTCAGCGATTCGGAACAAGAAATCGGCGAGCTGAGTTCGTTACATTAATTTTCGCGCAAAAACCCTTTAAAATCCTATCTCCCTCATCCCAAGTATGGGTTGAATAGCTGGGCAGACTAGGCTCTCTAGCCATAGTTGGCACCCAGTCTAGCAGAAAGACAATTCTAAATTCAAAACCATTTGTCAACCTCACGTAGCACATGCTATGCAGGGTTACAGCGATATCACGTTGAAACACCGATTCCCGTACGATCACTGAAGTTAAGCAACGAAGAACGTCGAGTCTGGCCAGTATCTAGATGGGTGAACGCTTGGGAATACCAGCTGTAAGTCTGGATGTGCAGATGGTGTAATGGATAACATTTCGGAATTGAAAATCTAGAGCCGAGTTCCAATCCCCGCCAGTTTTGTCATATTCACTTGCACGCAAATATCCAGCTATGTGTTAATTAGTAGGACATTATTATCTCCAAAAATATCTCAAACTCTAAAATTATTTTCTGGCTTTAAATAATGTGCAAAAGGTTGATAAGCCGTAAAAACACATCAATCAAATACTTACTATTGCAGCCATTGACAAGATCATGGAGTTCACAATTACTCTACGTCGATGTATTATCATTTATTTTAAGCAGCATAATAATATCTTATAAATTCTTCAGATGATTTAACAATGAAATACTCTTAAATGCTATGAACACAAACTTAGTTTATTTTAGTAGATACATTGTAAAGACTTTATCATAGTTATAAATAAAAAATGTCTATATTGTAAGTTTATACGTCACAAACTACATTATTTTAAGTTCATATACCATTGTTAGCTTGTTGGGTTCTAGTACCAACTTGTACCCGGCCCGCTTCCAACGCCTGGTCACCGAAGCAACTACTTTGATCTCGATTCAACCTACCCACGTTGTGATTTGATCTTAGGTTGACGAGATCAATCAGACGTCGGGCCGTAGTGCCAGCCGAATCCGGGTCAAGGTGATACTGCACAATAAATGTAGACAAAAAAAAAAATAAAAGCACAAACAACAACTTCAAGGCGAGCGACTGGTTAGGAATAGTGATTAATTTTATGTCGGTTTGTTGAGTTACAGGAGTGCGTCTCTCTCTTTCTCTCCCAGCCCGAAGAAAAAAATGTGGATTGTAACACTTTTGCGTTCTTAGCTATTTCTGGATATCTAGGTTGTTTTTCAATAAAGTCGGCTCTGGTGGAAAATATAAGTCAGACTTCTATAATTTGTTCTTGGTTAGAAGTCTAAGTCGGAAACTTGCTTTGGTGGGAAATCTAAAGTCGGACTTCAACAAATTTGTTCTTGGTTAGAAGTCTAAGTCGGAAGGCATGGAATCGTGCGGTCACCTGTGCGAGGCGTTATCTTCCGAGTCCCCTGTGTCTTGTGCTCGCCTGGATCTCTCTGCTTCTCAAGCTGCACTCTGCTTGGACTGCACTGCCCAAAAACTCTTACTTCACTCACTCTAACTCTCCAAACGCCCGAAGACGTTTGCTTATATGGACGCCGATCAAACCCGGCGTGGGTCGGACGTGGTGTGGCCACCACGTTAATTTCAAATCCCCAATAAGGATTTTCTTTGTTTTCGGTCAAAAACACTTATCATTTTCCATTTTTGGAAATCTTCTTCCACTCCCACCCTCTTCTGCTCTCATATGGGTATCTCACCATACTTTAGAGGGCGTCAACGGTTTTCCCACTTCCTCGCAGCAACATCTCATACCTATCCTCTCAATGGGCGGTGGCAGGCCTCCTCCCTGCGTCACATGATCACCTCCGCCTGGCTATTCGGCCAATAGGCGTCAAAATAGTGCGAATCTGATAATCTCAATTTTTATCCAACTTCACGGCATATGGAATTCCTCAATCAAGTTTTTCGCCAACATTAAGTGGACGGAATTTTTGGCGAAATTGGGTTAATTAAAAAAAAATCTAATAACATGGCTTTTGTTATCACAACGAATTTCAACAGAACACAGATGTCTTGTCCAACCGACATCTCAACTCAGGGCCGGGCCCTGTGTGCGGTCGGCAGATGACCTATTAAATCCTTTCCCAATAATATTTTGGCTATCATGACACAGTTAATGTTTTATCTGCCCAAAAAACTCTGGGATTCATCAACTAATTTTTACGACAATGACCATCAGAATTTTCGCCGTCCCGTTATCAAAATAACATCGCTTTGTGGGTGGCTTTTTTTTCTTTATCATCTAAGTTGTTAAGTCTTGTCCCTCTCTTTCTTTCTTTTCTTTCTCCTTCCTTTGTCCTCGCAGAGAATTCTCATCATTCTCTGATAACACTGTTGTCACTATAACACAGTCAATGCCCACCCATCTAAAAAAAACTCTGGGAACATTTGGCATATCTCAGCGTCGTCCTCCGCGAGAAAGGAAAATGATTATCTTGATTCGCATTTGAAAACAACAAAACAAAAAATCTTTTCACCGATCCCTTGTTTTGGGAAAATAACAAAACAAAAAGAATATCGCTCAGTATGTCTTTCGTTCTATCTATCGGTTTAAGTTATCGCTCAGTATGTCTTTCGTTCTATCTATCGGTTTAAGTAATCCCCGTAATTAACTTCTGTGGTTAATTAATTGGTTAATTAACCTGCCGTTTCTAAATAGTGTTACAAGTATTAAGAACAAAACAGCATTTATTATTGGCAAATGTTCCTTAACAATAACGTTATATAGATGACAATGTTGATGGAGAAAAAAAGCTGAAAGAAAGACAAGGTATTCAATGGAAACAAAAAAAAAATTGTAAAAGGACAGAATACATGGCGTTGAGCAAATGTAAAGCATTTGCTTGCATAACAAATTCTGATATAATGTCAGGCAAATAAAATATAGAAAAAAGGGAAATTAATGATGTGAGTTACGCATCGAGGACGTCAAAATCGAACAAGTGCAGAGATTTTAATGACAGACAACAGAAAATGCGACACAGAAATTTGAAGGTGCGTAGGAGTAGCAAAAGCTAATTTTCAGAAACTGAGTGAAGTACTAAGTGACTGAGAAATAATATTAGAAACGAAATAAGAGTGCTAGACTGTTATATATTGTTTAATAGGCATCCGTTTATCTTATTAGCGCCGTCTTTGGTCAAAATTCATTTTTCTTGGTGGTGAAAGAGGAGTGACCTCTTCAGGACAGAGGCCTGGGCAAAGGTATATGGAAGCGGTGCTACATGGCTCCCTTCTCGGCCGTACCGACAAGATCCAAAGAATTTTGAAAAAAATTGTCTTATATTAATATTATATATAAGTTAATATTATTAAAATTAATTATTAGTATTAAAAATTAAAAATTTAGCATGTACAGCTTTTAAGTATAAAATATTAGGCGATCAGCCGATTCCGCTACCTTGGTTTCAACCTTTCGGTATCTTCAGGCGATCTTCTAATTTTATATATATAGATAGATAGATAGATAGATAGATAGATATAGATAGATATAGATAACCTTAGTCGTAACCCGAGTTTCACGCTCACACAATCTTCAGACGACTTGAACGCATATGAAAGAAAGGAGGGATGAGCTTTATATAACCTGTGACCATAAATCATCACGGTAAAAGAAATAAAACAAAATAATTTTATTTAAAAAATAAACGTAGATAACAACACCTTAAACAAAACAAAGCTAGATGCAATTGCAGACTAAAAAGTGCCTGTCCTATGGAAGGTAATTGTTTAGTGGAAAATATAGTTTATTTGGCGAAAACAGATGTAGGAAATAGTAATACAGTTAAGGAAGATAAAATATATATAGAGGCTACTGAAAATGAACGGATAAAAAAGTATAATAATTAAAAAGTGAGTTATAAAAACAGTAAAAATGGAAATGGTACAACGCTGTCAACGTATTGTTGGAAGATTAAAAGAGAAGTAGACAAGTTCCCTAAAATTACTTTGAGAACATATTTTTTTTAAATTATTACATGTAAAAACGCTGGGGTTAGACGTAAGCTTTGTCTGGAAGAAAAAATTTGGATACTAAATATTGAGGGGTCTCCCCTTTTTACACAAATGAACTCACCCAAGGTATACATATAATACTACCAGTGAATACCCGGACGGTCAGTACGTCAAGTGCTAGACGGTCGAACTCTCTGTCGCTGAGCAGAGAGGAACCCGGACTAGGCTCAGCCGATGGGCAGAGTCTCGTTCGGGGAGGTTGACCAACACGATCCCGTTATGCGCGTTCTACGGGGATTTTTTTTGGCCGAGTTTCGGACTCGGAAAACCCACGTTAAACCCGGCCTTGTGCCACATGCAACCCTCGTGGAGGGGGTGGCTAAATATCGTCAGTACGTCAAGTGCTAGACGGTCGAACTCTCTGCCTCTTAGCAGAGATGAACCCGGACGAGGCTCAGCAGAAGGGCAGAATCAAAATTCTCCCTCGTTGTCCACAACAACTTGGCAACGACGATATCGGACTCACACGGAAGGAGAACGAAACAAAATTCTCCCTCGTCGACCACAACAACTTGGGCGACGAGGAATTTGAACTTACACAAAAGAAAAAAGAAAAATTCTCCCTTGCCGACCATAACAACTTTGTGACGAGAAATTGGGACCTACACGGAAAGAAAAAAATTCTCTCTTCTCACCACAACAGCTTGGGCGACAAGAATTTGGACTTCTCAGAGGCTCAAAAGAAAAAATTGCCGTTTTTTGCCAGTATGCACAACAACTTGGCGACAAAGATTTACGAGGATTAAAATACAGAAAATCAAGTTTTTCATAAGACTCTTATCATGGAGGATTTTAAAATTATTTTAGTAGAACTTGTAAAATACCAAAATGAACAGCATTTACAACTCCAAAAAAGACAAAATGAACAGCAATTACAATTCCAAGAAAGAATGGCAGAGAAGTGGCAAAAGCAATTACTACAAACGCAGAAGGAAAAAAAAGAAAGGCAAACGCAACTCCAGGAACTAATATTAAAGGTAGCGGGTAACAAACAACAAAATATCGAAAAAGAGGCGACTTTTTCCCAAGACGCAGTGTGGAATACGATAATAACATTCAATTAGTCCCTAGAAGAGGATAAAAATTTCGGGGATTATTTCAGACGTTATGAAGACATATACAACATCGATTGTCAAAACTGGACAGAAGCAAAGAAGCTACGTCTGTTACTCAGAAAATTAGGAACTGAAAAATACACAAAATTTGTAGTTTACATCTTGCCAAAAAAAGACAAATGAGTTAACGTTTGACGAAGCAGTTACATGCCTCACAGAGCTTTTCAGTCCAAAGACGTCACTATTTCACAAAAGGTGGAAATGTCTTAACCTTGTAAAGGACGAAAAGGAGGACTACTCCACGTTCGCCGCAATCGTTAACAAACATTGCGACGACTTCAAGTTGGCAGAATTAACTCCGGGCAATTTCAAGTGTCTTATTTTAGTACAAGGGTTAGTCTCAGCTAAAGATAGTGAAATGTGCAAAAGAATGCTTTCAAAACTGCAAAATGAGCCTGGATTAACACTACAAAAATTATCAGAAGGCTGCCAAAAATACCTAAGTATAAAGAAAGACTCGAAGGATATCGAGGAGTGAGGAGTAGCACATATACGTAAGTTGAACAAAAGTTTACGTTTTTCACCCTCCCCGGAAAGAAAACAAAAAATCTATAATAATGGAAAATGTACAACGTATAGGACAAATTATGACAAAAATCTAAGCAAATATAAGCCCCCCCCATCTGCATGTTATCGATGTGGAGGACTATACTGGAATAAGGATTGTCGTTTTAAAGATAAAAAATGTCTAGCGTGTGGAAAATGGGTCACAAAGCATCCCAATGTAGGAACAGAAAAGTTACTAGTAAGATAAGAGCTACTAGAATGCACGACGAAGATAATATTAACATAAGAAAATACGTGGAACTTGAAATTTTAAATAAAAAGATAAAATTACAACTAGACACAGGTTCGGATTTAACGATAATTAACCTACAGACATGGAGAAAGCTTAATAGACCGACCATGATACATACACAAAAAATTGCCCAGTCAGTGACAGGGAAGCGTATAAAATTCGAAGGAGAAGTGATCTTAAATGTGAAATTCCACGGAAAAACAAAAAAAAACTCAAGATATTCGTATTGAAAGATACAGAAAATCTGGTGGGCACAGACTGGATACCAAAGTTCGATGCATGGGATTTACCTATCAGTTCTTTTTGTAAAAAGATAAAGTGCGAACCATCAAAAGCTATAAAGTTAAAGGAAGA